>CM062819.1:1698650142-1699185794 GCA_031772625.1 Pinus tabuliformis | reverse complement strand
GGTGACATCCACTTCTTCATATGGCCCTTGGTTGTGAGGTATATGATGTGTTCATGTACTTCTTCTTTCTTAATTATGTTGTACAGATCCATGATTGATGTTGATGCAAGATCATGTTTATTACCTGTTGTCATGATTCCTTGCTTGATTTGATGCAGAATCTTTTATGTGATGTACTTTTTGTCATAACTCGTCATGTTATTCTTTGAGATCCCTTGTTGTATGTTGTTGGGATACTCTTGTTTTCGTCATGCATGTGTTTTTCTTTGACATCCCTTTTGTGCCATGTTGGCGAGATGTACACCATGCATGTTTTTGTATCATACTGATAGGAGTCTTTTGATTGAGAGTTCTAGTTGTGGAATATCTCTTAGAGCCACTCCTACGTGAGGGAATTTTTCCTTCTATGATCAAGACATCATCTCTTGTGTACATCATCATTATTAACAACACTTAATGCAATGACATACACCATCTTGACAACTGGGCCCAGAGACGTAGTCCCTCCTGGGCAAACCCCGTTATCAACGGCTTTTTTTGTCATGTGCTGATGATTGTTATGTTCCTCTTCTTTACAGCATGTCGATGTATTCATTAATGTTCTCTTAAAAGAAATTTTAACACATCATGAAAGTAAAAGGTCTTGGAAGGGTCCTTCTTCACACCTGGATCTGGATCAATTAGTATCAAAGTCATCTTTGCGTTGATGTGAATTGCACTGTGAGCAATGACAGAGGATGAAAGAGCAATGTACGAGACCATGCTAAACATTCCCACGAAGGTGAAAACCATGTATGGAACTCTACAAAAAGAGACAAAGGAAAAGGAGTTAATGTAGCTTCAGTTGCAAGCCACAAAAGAGGCCATGGAAGAACTGAAGAAAAACAACCATAATCTTCAAATAGAGAATGATGAATTGAGGATGCATCTACATGAAGAGAAGGATGAGAAACAAAGTTTGCTACAACAACTGCAAGCAAAGGATGAGGACTTGGAAGAGCTGCAGCGTAACCCATGTGAGGTAAAAAGTAGTTCTCCATATTCATGTATGTTTCTTGATGATGATTTCACTGTGTTTGAAAATCACGCCACAAGAATTGGCTCTAAATTGTTGAAGAGAATGGGGTATGAAGGAAAAGGCTTGGGTGTTAATGGGCAAGGCATTGTCAACCACATCCAAGTAGAGGAATTACCGTGTTGAGCAGGACTTGGGCATGTCAGGAATGAAGTTGGGGAATGCGCCAAGACAGTTATCGAACCGCCAATGACAAATGATGAGAAACCCTCATCAGTTCCTTCCAAATCAAAAGAGAAGGTAAAATATGTTGATCTCCTTTTGATTTCATCTTCTCATAGTATGATTTTTGTTGGAGATTTAGAGATCCCAATTACAGGGAGAAATATGAGGCTCCTTACAAAGACAAGGCATGAGGAGATAGAAGAACTTGGTGCTAATAACCAAGGCATCACTCAACCTTTGGAGGTTGTGCATGAACATCAATTTCCAGGCTCAAGATACACTAAAGGAGAGTGATCAAAGGTGTTAGATTTGTCCGAGACATCATCAAGGAAAGAGTATGATGGGAAAACATCCCCATCATCCCATGGTAGTTTCCATTATAGGGAGAGAGCTAAGGCAAGCTCTCATTGCAATGCTGACATCTGAAACAACAAAGGAAGGTATAACCATTTTCGATCTTCGAATGTTCATTTTGATTATTATCATGTTGTTAATAATGAACAAAGATCAAGGCATTGCAAAACATGTACCTTTTTTGGTTTACCTAACCATACCTTTTCCAAGTGTTGGAAAGGAATGGCAACACTCATCTAAACTACATGAAAAGAAAGAGGTTGAGTAGGTATAGAGGAAGAAATCCTACTGCAATCATTGTGACAAAAATGGCCACAAGAGAGCCACTTGCTGGAAGATCCATCCAGAGCATCGCCTTAAAGACAAAGCGTCGGTGCGTGAACCAGGAAGAATAGTTGTTCAACAAGCAAAACCACCTCAAGGAGGTGACCCATTCGCATTGATAAGTGAAAAATGGTTTTCTTGACTTGTTGTCATTTCATGGTCATTCTTTGTAAATCTTTTGTTGCATTTTTAAAGCGTAAGAGTGATGATGTGTTTTCCATCACTTGGTGAGAAATAATGATGTCTAGTCATGTTTTGAGTCATATTTCGAGTCACTTGTTAAAACTCTGAAAGTGATGTTATGATTCCATCACTTGTCAAAACAATAGTTTCTGGCCTTATGAATGTAAATCATGTGTTGCAGTGATGATGTGCTTTCCAACACTTTTTGAAGCAACCATGATAAGTTGGCCTTGTTGTCATAGCTAGGGTATTACGTCCATCTTGTTGTAAACATGACCACCGATTATGTGTTATAAACTCATGGCAAGTGTGGGATGATTGGGTCTTTAGTTTGATCATGTCATTTAAAGCATGTAATTTTCAAAACCATGTACTACAAGATGAAAAAGTAGTAGGTGTCGGCTTTCGCTTAAGGCTCCGAAGAACAAGGGTGAAGGAGATGGAAGCAAGACCTCTTCAAGGTTCCTGTGATGTAGATAGGGTACAGAGAGAAAGTGCAGATTATTTTTCATGCTTTTGGAGGACCAAAAGCTCCTAAGTGGGGAGGATTGGTCTAGGTGGCTCTAGAGAGACACACAAGACAAAGATGGCTCGAAAATCAAAGTGTTTGGATTATGCTCAAACTAGGACTAGATTGAAGACCTCATCGTCCTGATAGTGGTGGTGCGAATGGTTCGTCAAACCGAGCTCATATGCGAAAGATAGAGCTCTTAAACGTTTGACATCACAGGGGAAAGTGGGGCCCATAGTATGCCACATGGAATCCTAGTAAGCAAATGGGACCCACATGGTAGCCCATCAGCCATTGACACATGGCATTTTCTCATTTGTGTCCTAAAACTAGCATAAGAGACAAAAATCATGGGAAATGGTTAAATAAATAACCATATAAAAAATGTTTCAATAATTATTAAATAACTATATAAAACCATCCAAACACACGGTTTTGGATCGGTGGCAACAAACCCCGTTGAACCCTTTGAACAACCTTATCGCAACAATAAACATTTCTATATGGGATCGCGATCGGTGGCAATAACCTCCGCCAAACCCTCCCCCACATAACCCGCATATATGTCATAACATATATATATATATATATAATATATATATATATATATATATATGTATGTATGTATGTATGTATGTATGTATGTATGTAGTATGTATGTATGTATGTATGTATGTATGTATGTATGTATGTATGTATGTATGTATGTATGTATGTATGTATGTATGTATGTATAGATATATGTATATGTATATTGGGGTCGACGGTCATAACCTCCGCTAAACCCTCCACCACTGCCACAACCCAGAATATATATATATATATATATATATATATATGATATATATATAGTATATCTATATCTATATCAGTATAGTATAGATATATATATATATATATATATATTATATATATATATAATTAGTTATATGTCGGAACCTTGATAAAGGCACCTCCATAGTGCCGACCACTGATAATGATCGCATTTATCGCCGCCGTTATCATATATCGCCGAAACCTATATCGAGCGCCGATATGCGCCAATGCCCATTAAAACTATCGATCGCCAATATTAAGGTAACAACGTGGGGATTTTAGGATTTTTGGTTATAAAAGGTTTATATATGGGAGAGGCGGGATTTTGATCCCCCGACCTCTCTTCAACCATTTGTCATTTTTAACTAGCACGCCAACCACCCGACATTGCTAAATGAACCGATGAGTTTTATATAAACTCAGAATTTTTCCTTTGCATAGAGTTCGAGACAGAGAGAGACTGCAGGCATGGATTTCGAGGCAGAACGCAGGCACGGATTTCAAGGCAGTGAATTAATTAATATTTTAATGTAGGAACCATGAATTTTGCAGGAGGGAAAAATTTTCACTTTGTCAGAATTTGACAAGTTTTATATGGTTTTTACACCTCTCATCGCCACAAACACAATGGTGCTATTCATTTCTTCGTCAGAGGTTAGAATTTTCTAGGCATTTAAAGAATGCACATGGAACCATGATTTCAGCAAAAATGGGGAGCGAAACCATGAGCCATTAAATTTTCCCAAGGAGGTAAAATTTTGAAATTTCAGAATATAGTCAAGTTTATACTTGTTTTTCATGGTTTTCTGCAAGGACCACAATGGAAAGATCAGATTTTCCATCTATGTTGCAGATTTGTAGTCCATCCATGGATAAGAATCTTTGAGGAATCTTAGGGGAATCTAGAAGATTCCTTGAGCCCAGAATTCTCAACTTCTCAGAATTCAGATTTTGGACAGTCGATTCAGCACTACTCAATGCCACAAACCTGATGGTGTCTTCATAATTTTTATTCTCTCATTTCTTCTTCTAGTCACTTTTCTAGGTGCCAGTGCAGATGCCCACATTCATGTGCGAGCAGCCATATTCATACGATCAATGCCTTGAGAGCAATGGTCTGACCAGCTTCAACAATGTCACATCCACTTCTTCAGATGGTCGTTGGTTGTGGGGTATATGATGTGTTCATGTACTTCTTCTTTCTGCATTATGTCGTACAAATCCATGGTTAATGTTGATGCAGGATCATGTTTATTACCTGTTGTCATGATTCCTTGCCTGATTTGATGTGGAATATTTTATGTGACATACTTGTTTTCATAACTCATCATGTTATTCTTTGAGATCCCTTGTTGTATGTTGCTAGGATAATCTTGTTGTCTTCATGCATGTGTTTTGCTTTGACATCCCTTTTGTGCCATGTTGGCAAGATGCGCACCATACATGTTTTTGTATCATACCGATAGGAGTCTTTTGATTGAGAGTTCTATTTGTGGAATATCTCTTAGAGCCACTCCTACGTGAGGGAATCTTTCCTTGTATGATTGAGACATCATCTCTTGTGTACATAATCATTATTGAGAACACTTAATGTAGCGGCCTACACCATCTTGACACTGAGGCCCGAAGAATAGTCCCTCCTGGACGAACTCCGTTATAAACGACTTTTGTTTTCATGTGTTGATGATTGTTATGCTCCTCTTCTTTACATCATGCAAATGTATTCATTAATGTTCTCTTAAAAGAAATTTTAACACATCACGAAAGTAAAAGGTATTGGAAGAATCCTTCTTCACACCTGGATCTAGATCACCAGCATTCCCTAGGAGATCCCGGAACCTTCCTTGTGATCGTTGTCACTTTTCCGAGTGATTTTTTCTTTTATAGTATTTTTCCACATTTTTTGTTGCTATTTGTTGGTTAGCTTGTGGGAGTGTTGTTTCACTTGTTTCTTTGAATGAATTCTTCATTTTTTTTTTAGCTCGTATAAGATTTTTTTCAAGTTTTAGATTACCTTTCCCAAGTGTCGCATGAGATACCCTACTTTTTCACCAACGGTCACTGTTGCGAAGACTCTCCTCATATGGTTTGTTTTCCTTCAGTTTAATTGATTCTTGCACTTGTTTGTCATGCATGAATTAACACTTAGTTAGTTCTACACTCAACATCACATCATCCTTCAAATATGATTGTTTCCACACTCCCCATCAACATATCTGGGTCTCCTTCCCCGGGTCTCACACTTCATTACATGCACTCTGCAATCTGGGAGCTCAAGGCCTCTGCGTTGGCTTCTTGAATTATGTAGATATTTTCTTGGGCTGGCTCCAACTACGCATTATGCATTTCTAGGAGCCATCCTCCCAACTTGGCCACTTAGACTGCACAATGTGCATTCTCTCCCGGCCTTGGCCCAAATTGAACTTCGTACTATGTAGTTCCAATCATCAAGCTTCTTGACTGACTATTTGGACTATCCAACATGTAGTTCCCATAGTCGCCAAGTGACCTCTATTAGCCATAATTATGCAATCCTTCCCATCATGAGCCTGACTTTTTTCTTCATCTTGTTTTGAAGTTGTTTGGTTTTTAGGCTATCATTTTCTTCCCATGATTGTCGTCTCTGTCCCACAGGTAAAACAGTTGTTGAGCATCTCTCTGGGATTTATAGTTAACATTGCATTGAAAGGAGATGCATGAAAGGAAACCACTAAGAGAAGTATTGGGGAAGAAGCAGAGAAAATATCAGTTGATATACCATTTTATGCAAATATTCAGTTGTTCATTGAGAAGAGTACAATACTGACATGGAAACAAATCAAAGATACCTTTAAAGAGAACTTCAAGGAAGACTTAGAGGACTAGCATGTTTATCTTTTTATCACATGGTTAGGCCTATACAAGGTTTGATGCATGTACCCTACCTTCCCATGCGCAGACATGATTAGATAGATTGTCTCACACATAGATGAACAAACTATGACATTGAGCAGTGCCAATGGGGGAGAGATTTCCACCTTCATTGCATAAAACTTTGAGTAGATGTATCACTTGCCTGAGCTAGTGAAGCTCATGGACTCAAGTTTCTATGCCACCCATAGCCATGTGAACACAATAGACATCTTCAAGATATGGGTGAAAGAGGCATCAATGGTTAGAGGGAAACCGACTCATGTTTACCAGAAGACTCAGGAAGGCTTACCTGTTCTTGATCATATTTTCCTATAGAATATATGGTCAAGTGAACGCATAAACCTTTCTTGAAGGGTGGGTAGTATTACTAGACTAGTTGGTGAGTGATAGGAAGCCATTCAACTGGTCTATTTGTTGAATGATAAGTTTAAGGTTCATGTGGCTAGTGCTCAAAATCCACCCAATAATTAACAAGCAAGGTTTTATATATCTGCATACTCAGTGGATGCAATCTATGCCCAGTAGCAATTCCCTAGCATGAGCTAGACACGGACACCGAAAGACACTTCCATTAATATCTATTACAAGTTTATTTCTGACTACAGCTATCGAGGAGTGACGGAAAATCTTACTGACCATTTTATCATCCTGTGTACAATATTGTCTTTGAGCATGATCCATCTTTCATGTCCCAAGACACAATGGAGGCAAAAGTTAACATTGCAGATTAGTATGCCTCACTAGTTGGCACCTTCATTAGAGTATTTGCTAGAGAAGCCTTCGCATGTTCTACCAAGTTATGGCATTGACAATCTAATCATGCAAGAAGCTTCATATCACCTTTCTAAAGTGTTGTCAACATGACTACATAGGAAGAAGAAAGCACCATGGTCCGCTCTTCCTTTGCAAATTAGATTATATGAGATTAAGAGCTTGAAAGATGTAGTTGTTGAGGCTAAGGAGATAGTGAAATTTGAGTTTGGAACCATAGAATTTAATCTATATGATCCCCATGGTATTTGTAGGGACCACTGTGCGAGATTGTACTTTCCATGGATCCATGGGGCATTTCATTGGCCAGAGGAGGACCCTTGGAGGTACTATTCCAATTCCTCCAAACTCCATGAGCTGATTAGTATAGAAACACCTCAGAACTTATGCTCTGTAGATAGTAACGACCTGGGAAGCAACAACAACAACATGATTAGGAAACAACCTAGTGCAGAACAAGAGAAAGAGGAAGGTTGTTAAGGACTGAGAGGTTGAGAAAAGCTGCAAGATGACCTATCTTGGAGAAGGAAGCTTTGGTAGTGGAAGCAAAGAGGGAGTAGTGGATGAAGAAAGAAACGAGTCAAAAGAGAGAAAAGTATAGGTTGCGGGAAGAAGAACAAAATCTATAAGATACAGAGAAGAAGTTGAAGGAAGAACATCAACTGAGGAGGAGAGAAAGAGAATAGATGTAGAAGCAGGAAGAGGAATAAAGGTAAGGCATGATGACAGAGAAAATAATGCCCATACAAGTTAGAATGGGTAGCAACTGAGGAAGAGGGTGAATAGATGTAGGATCGAGAGCTTTCTTAGCAGATTGAGAGACCAATTGAAGTGACAAACATGGAGTTGGAATAGGAACCACAAAATGAAGGCATTGACCTTATGCCAAGAGCACCAGAGGTAATCTCTCAGTCTCCACCATCTCCACTGTTAGAATGAGTCTCGAGCGAACAAGGAGATACTTTTCTCCTTGATGGTGATCTGATCATGGATGCGTACAATCTATCATTTCACGAGTTGTATAAGAAGTTCTACAAGAATTGAGGAAGCACTTTTTGGATGATCACATGTTGCCTACATTCATCAAGGAAAGGGTGATAGTCTCAGACACTAGGAAGAATCAAACCTCAACTCATTTGCAATTTAAGAGCACAACTGTCCTCTCACACTGAGATACTAGGTTCTAACCACTTCTTCTTTCACTTAGAAACTCTTACCAACTTCTTTCATCCCTTAGCAATTCTACCCACATCCTTTGTGGAATTACCTTTGTGAGCTGCAACAATACCTCTGTAGTAACAAGTCTCCTTCTTGCTACATATTCCTCACTAAGCTTCTCTCCCCTGAGCTCAGTCTGTTAACATTTCTTTGGTTCTTTCCTCTGGAACCAATTGAGCACTCCTTGCTCTAGGTTGCTGCAAGTTTTCTCACCTTCTTATGCTGCTACCTGTGCAACAATATAAAAACCACAAACTCGCCAATCTTCAAATAAAATTAAAATAAAAACATATCATCTCACCTTCAAGATCTCTGTATGATCTTGTTCTACCATTCACCTACACTTTGAATGGACTGTTCTTTGATTCAGCCTTCAGTTGTATCTTCAAACTACTACTTCAAGAACTTGCAAAAGTCCCCCTTACAGTTTAACTACTGCAATCTTGCTCTAAATTCTTTCTCATTCAATTTCTGCTAATCATTAGACAAACTTGCATAACATCACCTGTCTTCAAGATCTCACAGCTCCAGAAAATCCATTTCAGCAGATCTTCATACTTCCACTGCGCAAATTTTCAACATTCAGCTACTGTCAGTCATATTTAGAATCCGATTCTTTCTTTCAATCTCCCAGCTTTATCTTGGTATAGCTCTAACTGTCAGCAACAATTAATCCTTTGCTGAGTTTTCTTTCACTGTTTTGTTCTTACCCTTAGTTCTTAAAAAACAAATTTACCTATTCCTTTTTCACGGAATGTCTTATTTCTACTCGCAGGAAACCTTTCCCTGCTCTGATACCAAAATGAAGTAGGGAAAACTGCCTAAAGGCAATTTCCCTGGTTTTCATAATCACCTTACATGAGCTTGTGGATTATGGCCCAACTATACAAATCAGAAGCTTTTACATTGGAGAGTCTTAACATAAAACCCGACCAATCACCAAACATCAAAATAACACACAATCCATCAACTAAAGTCGTCCCACATGAATGCATATGACCGAACCTTAAATAGATTTAAAACCGCATCCATAAACTCCTCGAGTCCGCTCAACAATTGAACAACAATTGAACAACAGTTGAATAGAAATTGAACAATAATTGAACAACGTTTGAACAATAATTGGTATTTGAACAACAACCGTCCGACGTTGACTTTCCCTTTTTTCACAAATCTTATCAGATTAATTCTCCACCGTTGATCTCGTCATTAATCTTATGGTCGTTGATCCACCTAATCATTGTACATCGCATATCGCAATTTCTCCCAGCCAAGGTTCATTCACTCATGAATGGTGCGATGTGATATTAATCTAAGGGTCAGCATCAGCAGGGATCCAACGGTTTGTGGCCCTTCAACTAACACACAGTTACCAAACAACTTAAACCCCCGCAGTTGACTGTGACGTAAGCAATTGAATTTGAAATCAATGGCTAGAATTGAGTACGGCGCTTCAACCCCGATCAAGACACCCTTAGACTCCTAACCTCCGCAGCTACGCATTTCACTTTGGCTTGTTTCACTTTCACTCCAATTCCTCACACGTAGATCTTCCCATCTGTTGTTCCAGCAGATTATAACACCATTTTTTCTTTCCTTTGGCACTCAAATTATCGGCCCGATTATACCTCTGAGATTTGAGTTGACTTCTTTAATCAAATTCACACAGTTCAACCACTATCTTACTTTTTATTCCTTAACACCCCCTTGAATTGGAATACGTAATACTCTCTGTATTAATCCCTTTCTTTTAGATTTTGTAATTCGTTCTTTACTTGACCTATACATACATCTATAAAATCCAAACTATAATCACAAGCATTATACCCAGACTGTAAGTCTTTTGTCACTCAAAAATACTTTTATAAATTCAACTTGAATTCATTCATCATGGTTTATCACACAGAAACCATAAATTCCCAATTATGGATCACTCAGTACATAAGAGGAATGACACACACAATCACAATGAATTCAATTCCTCATCCATTAAACAAATGTACAGATACAAATAAAAACTTGTTTACAATATAGCTTCGGCCTGATCTACCTTTACATGGTCTGTATCAATAACTCTTTCTCATTTCAATGCTAGTAGGCTCACAATCCAACCTTCGTGTCTTCTAACTCTCTCTTTAACTCTCCTACTTCAGTAACTCTTTCTCTGTCTTTTTGGATTACATTTATACAAAAGGATTTTGTTTCCAATTCTGGTTTAGATCCTCAATCTTCTCAACTAAATCCTACCAATCCTCTAAGTCCTTAATTAGTTCCTAAAATATCTTCTTTATCCCTTGAGGATCTCAACTTTCAACTAATCCTAAGGATTGTCCATAGATGATGAACTACATTCTAAGATTTACAATATCTCAATCCATACTAACAACTCATCATCACTCATGCTCTCCTACATTAGAGAACATTTACAAATATCCTCACACTATTTAATTAACTCCTATTCTAAATGTCTCACCTAAATTACTCAAAATATCTAAAATTACATGAATTAAATACTTAGGAAAACCACTCTTTTGAAAACATAAGACCACCTAGATTCTATTAAATGTACACATTTTTGGAACCATGATGCTTCTACATCAAATATTTTAGATAATCATTCAAGCACATTTGATGGAGAAAAATCATGAAAGTTTTGATAAGATTTCTTATCAAATATTTTAGAGATTTGTGAGAGGATATGTAGAGATGTTACTTGCTAGATGTTAACACATGGTTGTAACCACATGAAATATTTGTGGATATAGGAGATATTTGTGCTGCGAGTAGATATTTGTGGATCTACATTTATTAATTAGTTATCTTATTTTTTGTTTAAATAGGAGTTCCTTTTCCACTCAAAATAAGGAATTATTGGAGCATAATTCCAAACTATGATGGAAGCAGCAGTAACACTTTGTTCAAAGTTGCAATTGTGAGATTTCAACACTTTATCAAAGATGGTGATTTAGATTAACAAAAAATTTTGAACAATCAACTTTTAACATAGTCTCTGGCCAAAATAAGATATATATTGAACACCAAAACTTGGTTTTTGTGCAAATTGAGCCAATTTAGTTGCGATGAGTAAATTTCTTCAAAACAATGCAGGATTTTGGAGATATTCGAATATCTTTAAAAAATAATTTTTAAGATTTCGTGTTGCAGCCAACAATTATATCAATGTAAAAAATAATTTGAACAGTCCATAAAATTAAGAAAGATCTCACTCATTTTGAACCTAAATCAATATAGTTTTCTTACGTCATCACAATTATCTAACAATTCCCTAATCTTTTTAATTAAGAAATAAATCACATTTCAATTATCACTTAGGATTTGATTTATTTATTTATTTTACATGCTTTAGTTTCAATTTTCTAATTTTCACTTCATTCTTTTCCATATTTCAATCAAGGTCTTTAGAAATATAAAAATACAAAAAAAAAAAAAAAACTAAAACATTGTCATTTGTGATTACATTTGCTTTATTTCATAGAAATAAATTTCAAATGTTTTTGATATTAAATTTACAAGCTTTCATAGATAAAATTTACTCAATTTTATAGATTAGAGATTCTCATGCTTTTATATATTAAGTTTACAAGATTTCCTAGATTAATTTTTCAATATTTTCCTAGATTAATTCTTCAATGTTTTTCTAGAAGAATATTTCATTTCCTTTCATTTAGTTTGTTTTTATAGAGTAGAAATTTCCTTCATTGCAATTCTTTTTTCAGAATTGAAAACTAAATTCCTAGCACATACTCTGTCATATACTTCACAAGTTTACAATCTTGAATTGAAAATATAATGTAAAGTAATTTAAAGCACAATTAAATTACCCAACATGCACCAAAAAGTGATGAGCCATAGTATTGCAATAAGAATGATGCAACTCTTGAGGCTATCAAATTAAATTATTAGCCAAGGGTTTGTACAATCTTAAGAGGGGCTGACACTATATGTGTAGCAAACACCTTCCTCTTCGTAGTCCTAATCGCTTTGAATCAAGAGAAAAAAGGAAATGAAACAACTTCAAATGAGAAAACACCTAGGTAATGTGCCAATCCTAAGTTGCAAAAGGTATAAAATAATAAGCAAACTAATTATACTTTTGCTAGGAAGTAAATAACAGAAAGGAAATCTATTCTATTTGCAAAAATGTAAAACATAATGATAAATAAAAAAATCTAATCCATATCTATGGAAATGAAATGACATTAAAGGAAATATATTTTATTTATAGGAAATGAAAGTCGTAGATTACTCTTACAAGAAGGAAATCACATTTTGCATAAAGTAAATTGCGGAAAGGAAATCTAAACTAATTCAAAATTCAATGTTCAAGTGGCAAGCACTATGATAGAAAAAGGATGAACTAACCAAGCCTCGACTCAACCAAAGTGGCCTTAGATAATTTATAGGCTATAAATATACCTTTACCATGAATTTGGAGTGAATTTGGCAAGGAAGGCCTCGAAAACACATTGCTACAGAATTTCTACTTCTCAAGATAAATTTCTAAATGGTCAAGAAAATGAAATGAAATTGACATGGGAAAAAAATTATTATTAAGTAGGATGTTCTTCAACTCCATTCCAAGTGGAATCACTTAAAATTACCCCTATTAACATGTGCTAAAAAATACAAGAAAATTACTACTCTAAAACCAGAAATTCAAGAATTAATGAGCTAGTTAACCTATCAAATTCCTAACCTGATCAAGTGAAAATTCTATGCAGTAAATTTTTTTATTAACTTGAATGTTCTTATGACTCAATATATGTGGAATCAAATCAAAAGGAGCTCACTAATACGTTATAAAAATTAGCAAAAAATTACAAATATGTTATTGCAAGGGACTTCCAAAAATTCTAGATTTATGAACTAGTAAATCAATCCAAGTAGCTCAATGATGAATATGACTTTTAAAAGTTGTTCAAAGGATGCATCATACTTGTGAATCTATAAATAACCTAAAAAATAAATTACTTCAATCATTTAACCTACAGCAAAGGAATCATGAATATTAAATGCATAAATATAAAAAACAAGAATAAGATATGCATGTGAATAAGAAGTAAAAAGAAGAAAATTAAGTTGTACAATAGGGCTCTGAGTCCTATGGGATGGCCAAGCCCAAGGATAATTAGAGTCCTATGAATAAAACCAAGCTTTAGAAGCTAAACATGGCACCAAACTGCATTATTTGAATCAATCCAAGTATAACTTTGATAGAAATGAAAGTGGAGCTACCAAATAACAAGCTATCTCCACAAGAAGACTAAGATATACATGCCCCTACAGTAAAATTTGAATTCGTACGTATAAAAATAGATTGGTAAGAATCCTCCTTGAAAAGGTGGTAGCTTCCCTCTCCAAAATCACTCAAAAAGTGGATCTGGTTCGCAGCACTAGGAATCTTCATTAAATGATAGAGATCACAATCCTAGATTTTCTTAATCACTAGAGCTCTAGAATTTGTGAAATAATTTCATAAGATATTGTTAATCTATAATCTAATCTTGGTGCATCATGTAGTAGGGAGAAAGTCCCTAGATTATCTCAACTTCTATATCTTCATAATCTGCCCAATATTCTTACAATATTATACAAAAATAAGTAATATTAGGCATATAATATGCAATCATCTCTAAAATATCTTAGTGAATGTAATAAAGCTAAAAAAATTTCATCCGATGTAAAAGGATAGGTTTTATGTGTTGAATGATGGTTAGATGAACCTTAATTTTTTTCTAATTTGGAGTCCCGTCAACAATCCATCTTCACCTCTTCTAGATCCTGCTCCTTTTCCACAACCACAAATTGTCAAATGCCAACCCTGTAATTGAGTTGGCCATGTGAAAGGTCATTGTTTCGTTCTTCACTCTTTTGACAATCATCATAAAAATACTCATCACTCAAACAAGTTCTTCAGAAAAAAATCTCCTACAAGAAAAAAGATTCACTTTGGATGGATCGCTTCTTAGCAATGGGCTTCAACAACTAAGAAGATATTTCAGTCATACGCGAATTCTGTTCTTGAGTATTGACATTTCATACAATTTATATTTCTTCATCTTCTCACCTTGTATATTACAAGGGGGGAATCAATGGTCATCTACAAGCTTCAAATATAAATCAAGCAAGCCTAAGCCATAGTCTAAGCTTGTTGTACGAGCTTAGAGCCAGAGTCAGCCATACCCAAATTCAAAATTGTAGCCAAAGATGGAGAAATTCCCCATGAGCATGCCTTTGGTTAATTTCCTTCCTTGAACCACCACAATTTGAGACCTCGTCCTTTTAAGAACACTTCCTCTATCAAAATACTTCAACTTTTAGCTATATTTGGAATTTTTCTACGAACTACACTAAGTGTTCCAAGTTGAAACCTCAATAGTATCCCTTTCAACAACAATAGGGAGTAATTCCTCTAGGAAAAGACTTCAAATTCTAGCTAGATTTGGATTTTTTCTGGGAACTTCACTAAGCATTCAAGTGTTTCTGGGCATCCTTTAACAATAATTGGTTGAGACCTTGAGTTCTCCCACCTTATACCATCATTTCAAAGAGAATAGTTAGACAATTGTTGCCATGTATTTTTTTCACTTTGTATTTTAACTCTCTTCTTGGAATAATATACACCCCTTTAGATTAAGGGGGGGAATGTTGGACGCCTAATTTGTTAAGGGTAATGATGTGGAATGTGAAGAATCATTGGAGTCCAATAGAACACTTGAAATATGAAAACCAAGGGACATAATATTGTATAAATGATCTTTTGTTGAATGTTAGCTTTTCTGTGCTAATTTCAACTTCAGAATTCAAAACAGTTTCTTATCATTTGCTTCATGTGCATAGGTTTCCTTTATGGTGTTTGTGAATGAATAGGTAAATCTTGTCAAGATTTATGTCAAATTCATCGAAAAAATAGCATGTAAATGAAATTTTAAATAAAATAAAATAAATAAAATATACAACAAACCATCAAATGAACACTTACCACAATGTTTTGATGAAGGAGTTCACCCCTCATGGGCTACATCTCCTTGGTCCAACTTCCATGGTTTGGGCCTCTGTATTATATAAAAATGGAAAAAAATGTTATTTACAATGCTCTGCTACTCCTAAAACCTACTTCAATGTGTTGAGAACATCAAAATCATCTAGGAATTACTTTTTTTGACCCCAATTTGACCAAAAATTACAAAGGTATGGCCAAAATAGTTTCTCCTAGGAATTTCCCACTAAAATTTGAGGAACTCTAGTTAAATCCGCCAATTTTGGCGAAAAATACGAATTTAGGGGACCGCCAAAAATTATGCCAACCTAACTACGCTTTAATTAAGGATAAGCTCAGATTAATTAGGCACTAATATGCAGTTAGCGCATCAATGGGGTGTGGTTATGGTTTGTGTTGGCCAACGATTTTCATGGTGTGGTCACATGGGAGGGGGTTGGCCATCTCCTTTCCCCAGCCACCAAGTGATAACACACCAAATGCAATTTGAAACCATTATATGGTAAGAACCATTGGTGTGGTAGAACGGTAAGACATTGGCTTTGTATGGGTGAGGTCGCGGGTTCGACTTTGCCGACGTGCCATAAAATTTTGCTAAAGCACGCTGATGCTAGGCCATTAGGGAGGGACACGTGGTGGCCTCCGGGCTTGCCACATGTCTCCTCTTCATTGGTCCTTCCTCCAACCAATAAATTGACGCCAACTCACCAAACTATAGACCAACCAGATTGTGCCACTCGGAAAGCCCTTACTTGACATTCACCAACCCTTTGACTTGCCCAGTTACTTGCCATGTCAACAGTATAGACTGCTCACTGTGCAGTGACTATACTTTTTTTTTCAAATTACTTTATTTGGCAAAGTGGACATAACACAATATATTCCTTATACGAGCTCCGTTTTGAGTGAAATGAGTTGTGTTGGGATCATATTTCCCATACGGATGTGATCATTTAGGATTTGAGCGATTATGAGAAAATTTTCTTTTTTAGCTAAATACTGATCAGTTGATCATTCCTATCGACCGAAAGCCTTTTGAACACCAAAATATACGATGAATTATTTAGCAAGTGAGGGTAAATATCCCTCACCTTCTCGATCTACATTGATTTGGCCTTAGAAGTATTTTGTCCCTTGAGTCCCACTCGAAGGTATTCAACATTCCCTCTCTTTGAAGTTCTGGTTCTTCTGTCAAGTATGAGATCTTGTTGAAATTCATCAAGCTATTCTAGCCAGAAATCATCTATTGATGGCAGCTAAACATGCTCTCCTTGATCATCAATCAAAGGAGGCTCAAATAATCTCAAATTCCAAACATTAACAACATATTATATTTGCATATAAGGAGGTAGATCTAGCTTAAATGCATTGTTACCAATCTTTTCCAGAATTTGAAAAGGACCATAACGAATTGGCTTCAGCTTTTTACCTTCAACTTGAAGTCTCTCTTTGATAATATATAACCAAACTTCCTCTCCAACTTGAAATTTATGATTGACACGATGTTTGTAATGCTATATCTTGTAGATGCTTTGACCTTTCTCAAGTTGTTCTTGCACTGTGTGATGTATCAACTGAATTTGCTCCAAGTGAACTTCCTTGCCTTATCGATATCACTATGACCATCTATGGCGACATCTTTCTCAAAGATGAATTCCAATGGATATCTTGGAAAGTACCCAAAACATTCCTCAAATGGCGATGTGTTTGTGGATGTTTTTCCCTGTTGTATGCATGTTGTATGTAATGCAACTATTCATCCCACAAATTGGGATGTTTGCTACAATATCCTCTAAGAAGATGAATGAATGTCCTCTTGACCACCTCAGTTTGTCCATCTATTTTTGGATGAAAGGTTGTACTCTTCTTCAACTTAATGTCCATCATGTCCCACAAATTTGACCAAAAATTCCCAGCAAATCAAGAATTTTGATCACTTACAATGGAAGTAGGAAGACCAAAATGAAGCCAAATATTTTGAAAGAAAAGATGAGCTGTTTGTTCAGCTGTAATGTTCGTTTTACATGGCATTAGAATAAACATCTTGGTCAAGCTGTCTACAACTACATACAAGTATTCATGACCTTTCCTTGACAATGGAAGACCTCCTACAAAATCCATTGAAATACTCTCCCATGAACGTGAAGGTACTGGAAGTGGAGTGTACAATCCTAGTTTCCTATTTCTAGGCTTACTTATTTCACAAAAAGAACATCCTCTAATGAAAGAAGATACATTATCAAAAATTTGTGGCCAATAACAATACCTTTGGAGATTTGCTATTGTATTGCATACACCAAAGTGTCCAACAATCAATGAAGTCTGCGCCTCCCTTATGATAATGTTTCTTTCTCCCTGTGGAATACATAAATTTCCCAAGTGATACAACAAAATGTTATGTGCATGGTAATATAACTCTTAAATTTGGTTTACTTTCCTCAAGCTTGCATACACATCTTGAAAGTCATTATCATATGCATATTTCTCAATGTAACTTTCATGTAAAATGGAATTGTGCTTGACTGTAATAGATAAATTTACAATAGGCCTAGAGAGCATATCAACTACCTTATTGTAGATTTCATTTTCTATTTAATAACCAAATGAAACTATTGTATAAAACCTATCCATCTGAAGTGTCATGATTGCTGCAACTTTGATTGTCATTGTAAGTACTACAATTGTTTATGGTCAGTATCGATAATGGTCTCCTTCCCCATCAAGTAGTGTTTTCATTTTTTAACACTTTGTACCAATGCATAAATTCCTTTGTCATAAGTCGGATAGTTAGTCACAACACCATTAAAAATTTCAGAATGAAATGAAATGGGCTTACCATGCTGCATAAGAACTTCTCCCATGGCATAATCACTAGCATCCGTTTGAATCTCAAATGGTTGTCTAAGATCCGGAAGAGCCAATACTGGTGTTGAATTGATCTTTTGTTTTAAAGTATTAAATGATTTTTGTTGTAAATCTCCCCAATGGAAGACTTTCTTGACGCTAGGCAATGCATGTAGTGGTGTTGCAATGGAAGAAAAATTAGCAATAAATTTCCTCCAATATTGTGCTGCCCCTAGAAAGCTTCTTGCCTCCATAATGGTATTGGGCTTGGGAAAATTGACAATGACCTCAACCTCATAGGGGTCTATCTTCATCTCACCTCCTCCAATAATGTGTCCCAAATACACTAAAGAAGTCTTGCCAAATTCACACTCTGACATCTTTAAAAATAACTGTTCTTCTCTCAAGACATCAAGTACTTTGTTCACATGCATGACATGTTCATCTCTGGATTTTCTGAATATGAGAATATCATCTAAGTAAAAAATGACAAAATCATCTAGAAATCGTCTCAATACATTATTCATAACTCTCATGAAAGTAGTTGGAGCATTTGTAAGACCGAAAGGCATAACAAGCCACTCAAACAATCATTGTCTAGTTTTAAATCTGGGTTTCCAAATCTCCTCTTTAGCTCTTCTAACTTGATGATAACCACATTGTAAGTGTAACTTAGTTAAATACTTTGCATACCTTAATTGATCAAGAAAATCATCAATTCTTTGGAGTGGATAACGATTCTTTACAGTTATCGTATTTAGTGCACGAAAATCCACACACATGCACCAAGTCCCATCCTTCTTTAGCACCAAAACAATTGGCGAACCACATGGTGAAGTAGATGGGCGTATGATACCTTTGTTCAACAATTATTGAATTTTCATCTTAATTTCCATACTCTCCATGATCGACATGTGATACATTCCAATTATGTTTGGAAGTGGAATATCCTGCTGTAGCTGTATCTCATGCTGAATTCCACTCTTGGGAGGTAACCTCTTTGGTTCCTGAGAAATCTCGCCATGCTTTCTTACCACATCAAACAAATTACATTTTAACTTATCATCAGAACCTTCAAAATATTCATAATCTATACCATTCCTTTTCCTGATCATGAGAAGCACAAAATGTTTACTTGCATTTACTAGTCTCTTCATCTTCCCTACATTAACGAAATAAATGTTTAACATTTTGCGATGGGATCTCACAATATACTCCACTCCATCCTCGAGCAATTGATATTTTTTCTCATGGCATTAAAATACCGCTTTCCTATCATACAAATATGGGCTTCCCAAAATGATTCCTGAGATGTCAAGTGGAATTACATCTAACTCAACTTCATCAATTAATTTTTCAATAATGGCAAACATGAATAAGAATTTCTTTGTAACCTGTAAATTTGCATTATTGGCTGTCCAACCCAAGGAATATGGCTTATGATGAGGTACAGTTTCAAGGTTAATCTTTTTGACCAAGTCTTCTAAAATTAAGTTCGATTGTGATCCACTATCAAATAATGCATTAATCTTTGCATGATTTGAAATTACCATTACATTGAACAATTCTATCCTTGATTCTTCATTTGGAGTGTTGTTGAGACTATGTGAGGAAGTAGTGCTTACTGTAGCTTCCTTTCCTTTCATGACCATGGCTGAAATCTTGGTCTCATCACCAGAATCGGATCCAAGATCATGTTGTGTGGTAGCTGACATCTTTTGTTTCCCCTTATTGTTTGGTTTCTTATGCCTTAGTTCGCGATGTAATTTCCAACAGTGGCTTTCATCATGTCCTGCTTTGGAACAATGTTGGCATATAGTTTTCTCCTCTGCTTTCTTTACAATTGCATTCTTCTTTCCTTTCCATTTTCCACCCTTCTCTTTCTCCTTACCCTTGAATGGATTCTTCTTACTACCATCTTCCTGAATTTCTTTTCCTCTTGCTTCAAGGTGTGTGGCTTGCACACATACCTTCTCTAAATTGCTTCGATTGAACATAAGCATAGTGTGTTTTAAGTAGGAATGTAAACCCCCAATATATTTCAAGAGAGTATCATGGGAATTCAAGTTTACTCCTAACAACAAGGCCCTTTTCCTAAACTCCTCCGTATAGTCTTAATCTATTTGGCCCTTGAGTTGCCTAAATTTTTTCCAACTCATAACATGGATTTTTTCATAAAGGCTAAAGGATAAAACTGTCTTTTAATTGAAGAAACAAATTCAACCCAAGAAATGGATATTTTACCATGAATTCGCATTTACTCTTGAGTCTTTGCTTCCCACCAAACTAATGCTGCTCCTTCTAGCCTCAATGAAGCCAACTATATTTTAATGTCATCTTCTTGAAGGTTATGATTTCTACAATAAACCTGGAATTGTCAAATCAAATTGTCTAACTTTTCTGCATTTACCTCACCATTGTACATGGGATGTTCAAACTTAATGTCCAATTTGAGTAAGGGAGTTATTTCTTTTGGGGTTTTTGAATGAGTATGGACAGTTTTTGTGGTGGAAGTGGAAGATGATGTCGTTTTTGATGATGAGGAAGATGATGGAGATGGTGGAGATGGAGGTGGTTATGCTCCATTACCCTTTGAATCCTTCTTTTCATCTTTTTTATCTCCTGAGCTTCCCTCTCCATGTGAGGACTTAGAACTCTCTCTAGCCATTCTAGTATTTCTCTCTTCATAGCGGAATCTAACCATGTCAGTTAGATCATAAAAATCTTTCTTAAATGCTTCATCTTCAGAAAGACCTTCAGTCTCTCTCGCTCCAAACATGATGGCGTTGGATTGAATCTCAGCTTCTGGTACTGCGTGTACCTCTTCAATCTTAATTGAAGGTAAAACATAAGGTGCTTCAAGTGCAACTGGGATTGAAATTTTGTGTGGGGATTATGGCCTTGTGGCTCTCCTTCTTGTGGGAATTACCTCACGATTTGCAACCAATAGTTTCCCTTCTCCTCTCTGCAACTTTAACCTTGTAAGAATCGCAAATTTGCAACCCTTAAAAACCTACTTGCACAAAACTCAAGTAATCAAGAAAATAAAATTTTCTCTGGTACCAACTTGATATGTTCTTGAATGTTAGTGTTATTTTGCTAATTTCAAGTTCAGAATTAAAAATAATTTTTTATCATTTGCTCCATGTGCATAAGTTTCCTTTATGATGTTTGTGAATGAATAGGTAAATTTTTTCAATTTTTATGTCAAATTCATGAGAAAAATATGACGTAAATGGAATGCTAAACAACAACAAACAAATATACATCGAACCATCAAATGAACACTTATCACAATGTTTTGATGAAGGAGTTCAACCCTCTTGGGCTACATCTCCTTGGTCTAGCTTCCATGGCTTGGACCTCTGTATTAGATCAAAATGGAAAAAATTGTTTTTTGCAATGCTCTACTGCTCTTGAAACCTACTTCAATGTGTTGAGAACCTCAAAATAATCTAGGAATGACTTTTTCTGAGCCCAATTTGGTCGAAAATTGCAAACCTTATGGCCAAAACAATTTCTCCTACGAATTATCCACTAAAATTGGAGGAACTCTAGTTAAATCCACCAATTTTGGAGAAATATCCGAATTTAGGGGACCATCGAAAATGCCCCCAACCTAACTGTGCTTTAATTAACGATAAGCTCACTTTAATTAACGATAAGCTTGGATTAATTAAGCACTAATATGTATTTAGCGCATTAATGGTGAGCGGTTATGGCCTGCGCAGGCCACCGGTTTTCATGGTGTGGTCACATGGGAGGGGGCTGACCCTCTCCTTTCCCCTACCGCCAAGTGCTAACACACCAAATAAAATATGAAACCATTGTATGGTAAGAACCATTGGTGCAATAGAATGGTAAGACGTTGGCTTTTTATGGGCGAGGTCGTACGTTTGACTCCACTGACCTACCATTAAATTTTGCTAAAGCGCATTGATGTCAGGCCTTTAGGGAGGGGCACGTGGTAGCCTCTGGGATTTCCACATTTCTCCTAATCATTGGTCCTTCCTCCAACGAATAAATTAATTACAATGCACCACACTGTAAGCCAACCATATTTCACCACATGGAGAGACCTTATTGGCCATTGACCAACCATTTGACTTGCCCAGTCACTGTACAGTCAACAATACTCCAACCAATAAATTAACACCAAGTCACCACAATGTAAACCAACTATATTGCGCCACTTGATGAGACCTTACAGGCCATTGACCAAACCTTTTACTTGCCGAGTCACTTGCCATGTCAGCAGTATGGACTGCTGAGTGTGCAGTGACTGTACCTTTTTTTTTCAAAATTCCTCTCTTCGTCAAAGCAGAGAGAATGCAATATATTCCTCATACGAGCTCCATTTTGAGTAAAACGAGTTGTGTTGGGATTGTATTGCCGAGACGGCCATGGTTGTTCAGGTTTTGAGAAATTATGAGCACTTTGATTTTCGAGCTAAATACTGATCACTAATCAATAAATATGTAAATCTTTGTGTATAGAAATCGTCTCATGATTTATTTAAATTTTTTCACATTTTCATCTGTGTTTAAGACACATAAACAACCTTTCAACTAGAAATAAAATATGTAAGTTGGATATGGCATTTAATATTTGGACATATTAACTTTAGAGGTCTAAACTTACAACATAGGAAATGCATGGTAAATGGTTTTCCACTTATTGAAAAACCAGATAACTTATGTGAAGGATGCATCTTGGGAAAATAACATAGAGAATTATTTTTGGCAGGAAAGTCAGTAAGGGAAATGGCAGTTTTGGAGATCTCCCATTCATATTTGTTTGGTCCAGTGCATACACCCTTAATTGGTGGAAGCTATTATTTCTGAACATTCATATATGACTGCATAAAAAGGACATGGGTCTATTTTCTGAGACATAAAAATGAAGTGTTTGCGTGCTTTTGTCAATTCAAGGCTCTTGCTGAAAAAAAGTGGGAACCACATTAAAGTTTTGAGAATTGATAGAGGTGGTGAATATATCTCAAATGACCTCCTACATTTTTGCAAGGATCATGGAATTCACACACAATTGAAAACAAGGTACACACATGAACAAAATGGTGTCACTAAAAGAAAAAAAAAAACTATGGAAATAGCAAGGATTATGTTAAAAGCAAAGAATTTGTGAATTGAATATTGGGATGAGGTTATAGCATGCATAACTTATACTATAACTAGATGTCCAACCAAAATTTTAAAGAACATGATTCCAAAAGAAGCATGGAGTGGAAGAAAATGTAGTGTTTCTCATAAGAGAGTGTTTGGATGTGTGGCATATGCACGTTCCCTAGATGAGTTAAAAAATAAATTAGACAAGAAGGGCGGGTTGGGGGGAGGAATAGATATTTAATTTTTGTAGTGATTAATCCAAGGAACATAAACTATATAATCTAATGACAAAAAATATTATAATCAACAGAGGTGCGCAATCCATAAAAGAGTAAGCATGGGACGGAAGTTAGGAGAAGACAATTAATGTGGCAGCAAGTTTACCGCAAGAAGATAAGGAGGAATTAATAGAAACATGTAGTTCTATAATGGTGACTCCTTCTACACATATTCAAGCTCAAAAATATATTCCTCGAGCGACACCTTCAATAAGCAATAGGAAAACCTCATGTATTTAAGAAAATACTCTTCGAAGTGGACAAAAAAGATCATCACCAACAAGAATTTTTGATGCAGGGATAGAAAATCAACATTCTACAAGTTAAACATCAAGTGACACATAAAATCTAACTTTGGGAAGCTTAACAAAACAAAAATTCTGAAATTTGAAAGATATTTATGAGAAAAATGAAGGTGAAAATAATGCATTTCTTAATTCTCTCTTTACTTCATACTCATATGTAGATGAACCACTTAATTTTGAAGATGTAATTAAGGAAGAAAAAAGGGTAGTAACCATGGATGAAGAAATATATGCTATAGAAAAGAATGATACATAGGAATTATTGAGTCTTAAACAACGAAAATAAGTTATAGGAGTAAAGTGGGTCTATAAGACCAAAATCGATGCAAAAGGAGGGATAAAAAGAGATAAAGCAAGGCTAGTTGTTAAGGGATACAAACAACAACCCACAAGAGATTATGTTGAAACATTTGCACCAATTGCAAGAATGGAAACAATGAGGATAGGTTTAACAATAATAGCCAAACATGAATGGAAGGTATATCAAATGGACATGAAATTAACCTTTTTGAATGGAGTATTGAAAGAGGAAATGTATGTGATGTAGTCACCTAGTTATGAGGTTCAAGGGAAAGAAGATAAAGTGTATATACTAAATAAATCTCTTTATGGGTTGAAACAAACGCCATGAGCATGGTATAGTAGAATAGACACATATTTTCTGAATAATGACTTTAGCAAAAGTGATGGTTAGACTGCCCTCAACATCAAATAAAATGATGATAAGCTTTTAATTGTGGTTTTACATGTAGATGATTATGTTTTTTATAGTGAGTTGTGATCTTATTATTGTTGATTTCAAACATGTCATGATAAATGAATTTGAAATGACATATTTGGGGCTATTAAGGTACTTTATAGGCATAGAAGTGAAGCAAACAGAAGATGCAATTTTATTTCTCCAACAAAGTATGTAGCAAACATCTTGAAGAGACTTAAAGTGCAAAATAACATGTCCATGGTAACTCTAATAGCCATAGGTTTGAAATTAAGCGAAGAAGTTTGTAGCAACAATGTAATGGTTGGCAGTTTAATGTATTTGATTGCAACTAGACATGATCTAATGTATGCAGTGAGATTCATTTTTAGATTCATGGAGAAACCAAAGGAGAAACATTGGCTAGTAGCTAAAAGAATTCTATGATATGTTAATAGAACCAAGGGATATGGCATTTTGTAAACTACAACAAATGAATTTAGGTTGGTTGGATATACTGACAATGATTGTGTAAGAAGTGTAGATGATAGAAAACACATCATGTTTTTCACTTGAGTTTGGGAGCCATTTCATGAGATTCCAAGAAACAACCAAATGTTTTCTTTTTACAACTAAACCAAAATATGTTGCAGCAAAAGGGGCAACTTTTCAAGAAATTCGGGTGAAAAGAATGATGAAAGACTTAAAGCATGAACAAGAAGAAGCAACTAAAATTTATTGCGACAACAACTCTGCAATTATTTTACCCAAAAATTATGTCTTCGAAAAAAGAATAAACATATTAACAAAGTGTATCATTTCATCTTGGAACTGAATAATGACAGAGAGAGTGTTTTCAAACATTGTAAATCTCAAGAAAAATATGCTAACATCTTCACCAAACCACTGGGGCAAAAAAATTGTTTATCTAAGAGACAGTTCGGGATCATGAATATCAATAGTTGTGATTAAAGGGAGTGTTCGGAAATAATACCAACTACCCCATTTAATGTCCATATCTACGTCATTCATGGAACACATAAAAAAATCTAGTTGCAGATTTTCAAGACTAAAGCAACAAATTAATTGGATTTTTTACTATGCTCCGTTTTCCTTCTCCCGCAATATATCCGTAAAATGTAATCAACATTTGTCAATCAAAACTATAATAAATATGAATGCACAATTGTAATCGTTATTAAATGTATAGTTGAACTACTCAATGTGTAATTGGTATGCATTTTGTTGAGCTGATATTACACAATTATTTTGTGAAACTACATAACTTTTAAAACCATAATAAATATGAATGCACTATTGTAATAGTTATTAAATGTACACTTGAACTACTCAATGTGTAATTGGTATGCATTTTGTTGAGCTGATGTTACACAATTATTTTGTGAAACTACATAACTTTGAAGAGTGGTCTCATGTCATGACACATAATATGTTTTAAATATAGGTTTTTAGTTGTGTATGGAAGTTTTAGAGTTTGGATTTAAAAATAATAGTTTCACTGTAAAGCTTGTCTTTATAGTGGCTAAAACAGAGCAGCAGCGTCCCTTTCTTTTCCCGTAAATGAATTTGTCTTCTTCAAATAAAAAACAAGATATATATTTTTGCTGGGCCTGCTTTGGAAATTTATGTTTTACATTCCTTTTTTTATTCTTTCAACCTTCAACCTTTTCTGCGGATCCAAGATCACCATGAAAATGAAAATTGCATAAAATGTCATTGAACAAATTCTTAACTTTAATTGTGCAAATCATAAAAATAATCATCCAAGGATACTTGCAAAATTTGAAAATCCCGAGTTTGAAATATTCCAACTACGAATACTGTTCACATATTACATGTACATTATTAAATTGGATTTCGTACACCTGGTATGACCTTTCAACAAAAATTCACGTTAATCTTGCATGAATAACTCAGCCCACAAAAGCTGACAATAGTACTAGCATCCGGTGTGCCAGGTAAGGCTCGGAGACGTTGGTCATGTGGGAAAATGATATGCCGGGTCACCATATTCCGTGGGATCCGAGAATCCGGAATGCCAAGCCTAAAACCAAGGGCCAGAAAAATAAAATCACATCTTAATATGAATAATGATAACTAAACGCCAGGGCCATAGAAACCAAATACATATTGATATGAGAAATGATAATATAGAATTGATCTCTAGTTTTATAGAGATAGAGTATGTACAGTTCTATTAAGTTTGCTACTGCTCACATGCTTATACTCGTCACATGGTTGTGTAGGATAGATACTTCGTTATTTTATACATTAATTTAGAATTAAATTAAGTTATTATTATTATTTATAAATTAAAATAATATTTATTTTTATTTAATAAAATTTGAGTCTAAGAGCATGGATTCAATAAACTTGGAATCCAGTATCAAGAATTACACTATGATTTCTTCAATGTCCAAAGGCCTAATCGTGTCAATGATAAATATCGTGGGTTCATTACAACCAAGTCGAACTCAACTAACCAAAATAACCAAGTCAAACTCAACCAATCAAAGCAATGCACAATCATCGTGCATTGAGGAACCCCGATGGAGGTTCAAGAATGGCACGTTTGACTTAATGAATATCAGAACGCCTGGTCGAGTCAATAATAAATATTGTGTCCGTCTTGAGTACACCCAAGTCAAACTCGACAAATTCAATGAAAGATTGCGCTGACAACCTTCCATCACGCGTTAGACTTTGTCATCAACAAATCGTGAGGGTATGGGTTCAAAGCGCCCCACTTATAAGTAGAACATACATTTTCCCTATGATCTCTCAATTGTTTTACAGCAGCTAAGCTCTCATTGCACTTGACAAATATATCCTGCACCAGTTTATTGTTCTTCAGAGCATATACTGGATTTCGTCTATATTGACCACTACCTTGAAGCGGAGGCGTTTACTGAAATTCTATCATGGCTGCCAGGGTGGTGTGTGGCATCATCATTTACGTTTTGCTAATCTCTGGGCTATTTCCAACGGCTAGATCAAGGCCTAACTACCTCTACGAAGCCACTGGTGACTCAAAAATTCGGGACAATTGGAATGCCGATAACATCTCTGAAGCTTATATTGAAGAAGCCATTAGATCGCCGACCATTGATATAGAGTTATTGAATGACAAGCTTCCAAAAACCGGATCTACTCCGTCGTCTCCTTCAGCGTGCCATAACATGGTAATAAATACCGTCGGAGCTGCACGTTACAGTTGTTGAGGTAATAAATTATTCCATCGTGATCGGAATCAACTTAAAAATCAATTTTGCAGAAGTTGGAATTTCCTCAAGGGATTTTTGCTGGGCTTCTTTGGTGAACAATTCCTTCCCAGAAATGTTGTAAGCAACTGTTTTTTCAAAATTACAGATTCTCGTTCCCATTAAGAAAATATATATATATATTTGGACAGTATCAAGATGATTTCGAAGAGTATTGTACATACCTGCCAGCGATTGTAACTTGTGTTACTAAGTGTGTTGATCGGTTCGCAGTAATCGATAGATATAAACATTACACGGAACGGTGCCTTCCCACTAAATACGACTTCAAAAAACTGTTTATGTAGCTCTGTTTTTATTGACAACCTTACTATCCGCTTCAGGGATTTCATCTTTTAGACGCGATTAAGTTAAAATTAGCATAAATTCTGATAAACACCACAAAATAGTTCTTTAACAAAGTATTCGCGGCAGAAACATTCTTCAATTCAGTGTTTAAACACGTGAAGGTTTCAGTGCTGTGTTTCTGTAAGTAATTTATATACTTTTAGTGTTTTTCGCCGTAAATGTATTTGTTCTTGTAACATATAATTACTCCTATATTGTTGACGGTTTCTGGTATTTCTCATAATTTATGGTAATTTCCATGTAGTTTATACGATGAGTTTAAATTCGGGAGAATTAGGCACACCAGTGTGGCTCTCATTAGTGGATTAAGATTTCTCTGGAGGATGTCACCATAGCATCTCGTGTATATCTATTATTTTATTGTCAGTCAATTCAATTAATTTGATTTTGTGAACCTACGGTTCTAATCTCCGTTTAAATGCTATAATAGCTTCCGTTTTCCCTCGAACATATCAAAGACGAGAGGTCAGAAATGGTTTCCCGTGTAAAGAAAGCCATTGTTCAATTTTCGTTACCAATGCATTGTTCAATGCCACCCAGTCATAGTTGAGAGTAGTTGTTTATCGTTTCTTTTGTTGAGAAATTACCTACAATTGTTCATCGAGGAGAGCTGACATCTCTCCAAACTATAGCCACCCTATATGCTAGATGAAGAGGCCCTGAGGACTCCTGACAAATGGAACGTGGGGTCCTCTTTTTCGTCCTACAGCATAAAAGATTGGAAGGTTTTCTGATATTCATGACCAAGGTGATTCAGTTCATTAAGAATTATCAACATAGATTTCTTCATTATTATTTCCCCCACCCATTATTTTTATGGGTAAGAATTATAATTTTTTGGCCACAAGGGTGAGACCTAAATTAGTGTAGGAAGTTTATGGGATATTGTATAGAATGAATTTGAAGAACTCTCCAGTTAAGCATGCAATGAGATTATTATTCAAGAATAGAAGAATCAATTTAGAGGGAACAAGAAGAATGATGCAAACAAGGTTTAGATGACAATATTCTTCCCAAAATTTAGAAACAATTAAGTCCATAAAATGTTGGGATATTGTAGAGATGTCATAGGAGTGACATTGATTAATATCTAGCTGAGCCACAAAGCTTTATAGTTGCTGAAGAAATTGTTCTAACAAAAGAAGTAAATAATTTTGACATTGTAGAAATAATAAGAGATATTGTGAAATACGCCACTAACACAAAAGAAAATATACAAGACATGGTGAACAATACAAAGAAGTTTCTTGAAAATGAAATTGAAACTTCCTCTATAGCACTAGAAAAATGTGAGGAGAATTTAATGATCATTGTTGAATCTATTTATGAATTTCAAGCAAGATTTTTTGAGGAGTGGCCTAAAATTTCAAAGTATGATGGAGATGAAAGAAACTATAGGAAAACCATCATCGTTGCACCAAGAAAAAAATGGTTGAGATTTTCCTTCCATTTCAAGAGCCATCTAGTTGATCTGAAAGTTGCATTCTAGCAAAACAACATAGGGGATATTTTCTTGAGGGAGTGTTTTACAGAGAAAAATCACCATTGGAGTTGCTTCATATAGATCTATGTCGTGCAATGTTGACTCGGTCACTTGGAGGAAGTTACTACTTAACATTCATAGATGATTACAACAAAAAGGACTTGGGTATATTTGCTTGCAAAGAAATCCAAAACTCTTGACAAGTTCCCATAATTCAAGGAAATGGTAGCGAAGATAAGTGCTTATAAGATTAACTTACTGAAATTAGACAAAGGATGTGAGTATGATTCAAAATATTTTCATAGCTTTTAAAATCATCATGTGATCAAAAGACAAATCACAAAATACATAGTGCAACAAAATGGTGTAGGAGATAGAGAAAATGTAACCATCATGAATGTCGCTAAAATCATTTTGAATGGAAAAAATATGTCAAATGTATTTTGGGGAGTGGTGGTACCTCTTTTAGTTTATGTTTTGAATATATTTATCACTAAAAGTGTTAAAATAAAAGATATATAGAAGGAACACATGTGTATGAGTTTCACTATAAAACATTTTAAGGCATTTGGTTTTGTGGCATATGCTTATGCAGCTAAAGACTTAAGGAGAAAGCTAAATGAAAGAATTGAGAAGCCCATTTTTATTGGGTACAATAATCACTAAAAGGAATACAAATTTTATAATGCAATAACAAAGATGTTGATGATCAACATAGATGTTGAATTTCAAGAAGTTGAAGCATAGAATTGAAGCATTGGCAAATCTATGATTGTTTTAGTAGCAATACCCCAAATAGAACATGCAGTAAAGTACATTGTATAGGAGGACAACAATATTTCCAAACCCACTCATTAATTAGAGTTATTCCAACAAAAAATCAAAGAAATTATATTCAAGTGACTCATCTACTCTAACATCTTAGTCTACTACTAATATTCAATCAAATAGTGAATTTCATCATACAATTGATTCCTTAAGGTCTAAAAATCCTAGATGTTTGAAATAAATCTATGAAATTTAAGATGAAAATTGGAATTTTGCATTGTTTCTTTCTAACCCACATGTTTTGTAGAGGTATTGAAATAAGAAACTAGTTCAAAGAAATGGATGAAAATATAGAATTCATAGAGAAGAATTATACAAGGGATATAGTATAACCTCAAGAAGATAGAGAATAGATAGATGTGAAATGGGTTTATAAAATAAAGAAAAATGAGAAAGAAGAAGTTGAAAAGTACAATATTATATCAATAGCAAAAGGTTTAGTAAAAAAACCTAACTTGGATAATGTTTAAAACTTTGTAGCAATGGCAAAGTTACATACAATTAAATATGTTTTAATATTTAATTGTAACTTTATGAAATGTAACTAAAGCCAATGTTAGTAAGTGAGAATTTAAAATAAGAGTATATGTGGAGTAATCACTAGAATATGCGATAAAAGGAAATGAAGATAAGGTATCTATGCTGAATAAATATCTATCAACTTAAGAAATCTTCTATAGAGCAACATATAATATGAATGATTCATATTTGATCAGTAGCATATTTAGCAAAAACAATAGTAAGCCTACAATATATACAAAGGTATAGGAGAAAGGTCAAATTCTAATTGCTTTTATATATATTTATGACATGATTTTCATAGAGAATCTATCCATAATCAATTTTAAATCAATGACAAAGAAAAAGAAGAAAAAAACTGAAATGATTATTTTCAATTTAATGAGATAAATTCTTTGTATTGAAGTCAGTCAATCATATTCAAATATTTTTCTATTCAAAGAAGTTATGCTATGGGTGCATTGAACAAATTGAGGGCGATGAAATGTAAATTAACACAAACTCCAATTGTAATAAGAACAAAACTGAACAAAGAAAAAATATGATCTAATATAGATCAAACTCTATTCAAGATATTGACTAGTAGTCCTATGTATATTGTTGCCACTAGACTGAACAATATGTATAGTGTTAGTCTGATTTACAGGTTGAAAGAATGTCCAAAAGAGGGGAAAGAAGAACTCTATGATATATTGTAAGAACAATAGAATATGATATATTATACTCCAGCACTAATAATGATCTTTTGGTTGGATATATTGACATTGATTTTGCAAGTAGCATGGATGATGGGAAGAGTATGTTGAGATATGTTTTCCATCTCGATTAAAGGGTGACTGTATGGGTATTCTAGAAGCAATCAATTGTCATAATCTAATTAGTTGAAGAAAACTATATAACAGCTACAACAACAAATTTTCGAATATTTAGATATGTAGAGTATTGAATGAGATACAACAAGAGCAAAAGGGAGCAACAGAGTGTATTATGAAAAGTACTCAAGAATAGTTCTATCAAAGAACCGTGTTTATCCTAAAAATCTTGAGTGTATTGATATGACCTTGAGTGTATTGATATGAGATATCACTTTCATTATAGAGCCGGGAAACAATGCAAAAATGTACTTGAAAATTGTAAATTGAAATACCAATTAACTAACATATTCACAAATCCATTTAAAAGTAATATATTGGAATTTTATAAACAAAATTTAAATGCCCGTCGGTAATAATAGTCAAAATAAACAAATTTTAAATGCGAGTTGGTAATAATAGTCCAAATTAAAAAACAAAGTTAAATATAATTACACCCAAAATTGTTTAAAATTTTTAATAATGTTAAAATAGTTATAATAAAAAAAAAACTTTTTTTTTTTAAAGTTGAATATGTATGCATAAGCTAAATTAGTACTGCTACTATTAAGACACGGATATATTAACCCACAAATATTTAGCAAGGAAAAAACTCCACAAAAAATTGTGTTTATTTATTTTTTATTCTCAATCAATTCATGGAAATTGAATTTCTAAACAACATCTCTATTATATATTTTTTCCATAAAATTTCAAAAAAAATATTATATATCCTTTTTCATCGTATCATTTTCAACGTTTATGATTAGCCTTTGATCTTCTAGACTGTGTTTCGGTAAATAGAGAGAGCTGTTCCCATTTTTCATCGTCCGTTTTATGTATCCTTTCGATCCATGAGAATCCTATGTTATAGGGTGCATGAAATAATAAAAAAAAAAAATAACTGAAAATAATACGGAATAATGGTTTCAAAAAATAATACGATAAAAAGGTCGAAACCGGTTATATTTTATATTGTTTTCGAAGCTCCCAGCCAGGTGGTGATTGATATTTTTGGAAAGTAACTTCATGTTCACTTCCTTAAAACTCCTTACTAGAGTCTAATAGCTGACTACATGACAGCTGAGTGTCGTTGAACACTGTATCATACATAATAATATTACCCAGGGAAAACATTTGGATATTATATAGTATCCATAATAATATCTAAACAAACTTAAGTTTTGGAGAACACTGTGCCCATCGGGATGTCTCAAAATGCAACAGTGTAGATTGTAATGTTTGTACTTTAATGCTATACAATATGTTTAATAATAAATATAACTATTAAATACAACCAACGAAATCATTTAAGCGGCTAACAAATTTTAGTACTATTGAAATATATATCTTATTATACCTTTCAAATTGAAAAAAAAAATTAAATTAGAATTTTATTTTTATTTATTATTTTTAATAAAAATTATAATTTTTTTATTAAATATATATATTTTTCAAAAAATTATGTAATAAGAAGCTTAGTTATGAAGATTTATTCTCATTTTCCCATAAATATTCTCAATTTGTAAATAGGATCTATTATAATATCATAAGTTATTAATATCACATTCTTAAAAAATCATAATTCATATTTATATGATATATGTTCATATAGTATTTTAAAACAACAAAAATAGATAACTATTTTTCAAATAAATTTAAATTTTTCATTTATCATTGCTATTAACAATATTCTAAAATATTTCATTGAAATTAAATCTCTACCATCCATTTAATATTTATTGATAATTAAAATTAAAATTAAAATTAATAAATGATATCATTTACGAAACAAAACCTAATTGTAAAAATTAAAACCCAATAATCTTCTTAAATTTCTTATACATTCTAAGCATTTTTAATTTAATTTGATTTAGGTTTGTGAAGACTTCACTTTAAAAAAACATAAATCATAATTAATTAATTTTGTTTTACTTTAAAATGAAAATATTAATTATTATCTTAATAATAAATTATAAATAATTTATTTTTAATATTTTAAATTGAATTTTATTATTATTTTTTTCTCTGCAAATACTAACTTCTATTAACTATAAGGCAAAATATTTTCACATAGTGTCGAGGCTTCGAAGCACTCGACAGAACAGAACTGCCCCTTTACAGACATAAGCTGGGGAAACCAGTTACAAAGATCAAGAAACCAGATAACAGACATAGAGAGAGACATGTGTTGCCGAGAAGGAGAACTGAGCCAACACAGAAACACAAAAACATTGCAACCCAGCATATAATGTCTCACCAAATTCCCATCTGGGAGCCAAAAAACAGTAGGACAATTGCATTGAAACTTGACCACGATCCGGAAACAGAAGCCGAAACAAAAAGAGACAGTCCCAAGTGGCGCTACTTCTCCTTTGCCGGGTCATGGTTCTTCTTCTCAGCCAGACCTATATCAACAGTCTTCAGACCTTCATTGTCGCTCAAATCGCTGCCAGGGATTGCCATGGCCTAGTCTACCTCGCCATGAGTCCCGTCCTCAGCCGCACGTCTTGTATCTTCAAGGGGAGGAAGATCTTTGAGAAAATCCTCCTGTTCAGGCTTCTTATTTTTCCAATTCTCCATGTTGTCTTTGTCCAAGGAATGCTCACTGCTTGGGGAAGGATCAAGGATGATGCAGGCCAAAGTGGAGACAACGTTTTCCTCTTCCGAGAGAATAATGGTGATGTGAGCAGTGACTAGGGGCTTCTGCAAATTACCTTGGAATTTAAAGTGCGTGGTTTGGAAAGCACTGTTCGGGATAGGCTTACGACTAGAACTTACAGAAGGCCCAGATTCATGGACAGGGGAGGGATTGAAGGGTTCTGGCGCAGTTTCCATGGCATGACCGACTGGAGGATGCAAGCGACTATCACGACGCCCCCCTGAACGCTGCCTCTTGCCTGAGCGAACCATGATGACAAACAGGAGGTAGGGCGCAAATGGATTATGGACGGGATAACCAACAGGACGGAGTCGATTGAGGCGAGAGGGATGCCCAACAGAGCTTGCAACCGACAATGCAATATAAGAGAACTTACAGACGACCACAAAACTTGCAGACAACAACACAATGAATGAATCCAGAAAAGGGGAGAAATTATCCTTGATAGAGTTGGCTTGGAGCTCGCTGTAGTGAACCAGAATTAAACCATCACCAACAGCCTCCACAGACCAGGTTCCGTTACCGTGCGACTGAGCACAAGGCATGGTGAAAGAACGATGGAGCAGCATGATTATAACAGAAGGAATGTTGCATCGATCAACGCAGAACATAAATGCAAATCCGCCAACCGATCCAACATTAATAGCCTTTCCCTGCTCGCATGAGTTTACGTTCCGGGAGGCCACGCTGCTCTGCAGCTGGCAGTACCGGGCATTAATTCCTTGCATGGGGAACGGTAAGGTCGGTGATGCCACCCGGATCCGGGAGAATTTCTTCGATCTCAGGCATTTCCTTCTGCACAAGATTATTGAAGTCGAGGAGTTGAGATTCAGAGATTAAATTTGCGGGTGATCCAACATGTAGATGCCGCCCACAATCAACTCCCATATTAGCCAAGAGGTCTGCAACTTTGTTCCCGTCCCTCCGTATGTGTTTCAAGGAGATCGCTCTGTGGGAGGAAAACCAGCGCTCAATATGCAGTAGCCGTTGAGCCATTCTCCAACTGTTACTGATCTTGGAGGAGGGGGATCCCTGTAGAATTCTCGAGACCATCTGGATGAGGATTTGAGAGTCTCCCTCTATTAAGAGCGGGAAGAGATTCCTATCTTGCGCTAAAAGTAGCCCCTGCCAAAGACCTTCTAACTCTGCTGAGTTATTGGTGTCCCACCCTTGTGAGCCTAAGAAGGTTATGATATTAGCTCCCTTATAATCTCTGAAGATCCCTCCAAAGCCAGAATTCCCTGGGTTACCCTTTGATGCACCATCAAAATTTAGCTTATACATGTTCCTGGGGGGAGGGAACCATTTCGCCGTTGAGGGACCTCTCGGAGGCTTTGTTCCTTTGATCAGCTGTTCTTGCTTTCTGTGGAAGTTCCAGTTATTCCAGATTGTTTGTTCCTGAGGGAGAGTGGGGAGATCCTCTTGGTACCATGTTTTTAGAGATATGGTTTCTTCAATGTTTTGATTAATGATTTTCCATATGTCATCCAGTGGTCTGGATTGATTTTTGAAAATTCTACCATTTCTCTCCTTCCATATGGCCCATATCACAAATCCTGGGATGAGCTTCCAGAGAAAGTTCAAGATCTTGCTTTGAAAGGGGTGGGGGTCCCAGTTGCGTATTGTAGCAGTTATATCTCCATTGGCTCCTCCTTCTTTTTGACAACGGAAGTTGATTTTTTGCCAGAGCTTGTGTGCCAACGGACAGTAATACATGAGGTGTTCAATGGTTTCCTCTTCCTTTTTACAGTTGGGGCATATGGAGGGGCCACTGAAGTTTCTTTTTCTCAGATTGTCCCATGTGAGAATCCTCTTGTGACAGAGGAGCCAAAGAAAGGTAGACACTTTCGGCCAGATGGATGGATCCCATATTTTGCTCCAGAGCGGGTCGAGCCTCATTTGTTCCTTGATAAGTATATTGTAGGCCTCTCTAGTGGAATAGGTTCCCTTTTCTTCATATCCCCATCTGAGAATGTCTTTTTCCTCAGAGTACTGTATTTTCCTTTTTGTTAATTTTGTATCCAGGATTTGCTGGTCTTGCCTCGTCCCCTGTTCTATGATCTGAGTCGCTTTGAGCCACTCTCTGTAGTCTTGATGTGAGGTGTTGCGCCAAAAATTCCTCACCGTGTTTTTGGGGTGCATATCCTGTTCCAGGGGAACATTTGGTGGGAAAAGGTCCCTGATTTTGGGCATCTATTGCCAAGAGTCGTCCCAAAATCTGGCATGATCACCATTCTTCACTTCCCAAAAGCTGTGCTGCTGTATGAGGTTCTTGTGTTGTTTGGCTGAGTTCCACATGATTGAGCCATTGCTAGTCTCTGATATTCTGATGAGTTCCTCCCTTGGACAATTTCCCACATATTTGGCTGTCCACAACAGGGCCCAAGGAGTGGGAGGTTCCAAAAGCCATTTCCACCAGATTCGAGCCCCCATAACAGCATTGCTGTGAGTGGGGTCTCTTAATCCAATGCCACCTCCTTTCTTTGGAAGGCAAGCGGTTTCCCATTTAACAAGAGCCCATTTGCGCCGAAGTCCACTGCTGCCCCAGAGAAACGCTCTTTGGATAGTTTTGAGTTCTTTAAGAACCCATTTGGGAGCCACAAGGATGGAGAAGAGGTATAAGGGCATGGCTTGAAGGACAACTTTAATCAGAACAAGACGGCTAGCCATGTTAAGAGATCTGTGAGTCCAGGAGGAGAGCCGCATTTCCAGATTATCTAGGAGGGTTCTCCAGGAAGAGTGCTTTAAGCCAGAGGCTATGAGCGGGGCTCCTAGATACGAGGAGGGAAGTTTGGCAGAGGAGAAGCCTAGGATGCATAAAATGGCTGACTGGGTAACTGAGGGAGTATGAAAGAAGAAGATTTGAGATTTGGAGTGATTGATAGAGGCACCGGAGGCTTCCGAGAAGTCCGTTAAAAGAGTTTTAAGTTGTCTGGCCTCTTGGACTGAGGGATGCCCGAAAAGCATATTATCATCAACAAATTGTTGATGGGTGAAAACAGGGGAGTTGTGAAAGGAGAGGCCTTTGAGATGGACAGCTTGCTGAGCATGTTTGATACTTCACCCTAGACCCTCCGCCATAATGATAAACAGGAAAGGGGAGAGGGGGTCGCCCTGCCTGATACCACGGGTAGGATGAAAGGTCGCGGAGGGTATGCCATTAATTAGAATAGAGAAGAATGAGGATGAGATGAGGCTCATAATCCATCGGACCCAGGAAGCATCAAAACCAAATGCTATAAGAGTCTTTTCAATATACTTCCAACTTAGGTTGTCAAAAGATTTTGAAAGATCTAGTTTGAGTAGCATACCTGGCTTCTTGGAGATCTTCAGAGAATGAATTATTTCATGAGTAAGGATGATCCCATCCGTGATCTGCCTTCCTTCAACATATCTGGATTGCTCAGGCGAGATGATGAGTGGAAGCAGGAGCTTGAGTCTGGAGGCTATAATTTTAGAGACAATCTTGTAGATTATGTTACAGAAATTGAATTTTATTATTAATATTAAATATTAAAATAATTTTATTTATATTTTTAATTCTAATTTTTTTTAAATATTAAATATTAAAAAAACTCTAGAACGGTATATAATTTATCAAGCATTGTGTTTTGAGTATATAATTTGCAACTAGATGATTTACACCACGCATAACTTAGGGTAAAATTATCTATATCAATTTAAAATGACTCTTTAATAAATTTTATATATATTAAATATAAATATGAGTATATAAATATATTATTTTTAAAATATATATATTAATATATAAATATTTGGTTTTTTATTGTAATTTTTAATTTTTTAAAAATATATATTAATACATAAATATATAATTTTTAAAGGAAGGAGAATGTTAGGTGTTAATATTTACATGTGGATTATTTTTTTAAGTATTTTCTAAAAAGAAAATCAATAATTTCTATGTTTTTTAAAATGATTCACTCAAATGTTATACTATAAAATATTAAAAATTTTAATAATTTTACAAAATTATCACCAAATATTTTACAGATTGCATATTATGGATTGTTCAGATTACCAAGGTTTCTAAATTTTAGAATAAATTTTCATCCTTAAAATTTTCTATTTTAAAATAACAGAATTTTTTTATTCATAATCATTAAAATCATTTTTTTAAAGTTTTTTCCTCAAGTTCAACGATATTCTTCTCCCCTCTAGTTTATCAAACATTCATGACGATGATGATGATGGTGATGATGATGATGATGATTAACATCCACTGAGATCAAATTGGTCTATCGGACCTATAATTTTCTTAGTTTTTAATTGTCTGGCTCCTCATCTTTCTTGGTGAGATTGGTGTTGTAGTTTTCTTTTTTCTCTCTAAGGTCTTCCAACTTCCTTTATCTTGCATCTCCTTCATCTCTTCTGGTTCTTGGGACTTTGGTGTCTTAGCTTCGCGATCTCTTGTGTTCGTCCTTTTGAAGATAGTTGGAGAAGAGGTTTGGTCTAGGAGATCTACTTTGTTGTTAAATGAAGATTTATTTTGTGTGGTATTTGAATCTTCATAATTTTTTATGCTTGAGGGGTCGTTGAGTTCACTTTTTTGTTGTTGGGCATGGCTTTCTCCCTGCTTGTCTTGAGAGTTGTTTCTTTTTTTGCTCGATTTCTTGTTATTCAAAGTTTTTTCTAGAGTATTCTTCTTTGATGACAGTCTAGTATTCTTTTTGTGCTCCTTACCACCATGTAGATCTGTGGTGGTTTTTTCTAGCAGAATTTTTCTGGGAGGCTTTTGGGCAATTTTTGCCTAGATGGCCTGTCTCAAAGCAGGATCAACATCTGAAAAGGACACTTTCATAATCGAGTTTCTATTCCACACATAGTCTTTACTTGTTACGTTTATTTCAGCTAGGAATCTAGCGCAGAAGTCCATTTCCACACAGATGCGTGCATAGATGGTTTTGGCATATTCCTCCATTTCTAGGCACCCACAGTAAAATTTCCCAATTGCGTTTCCAATGGCTTTTAGTGAGGAGAGATTCCAGAGATGCAAGGGTAGGCTTGGCAATCTCACCCAAACTAGTCCTGAGGCTATGACTATTGTTGGGGGATCGAATGATGGGTTCCATGGCTTCATGAATAGGCCTGAGTTTTCCCAAAACCAAGGGCCGGAATCTAAAATACATTGTCTGCTTTTAGGATTTTCAAAATCTACTATAAAGAAGCCCCTGCACACAGGTAGATATTAATTTCATTAGAAATGATAGGCTTCCATACCTCTGAGATCCAATTTTGTAGAGCTGTTAGCCGCAGCCAAAGACCATTGAACCACCAGATTAGGGCACTTTCAGCAAACTTCAAAGCCTCATTGAGTGAGGCCTGGACCACCTAGACAATGGGATCTAGGGCTTCTCTAACGATATGGGTAGGAGCTTGCCCTCAAAAAATGGACAGAACCGAGCCAATAGCTATTTTCGCGAAGCTGGGAGCCATATTTTACTTGCCCTTAGAACCTGGCCGCAGAGAAATAAGGTAGAAGATTAGATCTAGATCTAGCCATAGAAGATTGAATAGGTGGTTCATCTATGAAACAAAATATTAGATCTAAAACCCAGCCACAGAGAAATAAGGCAAAAGATAAGATCTAGATCTAGATCTAGCTGTATAAGATTAGATCTAGAACCCAGCCGCAGAGTCTCAGCAAGCCTTTTAATCCTAGCTTTGATAAGAGAGGAAAAAGCATGCCGCTGGACACATTGCCTTCATTCCAAATCCCGGATGTTTGATCCAGAGAAGTGTCGCCGGTACTGTTAAAAATTGCCGCAGAAGGAAAACATAACATACACCATAGTAAAAAAAAAAATACTGTTAAAAATTGCCGCAAGGGGAAAACATAACATACACCATAGTAAAAACAAAAAACACACCGGTGAGAACCAAATTTTGATCGCAATATTAGAGAGGAGATAACATGCTTTAGTCCAACCACTGTAAGATTAGCCGTAGCTCCCCTATGATCCTACTATCATAATCCTCAAATTTAAGCCAAAGCTCAACTACATACCGCCCAGATCCGAAAAGGCTCGAATAACGACTGAAACCCTTTATTGAGAGATGCGAAATCCTTGGCGCTTGGCTTCCAAGATTATGAGGAAGAGAATTTGAATCTCAAATAATTATAATAAACTCCAACCAATCTGACCGTAAACCACAATGCACTCATTAACCACGACACTTGCAATTCTCTATTCCAGATTAAATCACATTTATTATATTAAACAAAGCAAGAATTTTCCTGTTAATTTATTAGCTCTTTAATAATGCAATTCAACTTGTTTGCAAAACTTTGTCTTGTCTTGATAATAGGCCAAAATTTTTAGATATAAAAACATTCTTATATAAATGGATTTTATGTACATTTTACCATGCCAAAAAAACTCCAAAATACAATGATCTATATGTCCAGATCCCTAGTATGGTTGAGGCTCTTCACAAGGACACTAAGGTACGACTAGATGTTCTCATCCAAAATTAAATTCTTCTCTACATTGATAATGTGCTTCAAGTATTCCAATTCTTGCAAAGTATGTTTTAAGTGTTTTATTTTTATTTTTATGTATGATAGTAAATATTAAGATATATATACAATATTTGACATGAGAAAACTATTAAAATAAACCTCTTACCTCTCCTCAACATTTTTTTAATTATTTCATTTAGATGTATAGAAAAAAATGATTTAATAAAAACATTTTCTAAGTGACCCTTATCTTCTACTTTTCTTTCCTTATATTTCTTTTTTCATCTTCTCCCTTTTTCAAACTCATGGTAAAGCTTTCTATACAAATACTAAGTAATATTTCCCTATTTCTTTCATATTTTCCTTTACAACCATTTTCTTCTCAAACTCTTTGTAGAAATTTCCATACAAATACAAGTACTATTTCCTCATTTTCTTTAAAAGTTAAAATTCAAAACCAATATAAGATCTTCAAAATTAAAGACGTTCTGAATTATGCTTCCTTCCAAAATTAAAGACGTTCTAAATTATGCTTTCTTGTGAATATTAAAAATAAAGTTTATAAATAAAATTATTTTACTTAAATGATGTTTTACCTTTGAATCTCATTGATTCTAATTCTAAGAATGCGATTGATATAATGGATCATAATTATAAAATAATAATATTATTATTTTAATTATTATACCCATGAAATAATTAAAAATAATATCTATAAATATATAAATTTTAAACATGAAAAGCTCTATAAAAATAATGCATTCCCTTTATGTGTTGCTTTCCATCAAATACAACCCACAACGCACTTATCACCCCATCCTAAAAATGTTGATACCACCGATCATCTACTAAAATGACTTATTACAAATAATTAGGTCTTATAATAAATATGCTAAAGCTATATATCGTATATCCTTTTCTGTTTAGAAAATAAATAGTTTTTCTAACATGTAAATATTGAAAACCAAACTGCATTAAAGTTCCTACCATTTTTTTGAAAGATAAACGTATGTATGTTCGAAATTCTCATAGCTTAGATATTCTGGTATTTTCACTCATTTCTCATACTAAAAAGATACAACAACGCTCAAAAAGATAGGTTTTCGAAGTACTTATTTTCAGTTGGGAACAAAGAACGTTCTAAAAAGATGAGTTTTTCGAATTACTTAAACATTACATCGACGACAAACAAATCACCAGAAAAGAATATTTACTTTAGGCGGATTCTTTTGTGTTGTTCTAATAATAAGAAAATAATATACGGAATACCGAAAGAAAGAATATGTTCAATACAAGTCTTATCCATATATATTTCGAAAATTTAACGTAAACCACATTTAATAATTGTTTTTGATAATTGTAGATTAATTATTTGTAATTATTAAGAATTATATAAATAATAAAAACCTGGTTATCATATTATATATTAATATAATTTTATATTAATATGGTATTATATTAATATCATATTATATATTAATATAATATTTTATTATAATACAATACTATATTAGTATAGATTTATATCTCAAATTATAACATAACTAATATATAATATAATAATTATTATTATTTTTATTTTTACCATTATTTTAATGACTAATATAAATTTATTAATATATTATCTTTCTCTTATACATATATTCTCAGTGGCCTAATGGTTAAGAGCATGTGTTTCCTCCCAAGAAGTCAAGTTCAAAATGAGAGGGGGTAGAGTATGTATGCCGGGAAAGTCTCTTACCCCAAAAACAAGGGGTCTCATACACTAATTTGGTGTCTCCCTTAAATTTGGATAATAATAATAATAATAATAATAATAACCCTCTATAGAAATAATAGACTATATTAATAATATTAATAATATTAACTATATAATAATAAATCAAGAGAATTAATATTGTAAACTCTGGGAATTAATATTATAAATATAAGGTATTATTAATATTATAAACCCAAGAAATTAATAAAACCTAGAGGTTATTAATATTATAAATGCAAGGGATTAATATTATAAACCCAAGAGATTATTAATATTATAAGCCCTAGGGATTAATAAACCCAATTGATTACTAATTCTATTATCCTAAGGGACTAATATTATAAATCTAATGGATTAATATTATAAAAACAAGGTATTAATATTAAAAATCCGAGACATTAATATTAAAAACCCTAGAGGTTAATATTATGAACCCAAGATATTAATAGACTCAAGTGATTAATATTATAAACCCAAGGTATTATTTTTTTCCAAGGAAAAATCTAACTTTCTATTAAGAGGATAAAAGGTTATGCACATGCAAAAGCATTTCTGTTGCTAATAAAAAAAACTACTAGTCATGAGCCAAAGAAATCAAAATTTGGGTTCTCCCAAGAGAGATAAGAACCCTTTATTCTATGAATATCCAACAAGTATAGACATTCACATGATGCGAGGAAAGCCAATAGATCTATCCAAAAAACTAAATTGTCTGAATTCTAAAAACTACTTAGAGATTACAAAAAGAGAATTTTGTTTCATGTCTGATCTACTATTGTAATAAAAAGAGAAATAGAAAAACTATCAATAATATATATATATATAGATAGATAGATAGATAGATAGATAGATAGGATGATTAAAATTATAAACTTGTAAATGGTCGATGTAGATAGTTTTAGACAACCCCCTCTAATTGTTCTTTGACCCTCTAGATGCCCAGATCCATCAACCTCCTTAGATAGGGTTTCTTCCTCAGAGTTGCATTCCCTATAAATGTGGAAGCAATATATGAAATCAAAGGATTGTGTAATATAGTTAATTCCCTCTAAAATAGAAATAAGACATGATTTTGACATCTCTTAACAACAATGAACCGAGTGATGAAATTTAAAGAATCCCAAAAGATTTGTAGTGATCTATATTCCAGTTCTGAGGCTGAAAACAATAAAAGTTTTAAGGACAAGAGTTCCACATAATTTTTGGTACCACTACCTAAGCCTAGTTTAGATTTTATGCAATGCTGATTATTAAGGCGTATTATCAAACTTACTCCACACCTGTTCTTTACGTCTGACACACCATCAATATACGACCATGGAATTTGGGGGTTTATCTCCTCCTCCCTTATGACCCGAGGAATCGAATTTGATTGTTTGGAAGGTAGAAGGGAGAAGATTGCAACAATATATGAAGCAACGAGAGTTGGGGATGAGGCTTGGTCTCTAAAAAATTATTTATTTCCTGCTAACTAGACTCCCCTGCAGAGTAAACGAGGGATGTTCCTGGGTTTTTCACCGTGTGACACATCCCACAATAATTTCCATGATTCCCTGAAATTATGTCTTGTCCATTCTAATTTTCATCCCAACAATCATTTAGTTGTGTTAGAGTACTAATTGTGAAGGGAAAACGCAAGAACAAGTGATTGGAAAATTTTCCTCACTTTTGCATAAAACACCCCATCCTGGACCTTTTTCTGTTGTTTTTGAAGATTATCCCAAGTCATAATTTTATACCTAAGTAAACACTAGAGAAAAATCCTGGACTTTTTTAGGCACTCCATCTTCCATATTAGTTTCCACTGCTAGAGTTGTTGATTTTCCATTCATTACTCGATTTGAAAACTATACTCGAATTTGGGGGCGTAGTTACCCGTGGGAGAATAAAACCATCCAAGGGAGTATTCTTGGTCCTTGACTCATATATGAGTCATTTGGAGTCCTGAAATATATTCTTTCCAACACACTACAAAATCCCCATTTAATTGTATTTATTCAACATATTTCCAACCCAGGTACTAGAAAGAAGATCTTCCTTCATCCACCACCTGATTAAGGAAATTTATTCATTAATCATTTAAAGAAACCACCATCTACTGAGGAATTCTATGATTTATAGTGCAACCAACACATGGGTCGATGCCAATTTTTAAATTTTCACCATTTCCAATATGCCATGCTAGCCCCACTCCTACAACTTTGAAATATTCCACCATAGATTTCCATATGGTTGAATACTTCAAGACTCTTTTGTGTGGGTTCCACGCCCATTAATCTATGGAAAGAGGGAAAATGTACTCCTGAGTCACCATAGTCATCGAGAGGCTTTCCACAGAGAGTAGTCACCACCTTCATTTGGGTGACAATGAGCTCGTAATGGTTGGAAAATATATTAGTCCTGACCCTCCCCATGATTTAGGCCAGGTGATCTTCACCTAAGAAACCCATGGAAAAACTTCTTATTCCTTGGCACCTTCTCATAATAATATCCCACATAATTTATTGATGGCTTGCAGAATACCATTTCAGATCCATTTGAGTGTAATCCATTATACTGGTATTGCCACTAACACCCACTTGATCATGACCAATCTTCCCACTCTCGAGAGCCATTTAAAACTCCAATGTCTGATGTGATTCTCAGTCTATTCCAAGAGCCACATCCAATTGTCCTTTTTATAGGAGTCAGGCTTTAAATGAAATGCTAGATGTTTTATGTTTTCCATCATAGGATTTTCTTCAAAAGGAAAGTAGAATTCAGCCCTAAAAAATTTCGGCTGAGTTAGTCCTTCATAAGCCAAAGTAGATTTCTGACAGTTAATGATCATACATGTTTCCTTTTGAAATAGGTAAAGTGCTTCTTTCAGGCATTGCAGATCCTTCCTGGACCCATTACTAAATAAGAGGATATCATGAAAAAATAGTAAGTATGTTATGAAGAAATTTGTTTCTACATCAATACGTTGAATTTCAACTCTCCACACAGCTTCCAAAGGTAACTTACTTAATCCTTTCATTGCTAACAAAAGCAAGAGAGGTGACAATGAACATCCTTGGCTCAAAGCTATCTAGGAGTCAAAAAAAAAGGAAGCAACCCAATCAATCAAAACTGTAAATGACACATTAGTGATGCAGCCAATAATAGATTTCATAAAAGGAATTTCAAAACCTGAGTAAGAAGGATGAGTAGATATATCGATTTAATTATATCATAAGCTTTGTACAAGTCAATTTTTGTAATGATACCTTTCATTTTCTAACTTCTAGGACTGTGCATATCTTCCTGGGCTACCTTAATGACTTCATGAATTTGGCGTCCATACAGAAAATAAAACTACTATCTAGAAATGTTTCTAGACAAAATGGGTCGGAATCAAAGTGCAATACTTTTGGCAATAATATTGTAGATACAATTACATAGGAAGATTTGTTTGGACTCCCCAGAGGAATGTGGACTGTCAGCCTTTGGAATAAAATCAAGAAAGGTTGTGTTGAAGGGTTTATGAATCTTCCCCTTGAGTTGTGAATCTTCCACCACATGAAGTAGGTGGTATTATATTAGCTCAAACAAGTGGTGGAAAAATTCCACCATTCAGTGATACGGGACCAAACCCTTGTCCTTTTTCATTCTTCAATGAACACCTCCACTTTACCTTTGGATAATGAGGACATCAAGTTTTAGATGTCATTCGCCTCTAAGAATCTCACGAATAATTGATCTGCCTAGATCACTTCTGCATTTGTTACTTCCTCCAGAGATTTAAATAAGTTTTTGAAGAAATCCTTCCCCACAACTGCTAATTTCTCAAAAGAGTTTTCTTTCCTTCCATCCTCTCTCCGTGTTTCCCTAATAGTGTTTATGTTTTTCTACTCCTTTTTTCTGGCCATTTTCATAGTTTTAAAAGAACTTACAATTCTCATCGCCACTTGCTAACCATATCACTTTTCTCTTCATTCTCCATTTCTCCTCTTTTTCCACCAATATTTTAGGTTTTTGTGCTTCCAACTACATGATCCTTCCTGTCGCCTCCTTTGACACAACCATATATCCATCACTTCTAGCCTCTCCATTTTTTTCTCAATTGACTTTAGGGGGGTCTTCCTCCATAACATTTTTCTACAAATTCCATTGAATAATGGCTTGTTTTGTATTTTCTAAATTATGCATAAATTGATGAGTGAGAGAAGGACCCATAGCTAGGTCATAAGGCATCTAGGAGTCTTTGGAAAGATCAACATAACTCTCTTCCTTCAACTAGGAGGAGCTAAACTTGAAATGACTACCCTGTTTTCCACTAACCCCTTTAGCTCAAGGAACATCAGGTGATGGTCAGGTTGAACATCAAACCCAACCCATTAGTGAAATATGGGGTTTCTACAAACTAGACATTCTTCAAGAAGAAATTTCTCTAGTATTTTGGCCACCCTCGCATTGCTAGCCACAAGGTTAGATTGTATTTGATTAAGTTAACATCAATGTGTTTGTTCTCCATCAGTTTATGCAAGAAAAAATATTCAAATGGATCTATTTGGACTTAGGGTCCACGAACCACTATTTTATCGAGCTTCATAAAGGATTTTTCCATCAAAGAATTCCAGAAAGATATATGATCTTGGCAGGGTCCACAATCATTAACAATAGTAAGCTTCAGGCTAAGCTTGAATGAGAATACTTCGACCCCCAAAATAATATTAGATTACCAAATAGCCCAAGGTATTAATAAATCCATGCGAAAATCATTATAAGGCCAAGATATTAGCATTATAAACTCTTAGGATTAATATTATAAAATGAAGTGATTAATAAACCTAAGGGATTATTATTATAAACCCAAGGGATTAATTAACCCACATGATTATTAATATTATAAACCCGAGTGATTAATATTAAAACCAAAGTGATTAATATTATAAACCCAATGGATTAATAAACCTGGGGTATTATTCATATTACAATCCCAAGTGCTTAACACTATAGAATAGAGAGAATAATAAACACAACAGATTAAGATTATAAACCCAAGAGATTAATAAACCCAAATGTTTATTAATATTATAAGACCAAGATATTAATAAACCCAAGGGATTATTATTATAGACCCAATGGGTTAATATTAAAGACCGAAGATATTAATATTATAAACACTTTTGATTAATATTATAACTCCAAAGTATTAATAAACCCTTGGTATTAATATTATAAACCCAAGGGATCTATAAGCCCAAGTGAATAATATTATATAACCAAGGGATTATTAATATTATAAACCCAAGGGATCTATAAGCCCAAGTGAATAATATTATATAACCAAGGGATTATTAATATTATAAACCCAAGCGATTAATATCATAAACCCAAGGGATTAATGAACCTAGGGGATTAATAAACAAAGGGATTAACATTATAAACCCAAGACATTAATATTATAAACCATTATTATTAACGTTATAAAACCAAGGGATTGTTAATATTATAAACCCGAAGGATTAATAAACCAAAGGAATTAATACTATAAACCTAAGAGATTCATATTATAAACCAAAAGGATTATTAATAAACTAAAGGGGTTATTATAAATCCTTAGGATTAATATTATAAATCCTTAGGATTAATATTATAAATCCTTTGCATTAATATTATAAAATCAAAGGATTAAGAAACCAAAGTGATTTATATTATAAACCCACGGAATTAACATTATAAACCCAAGGAATTATTAATATTATAAATCAAGAGGATTAATATTTTAAAACCAAGGAATTAATATTATAAACCCTTGGGATTAATATTATAAAACCAAGGGATTAATAAACCCTAAGGATTATTAAAATAATAAGCAAAGTGGATTAATATTATAAATCCTTGGGATTAAGAATATAAACCCAAGGGATTCATAAATCCCAAAGATTAATAAACCTAAAGAATTATTAATATTATAAGCCCAATAGATTAATAAATCCAAGAGATTAATTTTATAGGCCTAAGGTATTAATATTAAAAACCCAATCAATTAATAGTATAAATCCAAGGGTCTAATATTATAAACTGAAGGGAACGAAGAGCAAAGTCAGTGATGGAAAGGAACTTAGGGTCATGGGTTAGGGTTTGAAGTAGGTTTTCCTTAGTAAGCTTGCTATAGCACCAGAGAGTAGGGGATACAGCAGACCCTAACGACAGTGCACTACAACAAATCATAGAACGAGACAAAGGAAGGCAGGCGAGGTCTGACGAAGGCATGATGAGCCTGGAAGGGGGGATGCGATCCCTGCCTATAAGAATGTGACAGCAAGAGAAGCGAGCAAGAATGGGAAGAATGGAAATTAGGGAAAAAGGAGCAAAGACACACTGGTCATGGGAGCGCGATGGAAAGCTAGTCTCGGAGGTAAATGCTTGCCTAGAGCAGCAAAAAAACCTAGTTTTGTCATTCCCAATAATAAATTGGAAGAATATAGGGGGTACATGAAAGATCACACGTTGATCTATAAATTCATAAGAGCCTGGCCTACAGAGAAAGAACTGGTCAAATGGATCCAGCAACGTTGGCAACCAAAAGGTCACATAGATCTGAAACTAGGACCGAAAGTATTCTTTTCAGTAGTATTTTCTAACATAGCACACAAGGAGAAGGTTTTTGAGGAGGGCCCTTATTTCTTCAATAATGTGGGCTTATTCATGTGACACTGGGAAGAGTGTTATAACTTAGATCAGGAAAAAATGCTAGCAGCACCAATCTAGGTTCGACTGTTCGGCCTCCCAATGGATTTCTAGGACCCAAAAATCCTAGAAGGAATAGGAAATTTGATTGGAACCTTCATCAAGGTGGGGGACACAACAGGAAAAGGAAGGTACACTTCTTATGCCCGGATATGTGTTTACATGAACATAACAGAACCTCTCCCTGACTACATAGAAGTAGAGTATCATGATGAAATATGGAAACAACCATTGGATTATGAGCACATGCCATTCAGGTGTGGGAGATGCCATGAATATGGGCACCTATTCAGATCTTGCCCCCAGAACATCTCAGAGAACACTCAGGGAAGCAAGACGAAGGAAGGATCGAGTAAGGAAATGGAAGGAGGCTTTCAAGAGGTCCACAGAAGAAAAAGGAATAAAAAACCATAGGGTATCCATAAGAGTCCTCAGAAAGAGAAGGAGCAGGAAAACCAAAACAAATTTGCTGTGCTACAAGAGGAGGAAATGGAAGAGATACTGGTGGAAAGCAGTGAAGAACCAGTTGAGCCAAAACTGAAAGAAAAACTGAAATAACAGGAACAGATAAAAACAATGGAAGAAAAAGAAGGGGAAATAAACAGAGAACAAACAGGGCAAAGCCAGATGGAGATAGACCCACAAAAAGAAAATTTTAGCGAAGAGGAACAAGTAATGAAGAGACTACTACAAGAGTGGAGACACTTGGATGAGAGGTTCATCCCAGAAGACCAAAAACAACTATAGAAAGAAACGTTTGAACAATACAAAATAAAAAGAGGAACGATAGTGACAAATCAACCAAAGCATCTTGGATCATAGGGTGGAGAAGGTCCAGAAATGGGAGCAGCAGGTAAAGGAGGAAAAAAATGGGGTAGAAGACCCATGAGTGAATCCATCCAAATGCCGAGAGGAATGCTAGTTAACTCAGGGAGAGTGGTGCCATTATCGGAGGTATTCCACCAGCCAACCAAATTGTTGAAATGATAATCACTACCTGGAATGTACGAGGTCTAAACGGTAACGTGAAACAGAGATACCTCAAAGAAAGATTGAGGAAAGATAAACCCAGGGTTATAATACTGCAAGAAGCCAATATTAGTGAATTAAAACTAAAGGAGATCATGGGAAACTTCAGGGCAAGTTACGAGTTAGTAGGATAAGATGCCATGGGAAGTGAAGGAGGGTTGGCCATACTATGGAACCCAGAAGAAGTTTGTTTCAAAGATTGGAAAAGTATGCCAAGAATACTTTCTGGAAAATTTAGAAATATTGGATCCAAAGAATGGATCTTTCTTTCAAGGGTCTATGGTCCTCATATCCCAGGAGAAATGAAAAATTTCATTAGCAACCCAACAAAAGTGAGTGGTCTGTACCAAAATATTCCATGGATCATAGGAGGGGACTTCAATATGATTAAGTCCCTAAATGAAAAAAGAGGAGGAGTGTGCAGGGTGGATGCAGACATGGAACTATTTGAGGACACCATAAATGACCAGAGGCTAGTGGATATCACAACTACTAATGGGACTCACACCTGGAATAATAGAAGAGGGGGCAGACATAAAATAGCCTCAAGATTAGATAGATTCCTAATATCTGAAGAGATAGTAAGAAAAGATATTTTTGTGGAAGCGATGATATTACCTAGGAGGGGATCGGACCATTGGTCGGTGAGATTGGAGATTGAACTCAAATCTAGCCCTAAAAATCAATCCATTCCGATTCAAAGCTTTCTGGCTCAGAGATCCTAAGTTTATGAACAAGGTAGAGGAATGTTGGAAAGAGAGTGAACAAAGGGGAAGGAATAGAATGCAAACATTCCATCGCAAGTTAAAGGAAATAAAGCAAAAAATAAAGGAATGGAACCAAAAGGAATTTGGGAACATAATAAAGGATAAACATCACCTAAATCAAAAGATGAAGGTAATTCAACAAGAAATTATAAGGGAAGGGAGAAGTGAAGACTTAGCTATAGGAGAGGGCAGATTAGTCAGCCAAATTGAGGAATGCGGGAAGCAGGAAGAAAGCTTATGGAGGCAGAAGTCAAGAGTGAACCGGTTAAGGGAGGGAGAAAGGAACACTAAATTTTTCCACAAAGCAATGATACATCATAGGCAGAGAAACATAATTTTTTCCCTGAAAAATGAAGAAGGTGTGCGACAAACCCAGCATGAGGAAATGGAGGAAACCCTGGTGAGACATTTCAAAGAACTTTTAATGGAACCTTAAGAGGAGAGACAGGAGGCAGCGCGCAAAATATGTAACCAGATCCCCAAGAATCACTAGAGAGAAAAACCTTGTGTTAATGAGAGCAGTCACGATAGAGGAGGTTGAGGAAGTGGTGCATGGACTGAAGAGAAATAAGGCCCCAGGACCGGATGGCTTCACGGCAGAATTCTATCAAGCTGCCTGGAAATTCATAGGCAATGACATCTTAGTGGTGGTGGAAGAATCCAGAAGGAACCAAAAGGTATGTCCAGGTCTAAACGCTACCCTCCTATCTCTCATACCTAAATCCTCTAAGTCAGACGAGCCGCAAGGATTTAGACCTATTGCTCTCTGTAATGTTATTTATAAAATTATTTCTACACTGATAGCTAAGAGATTGAAACCGATTCTCCCAAGCATTATATCCCTAGAACAAACAAGTTTTGTAGAAGGTAGACAGATTTTAGATGGATTGATAGTATCCCAAGAAGTGGTGCATTCGTTAAAATCTAAGAAGATGGCTGGAGCGATGATTAAATTGGATTTATCCAAAGCCTACGATAGATTACGTTGGGTGTACCTAAGGAAAGTTTTGGAAGCCTTTGGGTTCTATAGTAGATGGATAGACTAGATTCTAGTAATGATATCTACCTCGGTCTTCTCAATCGTCCTAAATATAACCCTGTCATCCACCTTCAATGCCACTAGAGGGCTCAGACAAGGTGATCCCCTATCACCCTTCCGATTCACTATTGCAACAGAAGGGCTAGGAAGGCATATCAAAAATGAAGTACAGGAGGATAGAATCAAAGGGATAAGGATATGCGGGAATGAACTCCCGATAACCCACCAGCAGTTCGTGGATGATATTATGCTATTTTGTAATGTCTCTCTTAGGTAAGTTAAAAGGATGAAAGACATCCTAGATCTCCTCATGGAAGGCTCGGCTACCCAAATTAACAAAGAGAAATCACGTGCTTACTTCTTTAACACAACTGGTAATGTCAAATCTTATCTTTCACAAATGTTGGCATTCAGGGAAGGGGAGCTACCTACCAATTATCTAGCTATACCTCTAGCAATAGACTCTTTAAAAATAGTTAATTGGCAGCAAACTATACAAAATATACAGGGAAGGATAGCCAACTGGGTGTTCAGATCTCTAAACCTGGCAGGAAGAGTGGTATTGGTAAAAGCAGTCTTGCAAGCCAGACCAATTTACCAACTATCGGGGATGGAAGCTCCGAAAGGAGACTATTCCAAAATGGTGGAAATATTGAAGAAATTCATATGGGGAGGCTCTCAATAGCAAAAATAATGGTCATTGATGTCATGGCAAGGGATGACTAGAAAAAAGGAGGAAGTGGGCTTAGGATTGAAGGATCCATACCTCACCAACCAAATCATGGGGGCCAAGCTGTGGTGGAGGTGGATGACCAGAGGAGGGGACCTTTGGAAGTGAATATGGACGAAGAAGTATAACATGCCAGGAAGAGCAGAGGACATATTAAGACATACAGAAAAACCGAGAGGCTCCACCATTTGGAACTTGGCCAACGAGAACAGGGATGTAATCATAAACCATGCCTTCTGGGAAATAAGAAATGGAAAAACAACAAAAATTTGTGATGAGGCTTGGCAACAACGAGAAAAATTAAATGGAATGCAGGGACTTAGAAGTATTCTTCAGCTTTCAAAATATGTAGGACTAAATAGAGTAGATGATTTCCGGAAGATTGGAAACAACGAGGAGAATTGGAGAGTCTTGAAAAACCCAGAAGAGTGGGGGTAAATATAGAAAAAATACAAAGAGATATCTATATGAAAGAAATGGGAACGAGGAAAATACCAATCAAGGCAGGACTTGATATATTGAGATGGGGCCACTCAAGGAAAGGAACTTTCTCGGTAAAGGAGGCATATGATCTAAAGACTGAACAAGAATAGGGAGGGAACCATAATTTATGGAAACAAATGTGGCAGAGAAAATGGTGGCCAAAAGTCACTCACTTCCTATGGCTAACATGCAAAGGCATAATTTTGACATGGGACCAACTACAGAGAAGAGGGATGCAGGGACCATCCCTATGCGGCCTTTGCAAGTAAGAGAATGAAAATATAGAACACTTACTGAACTCATGCTAGTTCACACAATGACAATGGGAAGCTATCTATGAGGTCTTCGGACGGACGGATAGGAATCAACAGAGCATAAAAGAGACTATTCAACAATGGGGACGCGACCACTTTATCAGCCCGGTCCTAAATAGATCTTGGGGGCTAGCAGTAGGTTTTAATCTCTAGATGATATGGAAGGAAAGGAACCGAAGGATCTTTAAAAATAAGGAATCAACATTGGAGATGTATGGAGACGAGTAATCGAACATATCAGAGAAACCATCTTAGCAGACAAATGACGCCAAGAAGACTGAGAGACCCTGCCTTAGGAAACAAGAATCCTAAAAATGCTTAACCTAGCCAAGGAAATGGTAGGTGAGAATACATGGAAAGCAATGCGAACGAGCGGGGTATCGCCCCAGCAGTATAGCAGACCAGCAGAGGGTATCATCAAATTGAACGTTGATGGAGCCTCCAAAGGCAACCCAGGTAATGCAGGAATAGTTGGCATCTTTAGAGACAGCTAGGGAAAGGTACGATTGTTGTACATGACATATGGAGTCATGATGGGCAACAATGAAGCAGAACTCATGGAAGTAAGAGAAGGGATGAGAATAGTTGTAAGGCTGGGGTACAAACAACTAGAAGTAGAAGGATATTCATTAATGGTAATCAACATGATGAGGAAACTTTATAATGGAAAGGCATGGGATAAGATTAGCCACAGCTAGAGAACAGTAAGCCTCATCCAAGAGCTGAGAGAAATAATGAAACAATTTGACTATATGATAATCAAACACGTTAAATGGGAAGGGAATAAAGTGGTCAATTTCTTAGCAAATTGGGGATGTAATCCAAAAATGGGACACATGGAAAGAGCCTAGCCTTTTCAGCCAAGGGATACCATAATGGATCCACTAAGTGAAATATTAGCCCAAGATAAGGAACATGAATAACTGGAGAAACAATGATTATAACAAGCCCCCGATTGGGGTGACTGAATGTGTAAGAAGATATAATGGAAATGTAAGAATCTGGGAGGTGCGAGGACTGCTTATCGCAGCTCACATGATTGTAAAGCAGAACGTGGCGAGGTGCTAAAGAACAAGAGGGATGTTAGACGGGAGAAGTGGCATGAGGAATGTTGGGAAGAGGAGAGGTGGTGAGGACGGTGGTGAAGGAAGGATGGGACAGCAGGTAGATGCGAGAGAGTATGAAAGAGGGGGTAAGGAAGGAAGGATGGTTAGAGTGAAAGGGAGAAGAAGAAGGAGTGCGACAGGAAAGCCAGACAAACATTTGGCATACAGGAAGCGTAATCTCGGGTATGTCTACTATCTCTGCTCTGTAATTCGAAAAGGAAATTTCAGCATGTTGGAAGGGGTAAGGAACCTAGGTCAGGGAGGGAAGGAAAGACCTTGTGCAGAGGTTCTGCTGTATAAACAACATGGGAACCAGGAGAGAGCATGGCCCGGTAGCTTGGCTCCGAGGCAGGAAAGGAGAGGGGGTATAGAAAATAACAGGAAGGAGTGGGCTGAGTTCAGAAAAAAGGAAACAAAGGCTAGAATAGATTGTTTTAGTTAGGCTGGGAGGTCCAACAATCTGGAAAATTTCTGTAGACAGGAAGCCTAAATAGGTGAGGAAAGCCTGAAGCTCGAGTAGCAGAGGGGAGTGAGCCTTTGAGGGGAAGCTGGGTAGGAATCAAAGAGAGAAGGGGAGGACCTTCTACGGGGGTAACGCTAAAAAGAGAGGGAGTGGTGTCAGCTAGCAAGGCAGAAAGGGAGAGGAGAAATGCAGCAGACCGACCCATGGGCTCACTATCCCAGGGAAGCTTCGAGAGGGGGTCAGTCCTCGGGAAACTAAGGAGGGAGAATGGGAAATTAGCGAAGAGACAGTACCTAGAGACTCGAAAGAGAAACAGGATAGAGGGATTAGGGAGAAGGGGTAGACCACCCCAGGCTCTTTGGGGTACTTGAGAGCAGAGGAGTGCAGGCATAAGAGAGATAGTGCAGGCAGATAGAAACCCTTAGAAACAATGGGAATTTGGATGGGTAACGGTGGTTTTATCCTGACTATGCATTGTGTCTATTGTGAATAGGTAGAAGGGAGTGAAGACATGGCGCAGGTAGCCAGAGGTCGCAGTCGAAGAGGCAGGAGAAATAATGGACCACGCTCTGAGGACATGGGAACCTCAGGCAAAAGGATGGGAAGACGTCCCATGGATGAGACCATGAAGGAAGCAGCCAGGGCATATATGAAAGACACGGATGAAGGGATCAGAAAAATTATGGAGGAGATGGAAGATAGGATTAAGGAAGAAGACTCGGAAGAAGAGATGGAAGAGTGGAGAGACCTCATTCCTGATCCTGGAAATATGAGAGGAAGAATGTCTCAATATAAGCAGACCTTAAATTTCTAGTGGCTTATGAAGAGGCTGGTTCACAAAGTGATGGAGCAAGTATCCATGGGGATGGTTGTTATGAAACCAGCTCAATAGAAGATAGAATGGATAGATCAACGCCTTAGAATTCAGCCTCTTTGAGGGGGAAACCTCCTTTACATTACATAAATGAACAATTCTTGGATGATTCAAATGACAAAACTCCTTTCTATATATAAGAGTCTAAGGAGTCACAATATAACCCAGCCAACCTAACAATAATAAGATAAAGCAACAAAAATAACAATAGAGGGATTCTATGGGGCACAGTAATAACAATATGGGGACAATAGGGGCACAACAATATTAATAAGGGACACAAATACAATAGTAATGGGGTAATCACTAGTATTATAGGGACCTAACATGCCCCTCTCCTTCAAAAAAGTGTTGTCCTCAACGCTTGAGTAGTTTTGGATGCTTCTGTATAAACTTTTTATCCTCCCATGTGGAATCTTCAGCAGATAAGTTCTTCCACTTGATAAGATACTCCGAAATTGATCGATTTTGTAGCAGTCGAGTTTTTGTTTCTATGACTGCTTTTGGTTCCAATATAATTTTTCCTTCCTCATCAAGTTCTGGCAATATTTTTTGAACTGGGAGCTTGTCACCTATAACCTTCTTTAAACATGAAGCATGGAAAGCTCGGTGCAATCAAGAAGTTGCAGGAAGCTCCAATTTGTAAGCCATAGTACCAATCTTTTGCAACACCTTGTACGGACCATAATACTTTGGTGATAATTTAATATCCTTCTTAGCTTGCTTGAGGGACATTTTCTTATATGGTTGTAGCCGTAGGAATACCCAATCACCTACATCAAAACTTCTTTCACTGCGATGTTGATATGCCTGTTGTTTCATTCTATTATGTGCCAACATGAGGTTATCCTTTAGGAGTTGGAGGACTTTTTGTTGATGTTCAATGTGATGTTCCACTGCTTGAACCTTAGAATTTTCTCTTAAATATGATGTGATGGATGGTTGCTAATATCCATAAAGTGCCATAAATGGGGTCAATTTTTGTTGCTGTATGGAAGGGAGTGTTATACCACCATTCAGCCAGAGGCAACCATTTGACCCATTATGTATGTTTATCAGATACAAAGTAACGAAGATATCCTTCCAAACAATTGTTTACTATCTCAGTTTTCCCATCAGATTGAGGATGATAAGATGAGCTATGAGCTAACTGAGTACCAAGACAAGAAAATATTTTTGTCCAAAAATTTCCAGTGAATATGGGATCGTTGTCACTGACAATAATCTTTGGGTTTCCATGTAGATTTTGAATTGTTTCCATAAATGTAGTAGAAATTGTACTAGCTTTAAATGGATGTGATAACGCACAAAAGTGTGCATACTTGGTAAGTCTGTTAACTACCACCATGATGACACTCTTTCCCTCAGACTTGGGTAAACCTGTGATAAAATCCATTGAAACCTCCTCCCAACGTTGGCTTGGAATGGATAAAGGTTGTAATAGACCCAGTGTCATAATTGTTTCAACTTTATTTTGCTGGCAAACCAAACATTTTGCCACAAACTTTTGAATATCCAATTTAAGGCCATCCCAAAAAAATTCCTTCCTAACCCTGTGGTAAGTTTTCAAAAATCCTGAGTACCCTCCTAAGGGAGAAGTGTGAAATTCCATAACAATATTTTGTTTTAGTTGGGAATTCTTACAGAGGTATAAGTGATCTTTGTACCATAACAAATCATTTTGCTAGCTAAATGTATCAGATGTACTGGAATCTTGTTGTAACTTTCGAATAAGTGCCCACACTTCTTCATCATTCTTCCATTCCTCCCTTGCTTCGTTTATCCAATCTAGTTGGATAAAAGAAATCGCGCACAACAATGCTTCCACATCCTCATCCTTTCTTGAGAGTGCATCTGCCACCACATTTTGCTTCCCTTTTTTGTAAATGATTTCAAAGTCATAACCCAACATCTTTGTGACCCACTTTTGTTTCTCTTCAGAGGATAATATTTGTTCTAAAAAGTGTTTAAGGCTATCATGATCCGTTTTTACCTTGAAGTGTCTTCCCATTAGATAGGGTCACCATTTCTTAAGTGCATGGAGTATTTCCAACATTTCCTTCTCATAAATAGCTTTGTGTAAAACCTTTCCCTTGATTGGACAACTTTCAAAAGCAATGGGTCTTTAATCTTGCATTAAAACAACACCAAATCCATTTCCTGAAGCATCACATTCCACAATAAAGGTTTTTGTGAAGTCTAGTGTAGCTAAGACCGGTGCTTGGCACATTGCCTCTTTACGATGTTCAAAGGCCTTTGTTGCTTCTGGAGTCCATGAAAATGCATCTTTCTTCAACAATGTTGTAAGAGGTGCTACTATTCTCCCATAATTCTTAACAAACTTTCAATAATACCCTGTCAACCCTAGAAATCCTCGCAGATGCTTTATGGATGTGGGGATTTTCCATTGCTTAAAGAATTTAATTTTGCTAGGGTCTACCTTAACTCCTTCATGAGATACAATATGACCCAGATATTTCACCTCTTGTACTCCAAAGAAGCATTTGGATCTTTTTGCATATAATTGTTTCTCCTCCAATAGTTGTAGCACCCTATCAACATGTTCAACATGATCCTTCCAAGACTTGTTGTAGATTAGAATATCATCAAAAAATACTAACACAAATTTTTCTAAGGAAGGGTTTCAAAATGGAATTCACCAAACCTTGAAATGTAGAAGGTGCATTGGTAAGGCGAAAAGGCATGACCAAAAATTCATAATGACCCTCATGAGTTCTAAATGTTGTTTTCAGAATGTCTTCAGTCTTCATTTTGATTTGATGATATCCTAAATGAAGATCCAACTTGGTGAAGTAAATTGATCCATGCAATTCATCCAGTAATTCATCAATGATAGGAATGGGAAATTTATCTTTAATAGTGAGCTTGTTGATCTCCCTATAATCTGGACACATGCACCATTATCCATCCTTCTTGTGCACCAATACTACTGGAGCAGAGAAAGAACTTTGACTAGGTTGAATTATACCCGCCTCTAGCATTTCTACAACCATACGTTCAATTTCACTCTTTTGGGCATAGGGATATTTGTACGGCCTGATGTTTGGAGTAACACTTCCTGGAATCAGATGAATTGCATGATCATGATCACGAATAGATGGGAGACCTTTGGGAGTCTCAAATACCTTGGAATGATTGTCCAAGACTTTTTGGAGATCGGGAGAAATAGATGATTCCAATGTGGAAACATCTAGTGAAAATAATTGTGCAATTACACCTCCTTGTGCCTTTTTCAGAAGCTTTGTCATACTGTTAGAGCTTATTATCTTTCCCGATTTCCCTGCAATACCTCTTAATTCAACTGCCTTTCCTTCCACAGAAAATTTCATGAAATGTTCTTGAAAATTAAAAGCTATTGTACCCAAGGATTATAGCCATTGGACTCCTAGTACAAAATCAACACCTCCCATTGGAATGGAAAACATTGGGCTATTCAATACATATTCTCCCATGGATAGCTTGATATTATGGCACTTTCCAGAGCTATTTATTGTTCCTACATTTGCAACCATAACTTGACACTTTGGTGCTGGATACATGAAGCAATTCAATTCTTTTGCTATCTTACAATGAAGAAAATTGTGGTTACTTCTTGAATCAATCAACACTATTACCTTTTTCTTCTTGATTTTTCTTTCTATCTTAATGGTTTGAGGAGTGGTAATTCCAGCCAATGCATTACAAGATATGGTCGGATTAATTTCTTCTTTATCTAGGCTTTGTTCCTAGAGTATATCCTCTTCTTTTAACCTTTCTTGCTCCTTTTATTCTTCCTCTTCACAATCAATGTAGAATAATTTCTTCTCAGCACACTTATGACCTTTAGTGTATTTGCTATCATAGCTGTAACAAAGCCCTTTTGCTCTTTTTTCTTCCAATTGTTGTGGTGCCAACCTTATAGGTTGTGGAAGACTAGGGGCAACAACACTTCCATGTTTATAGTTTTGAGTGGTATGCTTCCTGGTTGCCATAATTTTGCTTTCCATTTTTCTTGCTAACCTGAATGCCTTCTTTAACGAATCAGGTTCCCAAAGGCGAACATCATGTTGGATATTATCCTTTAAAGTCCCTATGAACACATCAATCCTATGCTCCCCTGGAATATTTTTTACCCTTATGTTCAATTTTTGGAACTCCTCAATGTGATCCATTATTGAACCCTTTTGTTTGAGACTTATCAATTGGGTAAAAAAAGTGTTGCTTTTTGTATCCTCATAATGTGCTATCAATTCTTCCGTAAAAATTGCCCAAGTGATAATTTGTTTATGAGACCAAAGCCATTGATACCATACAATCTGATTTGGTTCCAAATATAAAGTTGTAATACGTACCTTTTGTGTGTTCTGCAGATTATTGAGATCGAAAAATTGCTCCATTTGTAATATCCATGTTGCGGGATCCTTGCCATTGAACATCCTCATATCAATTTTTGGAATATGATGGGTCTTTGGTCCAACATTAGAGTATATGAAATCATGATTAACATTTCTTTTGTTCTCATCATGAGTTTCCTTTACTACCCTTTCACCATTAGTAAGCATTTCTTGTAAAAACTTTGTCAAATCTGTCTTCAAGTCTTCCATGCCTATCTTCAAATCATCCATCTTAGCTTCCATGCCATTCATCTTAGCTTCCACACCCTTTATCTTAGATTCCACGCCATTTATCTTAGCTTCTATTAGCTTTTGTGAGAGTGACATTTGCGGCACTTGGTCTTGTAATTTTGATATATCATGTAGTGTTCCTTCCTCTTCTTCACGAGTCATGCTAGGGTTTTCAGGTTGCTCACTAGGTGTTTGCATTTTCTTTCCTTGGGGCATCAGTTACCGATAATAATGCTCTACGATGCCCTTTGAATTCTTCAAAATAATTTTTCAAACCAAGCTTAAGAAAAAATTTAAAAAAAATCTACACACCTTTTTTTACTTTGTAGGAGCTTGATATTGCTTGTAATGTATCTCTATAATTTCAGATCATCCAGTTCTAAAGTTGCGACCTACAGTATTCCTCTGTGTCCTCTTTCCAATGCCACCAGTCTAATCCAAATTGGATTCTCCAGGGAAGAGTTATGCCAAATCTCCCACAGTGCCCTGATTATAGACTAGTCCAGTAGAGCGAACTTGTACGACGTTCCGTGAGTCACTGTTTTGATCCTTTTCTCTTAAAAATATATAAAAGAAACTACAATCTGTCCTCTTTCTGTACCTTCTTATGAAATTTCAATCCGATGCTCAAAGGGAAAGTTATAATGATTTTCCCCAGGTCACCTGTTTGGAATGTAATTTAGGAGTCTGTAAAAAGACCAACTTCCTCAAATCATATCTCCATAAATATAGCGCGAAAAGCTATGAAATTTGGACCTGAGGTCAGTGCGATTTCTTCTCAAATGGGTTTCTTTTTTTAGCTTCAAACGTCGCAGAAAAAAGTTATAGAGAAAATGCCACGATCACCTTTTTAGAGCAGTGAAACCCTAGAATCCAAAGCTCTGATTCCAAATGTTATGAAACTAGTTCAAAAAAAGATAGAATGGATAGATCAACGCTTTAGAATTCAGCCTCTTTGAAGGGACAACCTCCTTTACATTACATAAATGAACAATTCTTGGATGATTCAAATGACAAAACCTCCTTTCTATATATCAGAGTCTAAGGAGTCACAATATAACCCAACCGACCTAACAATAATAATATAAAGCCACAAAAATAACAATAGAGGGATTCTATGGGGCACAGTAATAAAAATATGGGGACAATAGGGGCACAACAATATTAATAAGGGATACAACTACGATAGTAATGGGGTAATCACTAGTATTATAGGGACCTAACAATGGCGTTGATAATCAGAGATATGCCTTATTATAAATTAGACCTAGAAACCATATAGTTCCAGCTATGTAAGTAGGATATTAGTCTTGACCGAATACAGAGACACGTTCCCTGTATCATGGAAATGAGACCACCGAATGAAGGCTCGGTTGAACACCCAGCAATCATTGAGCCAGATCAGGATGAGCCCAAGGAGTAGACTGAGCTTATGCTCTCAGGTTACTGTTTTTTTTATCAGCTAGCTTTCTTTCTATATGCATGTTTATGGGACCTAAAGTTAAAAACCGGTTTATAAATAGTTTTGTATATATAGCTTGGGTAGAAGTACTATTAACTTACCAATTTTGGATGGCTTATAATATGCATAGGTGGCCAATAGACTTGGTTTCCCACTGGGCAAGTTGAGGCCATCTATTGACAGTATGTGGATTCAGCCTGTGTTTATATCAATAGAAAAGGAGGACCTACCTAAGCTTACCAAAAAAAATATTATAAACTAAAGGGAATAATATTATAAGCCTTTACACCCTATATTATAAACCTATTATTAAAAGCCCTAATATTAATTTCTATATTATTAACCCTATATATTAAACACCAAATATTATAAACTCTAATATTTAACCCAACATTGAAGCCAATATTATAAACCCTAATATTATATCCTAATGTTAAGAACCCTCATATTATAAACCCCAAATTTTATAACCCCAAGTGTTATAAACTCCAGCACAACCACATTAGTAAATGTTCTTGGATAATTTTATAATATCACATTGGGATATTGGAGAAATTGCAATATAATGCAACATTGTGACAATCTTTGTCACATTGCGGCATTGACCAAATCTGATCATTTTCAACTATTAATATTATATTATAAACCATATATATTAAATCTTAATATTATAAGCCCTAATTTTAAACCATATATATTTAATTGTGTACATCAGACACCCAATGTTAAACTCAATATTATAAACCATAATATTACAAGCTTAATATTCGAAGCCCTAATATTAAAGTCTAATATTATAAACTATATATATTAAACTTTATGTATTAAACACCCTATCCAATAAACTCAATAATATGAACCTACTATTAAACCTACTATTGTAAAAATGAAAATTAAACCCAAAGACAATTATAAACCATAATGCTAATGATATTAGGGTTTAGAGTAGATAGGATTGACCAAGTTCAATCATAGCGAACTATTTAAACATTAACTAAACACAATATTTGAAATTCTAATAGTAAACCTTAATATTATAAACCCAAATTTATAAGCACTAAAAGTGTAAACAAAATATTATGAACCTTAATATTCTCAACCAAATTATAAAGCAAAATAATGTGAGCTATAATCTTTGTTCAACCTATATTAACTGGGCATTTTACTTGTTTATAGATATTCAAAATTCTTTGTTGGAAATGAGGTTTGAGTGTTACATTAATTTTTTAATTTTACATTAATGTTAGTATTAATATAATATTAATACCATCGTTGACTATGGTTGACCATGGTTGAGGATATTCAACAATGGTTGACCATGCTTGACCATAAGGTTGACCATATTCAACAATGATTGATCATGGTTGACCATGATTTACCATAGTTTCCATATGGTAAACACAATGTTCACCAACTTTAATGATGGTCAACCCTTTAAACATTTATTATAAAGGTTGACCTTGTTTCACTATGTTTAATTAATGTGGTTAACTATGTTTGATTATTAATATTAATAATTGATTATGTTTGACAAAAAATGGATAGTTTTAATTGGCAAACATAGTCAACCATGGTTGATCATGGTTAACCAAGATTTACCATGGTTAGCCCTGGTTGGCCATTATGAATGACTAAGTTTAACTAATGGTTGAATTTGTTTGACTATGTTTGAAAAATGGTCATTGAGTATGTTTGATTATGAATATTAAACAATAATATTAAAATGTTATTATCATTGATCGAAGTTGAAGAGTTTTAATTGTCAAACATAGTTGAAAATAGTAAACAACTTAGTATATTTGGTTGACTAATGTTGTAATGTCGCATTGTGATGATGGTTCAATTTGTTTGAATATGTTTGAGACATGTCATTGACTATGTTTGATTATTATTATTAATCAATCATATTAAAAGATAATTATGTTTGACTCTAGTTGAAGAGTGTTGACAATAAAACATAGTCAAAATATAGTCGAACATAATCAACAAAATTAGTAAATTTGGTTGACTAATTTTGTAATTTACATTACGACATTGGATAAATTCCATCGTAATGTAACATTGAAATAATGTTTGTCGCATTACGATGTTCTTTAGATTTATGTACCATTTGGATGTCACAATATTAATATTAATATTAATATTATATTTATTAGTAAAATTTATTACTATTAATATTTTTATCATTAAACTTTTCTAAATCTTGATTGTGATCAATGAAGGATGATGATAGCTAAGGTTGACAATGATTGACTATGGTCAACCATGGTTGACTATAACTGAATATGATTGAGTTGCATTGATTGACAATGACTATGAGAGAAGAAGGTTAACTATTATTAAATATGTTAAACACAGGGTTGACCATATTTGATCATGGTCAACAATTCAAACATTGACTATAAAGTTGATAATATTTGACAAAATTTTACTAATGTGTTTGACTATTTTTAATTATTAATATCCATCAATAATTTAATATTAATATTAAATTATGATTTAATAATAATAAGAAATTATGTTAAACTGAAATTGCAATATATTGAATGTAAATAATAATGTGATTCGAAAATCACTTCTTCCTTTGCCGAGTATTTATCACGAGCATCACAAGCGCCATAATGAGAAAGAATTTCTCACACTCGGCATGTTGATTATTCGTGGAAAAATTCGTAGTACTCGAGCTGCTCTCAAAAAATATCTTTCTCAACCTACTCTCATTATCCGAAGCTTGGAAACACCATTAGTAGTGACCTTTGGCCTAATTGATGCCTTTTCCGCATTTAAAGCTGAAAAAGAGAGGTTAATTTCTCAAAAAAGACAATCCGATAGAATTCAAAAACTGGAAACCAATGCTAATAATTTTTTTAGCATAATTGACAACGAAGTAAGTGTGGAGTTGAGTTTTTCAGTTTCTGATAATTTCCAGGCCTCGAATTGGTATTCCAATACCGTGAACAAAGCATTGTCCCCTTCTGGACGTTCCGGTGAACACAAATCAATTCCGAAAAATCCTCACCGTAACATCACTCAGAAACGTAACGTAGTAGTGAGAAGCATTTGCAACCCCTTGAATTCAGCTCTATCACTATTCCCTGAGACTCTGCGTTGAACAACACAAATTCTGAAATAAGCATCCTTGAAATCAATCTGACCTCTGATGCCATTGCTTTTGTCATCCCATCAGACATTGCCATGGAAATTGAGATTCAGATAGGAAATCTTGATACCTTGAACAATTCGATCCTCAGCGTGGCACTGTCCAATGCTATCCATAAGAACGCGTATGAGTACATTAATGATAGTGGGGAGAGGCCTTCGAACTACATTATTGACCTACAATCAAAGACTATTATTAAAACTTTCATGAATTCGTATGCCAATCATATTGTAATGGATAACCAACCTACTAATATTATTAACATGAAAAAGGTTATCAATATTTCCTCTTATGAATTAACTAAGGAAGAAAAAATGGGGTGCTAAACAAAGGACTTGGATTTCCTATCTCCCCTAAACACATTCCCTTTGAAAATATAATATGCAGCATAGAAGATAACATTCAAAAGCTTGATGAAGTTGATAAAGAACGTATACAACAAGATTATGCGCTCATTTTAAGGAAATCAAAACCTCCCCAACCTAATCTTATTCCGAGTCTTTTGATGACCCTTAGGAGGTTAAGGAATAATGAAAGTTTTGTTATTTTAAAAGTGGATAAAGGTGGTTCTAAGGTGGTCATGAACAAGGACGATTACAACCATAAAATGAAGAATCATGTCTATAATAGTGGTTGTTACAAAAGGCTTGAGCATAATCCCATCCTCAAAAGAAGTAAATAAAGCAATTAAAGAATCTAATCTTGATGATAATATTAAAAAGAAATTAATTCTTTGTGGTGAGATTACCCCAAGAATCTATGGTCTCCTCAAAATAAACAAAGAATAAATTCCCCTAACTCCTTGTGAATACCAATGGCCCTTCCTCCTATATATTGGCTAAATACGTTGTTGGAATTCTTAGTCCCCTTGTTGGAAACACAAGTTCCTATATCAAGCATTCTAAACACTTTGTTGATTTGATACACAATGACTCATGGAAACCTTGTGATCTAATGGTACGCTTTGATGTTGTTTCATTCTTTACGAAAACTACTCTTGATGAAGCAATAGAGGTTGTCAAAGGTGTAACAGACCCTCATACTGTTAGACTTATAGAGATATGTCTTAGATCTACCATTTTCAATTTTCAAGGTGAACTCTTTCAACAAACCATAGGAGTAGTAATGGGGTCTCCATTATCACCTATTGCTTCCAATCTATTTATGGATATGTTTGAAAGGAAGGCCATCAACACATACCCCTTGAAACCAAAACAATGGAAAAGGTACATCAATAATATGAATATGAATTGTCCCCATGGAGAATTTGAACTCAAAATTTTCTTGGAACATGTTAATGGAATGTCTAATAGCATTAAATTCACTATGGAACTTGAGAACAACCATTATATGCCTTTCATAGATGTTCTTCTCACTAAAACAGATGATTGAAGCACCAGGCATCAAATCTATATAAAGATGATTCACTCAGATAGTTATCTCCACACTAAGTCTCACCATCACCCTACTCAAAAAGTGGGAATCCTCAATACACTTATCAGTCGAGCTTTAAGGCTATCTCACAAAGATCATCTTCAAAAAGAAATCAACTACCTCACTAAGGTTTTCTATGAGATAGGCTATAGTTACAAGGACATTGTTAAATCCATCAAAAGAGAAAAAATAATATCCCCTTCTCTTAGTTCCCCAACCCTTCATGGGAAGGAATTTCTTCCATATATTAGTGGTACTATTGAAATTATTGCAAAAATACTCAAATTAAATGGAATCATCACATCATTCAAACCCCTTGAGACCATCTGACATAAAATGTGGTTCTTGAAAGATAAGGTTGACTCTTTGCAGTTCAAAGGTGTCTACAAAATTAAATATTCATTTGGATTATGCTACATCAGAGAAACAGGTCGATCATTTAAGAAAATATTAAAGGAACATGGTGCTGATATAAATAAGGAAATAACACACTACTCTACTCTTGCTGAGCACTCATCCAAGACTAGACATCACTTATGACTTGAAAATACTGAGATTATCACAGAAGAGGCCCACTATTTTAAGAACAAACTCAAGGAAGCTCTTGAAATCATCAAACATCCCATCAATTTCAATAGGGATGGAGGTATTGAAGTTAGCAGAAGTTGGCTTCCTATGATCTCTAGTAATTAACCTCATCCTTTCATCTCTAGTTTTTTCTCGATTTCCTTCCTTCCTCTATGACCTTCACATCTCCTCTTCTCCTCATTTCCCTTCTTTTCTCCTTTCCCTCTTTCATAGTATCATGTCTTTTTTCCTTCTATCCTTCGCCTACCCTATCAAGAATTATTACCTACCCTTCTCTCTTCTTTTTTCTCTTCCTCTTTCATTAATTTATTTAGTCTTGTTCCTTCCTTATTTATTCTTTATTTTATTATTATTAATAATTTTATTTATTTTATCCATTTATTTTATTTATTCTTTGGTTGTACCTTTTCGTTCTCTTATTTTAATCTATTTTATTTTTATCATATATTATTATTTTATTTGTATTTGGATTTTTCATTTTATTTTTTTTATTCTCCCTCATTAATTTAATTTCTTCCCTTATTTATTTTATTTTGCTCTTATTTATTTTATTTTTCTACCCTTACATGTTTTCCTTTTTCTTTATTTTCTTATTCTTATTCTTTTATTACTTCATTCACTTTAATGCTGGCTTCCTTTTGTCTTTATCTTAATCTGTTTCCTTTTTATTTTTATTTTGTTATTACTTTCATTTATTGCTATTCTATTTCTATTTCATATTCTCTCTTCTTCTTTATTTATTATTTTTCTTGTTAATTGAGCTTTGGTTTTTCCTTCTTTTATTCCTTATTTTTCTTTATCTTTATATTTTCTATTATTTATTATTCAACTTGATGCATGCTCCCTTCTTCTCTCTTTTTATTTCTGTATGTATTTCTTCATTATTCTTTCTTGCTTATACTTCGCTCATTTTATCTTATTATATTAACCTGATCATGGGTATTTATTGTATTTCTAAATATCGATGCAAAATGCATATTGTGGATTCATCTCTGATTTCTTACTCTTCAAAATACATCCAAAAAAACCTTCAAACTGAGATCTTATCCCTGTACGGTAGGGATGTCTATAATGAGATTTGTTTTCTCGAGAAGATTAGGGTTAACATTGAGAGAAGATCGGTTGATTTTTTATTTTTTTGTTCTTAAACATTTTCGTCATTCCAAACCCACTCCTTCCTTCACCAGTATTAATTACAGACACAAACACCATAATGGAAAAGCAATTCTTAGAATTAGCATGTCGATTATTCGTGGAGAAATTTGTAGAGCTCGAGTTGCTGTGTACAAACTATCTTTCTCGGCCTACTCTCTTCATCTGAAGCTTGAAAGCACCATTCGCAGTGACCATTGGCCTGTAATTGATGCATCTGCTGCCCTTAAAGCTGAAAAAGAAGGGTTAATTTCTCAAAAAAGACAATCTGGTAAAATTCGAAAACTGGAAACCAAGGGAATAATTCTAGTTGCAGAATTGACAGCGTAGTAAGTATGGAGTTGGGTTTTTCAATTTGTGATAATTTCCAGCTCCCGAATCAATCTTCCAATACCGTGAACAAAGCATTTCCCCCTCCTGGACGTTGCAGTGAATGCAAATCAATTCGGCATAATCCTTGACGTAACATCACTCAGAATCGTAGTAGTGAGAAGCGTTGTCGGCCCCTCGAACTGAGTTTCGTCACTATCCCCTTAGAATCTTCATTGACAACCCAAATTCTGAAACAAGGATCCTTAGCATTAAGTCAACCTCTGATGCCATTTCTTGTATCATGCCCTTATACGCTTCCTGGACATCGAAATACAGAGAAGCCAGGTTGATACCTTGACCGATTAGACCCTCAGCATGGCGTTGTCCGATCCTATCCATAAGAGCGCACATGAGCACATTAACGATACGGGGGAGTGGCCTTTGAACTGCGCTATCCACCTACAGTCAAAAATTATTATTGACACTGCCATCGATTTGTGTGCTAATAATCTTGTCATGGGTAACCAACCTGCTAATGATATTAACATGAAAAAGTTTATCAATAATTCCACTTATGAATTAAGTAAGAAAGAAAATGAGGTTCTAAACAAAGTACTTGGATTTGCTATCTCCCCTAAAGACATACCCTTTGAAAATATAAATACAACATAGAAGATAGCATTCAAAAGATGAATGAAGTTGATAAATAATGTATCTCGAAAGATTGTGCCGTCGTTTTAAGGAAAGAAAAGCCTCCCAAACCTAATCTTAGTCCCAGTCTTTTGATGGCGCATAGGAGGTTAAGGAATAATGAAAGTATTGTTATTTTAAAAGAGGAAAAAGGTGGTCCCATGGTGGTCATGAACCAGGATGATTACAACCGTAAAATGAAGGATCACCTTTCCAACAATGGTTGTTACAAAAGGCTTCAGTATAATCCCATCAACAAAATTTTTAATGAAGTAAAGGAAGCAATCAAAAAATCCAATCTGGATGATAATCTTAAAAATAAATTAACTCCTTGTAGTGTGATTACCCCATGAATCTATGTCCTCTTGAAATTAGACAAAAAAAATAAATTCCCCTAAGGCCCATTGTGAATACCATTGTCTCTCCCAGCTATATGTTGGATAAATACATGGTTGGAATGCTTATTCCTTTTGTTGGTAATACAAGTTCCTATATATAGGATTCTAAACACTTTGTTGATTTGATAAAGGATGACTCATGGGAACACTGTGATCCAATGGTAAGTTTTGACGTTGTTTCATTATTTGCCAAAATTCCTCTTGATGAAGCAACAAAGGTTTTAAAAGTCTTAACAGACCCTCAAACTGCTATACTTACAAAGATATGTCTTAGATCTACCTTTTTCAGTTTTCAAGGTGAATTCTTGGAACAAACCACGGGAGTAGCAATAAGGTTTCCATTATCAACTGTTGTTACCAATCTACTTATGGAGATGTTTGAAAGGAAGGCCATCAACACATACCCCTTGAAACAAAAACAATGGAAAAGGTTTGTTGATGACACAAATGTGAATTGGCTCCATGGGGAATGTAAACTCGACAATTTCTTGGAACATATTGATGGAATTTCTAATGACATTAAATTCACTATGGAACTTGACAAAAACCATTCTATTACTTTCCTAGGTGTTTTTCTTGCTAGAAAATATGATGGAAGCACTAGGAATCAAATGTATAGTATGAATATTCACTCGGATAGTTATATCCGTGCTAAGTCTCACCATCACCCTCCTCAAGAAATGGGGATCCTTAATACACTTATCACCACAACTTTAAGGTTGTCTAAAAAAGATAATCTTTAGCGAGAAATTGACCACCTCACTCAGGTTTTCCATGAGATAGGCTATAGTTACAAGGAAATTGGTAAATCCATCAAAAGGGAAAAAACATATCCCCTTCCCTTAATTTTGCAACCCTTAATGGGAAGACATTTCTCGATATATAGTGGTGCTACTAACAAGATCACAAAAATCCTCAAAAGAAATGGAATCATGAAATTGTTCATACCCCTTGAGATCATCCGACATAAAATGAGGTCTGTTAAAGATAAGGTTGACTCTTTGTAGTTCAATGTCTAAAAAATTAATTGTTCATGTGGATTATGCTACATCGAAGAAACTGGTCGATCATTTAAGATAATATTAAAGGAACATGTCGTTGATATAAAGAAGGAAAGAATGTGCTCCTCTGCTCTTGTTGTTTACTCATTTAAGACTAGACACTAGTTATCCCTTGAAAATACTAAGATTATAATAAAAGAGGCCCACTATTTTAAGCGCAATCTCAGAGAACATATAGAAATGATCAAACATCCCAACAGTCTCAGTAGGGATGGAGGTATTGAAGTTAGTAGAAGCTGGCTTCCTTCAATCTCTAGTAGTTAACCTCATATTTTCATCTCTTTTGTTTTCTCTATTTTCTTCTTTCCCTTCTCACCTTCCCATCTCCTCTTCTCCTCATTTCCCTACTTTTCTCTTTTCCCTCTTTCATATTATCCTCTCTTTCTCCGTTCTCTCCTTCCCCTATCCTTTCAAGAATTTTTACCTACCCTTCCCTTTCTCATTTGTTCTTTTCGTGTTCCATTAATTTATTTAATCGTGTTCCTTCTTTATTCATTATTTTTATTCTTTACCTATACTTTATTTATTTTATCCATTTATTTCATTTATTCTTTGGTTGTACCTTTTTCTTCTCTTCTTTTGATCTATTTTATGTTCATCTTATATTATTTATTTTACTTTTATTTTTATTTTTCATTCTCTTCTTTTTCTTTTTCTCGTCACTCACTAATTTAATTCCTTCCTTTATTTATTTTATTTTTTTACCCAGTTTTGTTTTCCTTTTATTTTATTTTATTTTCTTATTCTTATTCTTTTATTATTTCATTCATTTTAATTCTTCCTTCCTTCTATCTTTATCATCATTTGTTTCATTTTCCTTTTTATTTTATTTCTATTTCATATTCTCCCTTTCTCTTTATTTATTATTTTTCTTGTTTATTAAGCTTTGGTTTTTCCTTCTTTTATTTTTTCTTCCTTTATTTCTTATTTTTCTTTATCTTTCTAATTTCTATTATTTATTATTTATTGTTAAGCTTACCTGTCCTCCTTTCTTTTCTCTTTTGGTTTCTTTATGTATTTATTTATTATTCTCTCTTTCTTACCCTTATCTCATTTTATCTTATTACGTTATGCTCATGATAGGTCGTGATTGTGACCGAAAACGTCGATCCAAAATGCGTAATGTGGATTCATTTCCAATTTCTGACTCTTCAAAATCCATTATTTAATATCTAAGTATATGCATTTCTAATTATTTGTAAATAATTAAAAATTCATATTTTTTACTTATTTTTAACCTAAAAGGAATAAAGTAATGGGATAAATTTAAGGAATAAAGTAATGGGATAAATTTTCTATATAGAGTTGAATATATTATTCTAATTTCTTAAATATAAATATATTAAGGTAATATCCATGTAACATTAATATATAGTTAAAAATATTCGAACATAGTGAATGCATTTTTTTAATGTGGTTGACTACTTTTTAATGTTGCATTGCAATATTGGATGAATTGTAATGAAATGTAACAATGCAACAAGGTTTTTCATTGTCTCACAATGTGGTTTTCACATTGTGACATTGAATATATTTATGTACCATTCTAACGTCACAACATGTTTGATTATTAATGTTAACTTAGATAGATTTATGTACCATTAAAATGTTATAACATATTTGATTATTAATATTAATCAATAATATTAATAAGCATTTATGTTTGGCTGAAGTTGAACACAGTTATTTATCAAACATAATCAACCCCATTATTTATATATTTTAAAAATATTAATATCAATAATAATATAAATATTGTTAAAAAAATTCCATTAATATTATTGCTATAATTTAAATATTATTATTTTAATAACATTAAATTTTTAAAAATTTTAAAAAATTTAATGATTATTATCATTACCAATAATAGTTTTTAAAATATTTTATTATTATGTTAATCGTATTATTAATGATATTTTTATTAAAAATTTACTATTAATATTAATTTAAATGTTATTCATATATATATAAAACTTATTAGAATTTATTTATAAGGTTATAAAATTTATAATCATATTTATTAAAACTTAAAATCATAAAAACATTTTTTTTATCATAAAAACTTAATTTTATCTTAAAAACTTGAATTTATAAAATTCAAATATTACACAAACCTAATATTACAGAACTTAAATATATAAGACTTAAAACTTAAATATATAGAACTGAAAGTCCTAAAATCTAAAAATAAAAATTATAAAACCATAAAAGATCACATTTACCACCCTAATATTTAATATTTTAAATGATAAATATTTGTTTTTGTATTTTTCAAAATTTTCAATAACTTAAAATTATAAAAACCTAAACCATTACATATATATAGATATATTATTGATATTATAGTTATAATTTAAATGTTTTTTTGTTCGTTTAGTTGTTTGTGATATTCTATGTTTGACATGTAGTTTGAGGAGTTGCAATCAAGGGGCATCTAATCTGTCAAAGTCACCATGGGATGGCACCTAGTCTAGGCCACATTAACCCCAATTTGACTAAATTTCCTAGCATGTCTCCTCCCCCTAACACATGACACAACCACCCCTATGAGGTTTGATCCTAGGCCACCTTGCTAACGAGGCCCATCCTCAACTGGTTGTGCTAGTGGGACTTGATTAGTTATAATTTAAATGTTGTTATATTATAATTTTTAAAAATTTATATGATTAATAACATTGCTAACATTATCTTTCTAAACTTTATTAATATTATATTAATAATATTACTAATAATAATGTGATTAATGATTTTTATTTTTATTTTTTCGAGGGCAACCATGGTTCATGGTTACTACATCTACAGACAATAATTATCTTTCTAAACATTATTAATATTATATTACTAATAATAATGTGATTTTATTTTTATTTTATTTTTTTTGTTAAGGAAACCATAGTTCACGGTCATTGAGTGGCCAATATCTACCAAAGGCAGCCTAATATATCGGTCCTAACCCCTAGGGCATCAAGTACATTTGACCTCGTGACCTCCCAATAGGTAAGGTACTTAGAAACGAAGACTCGACCAATTGAACTATCCCTTAGGGCTTATAATATTATTAATGATGTTTCTCATAATTTTATATTTAATAATAATTTGAATGTCATGATTATTATTATTAATAATAATATTTACTTTGGTAATAATCATTATAAATTTATGAAAAAAAATTTATATAAATAGTTTATAATATTTATTATAAATTTATTTATTGTAAATTGTATTTATGATAATATTTATTAAAATCTAAACTAATAAAAGGCTAAAAGCTTAAATTTACAAAAGTATGAATATATAAAACTTAAAGAGACATATTATTATTATTGGTTTGGGGAGACATATTCATTTAGAAAAGTTATGAGTGGGAAAATTATTTGAAAAGTTCTAAGTAGGAAATTGATTTCAACATGCACGAAACATGAATGTTGAATCAAAGAAAAACTTTTTATCACTGTTTTTATGATTTCACGAAATATAAGGAATTTGTTAGAAAAAAATACATTTACGCGGAGGCACAGGAGAGTAATTTCATGAAGAATTCAGTTGCGGCAAGGATATCGCAACTACACAGAGGCTTAATAAAACACAGAATTCACTCACGACCGAATAGAATAAAATAGAGTAAAACTTGGAGAAACACAAAAAAACTTAGGATTAAATTATAATTCATCAAAATACATTCATATGAGACTGTATCTCATTGAACAAGTAAAAACAAAGGCTTACGATGATTTACACTTCACTAGGGGTTGCAGAGTAACACACAGTAAAAACACAGTAGTTTTTGTTTTCACGCGCCCACCAAAATTTGCTCCACGATTTTCTCCTCACTACCTCACAGACTTTGGATCTTTAACTTGTCCTCTCTATATCTCAAAATGACTTTTACATCCATATTTATCTCAACATAAAAAAATTCATTAATACATGACATATCAATTAATTACTACGCAGTTGTTGTGAAGTGTGGGACATAATCGCACAGGTGTTGTGGAGTGTGGGTTATAGTCGCGTAGGTGTTATTGAGTGTGGGCAATAGTCATAGAGTAAATGTTTTCCCATATTTAGCAAACCTCATTAAATTCCTTAACTTCTACGATGTGTTGTGGAATAGTCTGCATTGTACTTCTGTTCTGACTTCAGTCCTTCCTTCTTCACTCAAAAACACAATCGTGTAGCAGTTGACTAAGAAATCATGGTGTTTGTCAGTGTGTTTAAGGCGATGGTTGGGATTAATATTTCCAACACTCCCCCTTAATAAAAACTACCTCCATTGACAATTCCCAAATAGTCTTTGAGATAAACAAAACTTTCACATGCAAATGGCTTTGTGAAAATATCAGCAAATTGTTCCTGTGACCTACAATGCCGCAACGCAATTTCATCATTGTTAATAAAGTCTCTGATAAAATGATATTTAGCACTAATATGCTTGGTCCTTTTGTGAGAAACAAATTTTTTGCAATTACGTATGTGTCATCGCTAAAAATGGTTGTTGTTTCCTCTTGGTCGTGACAAAGATCCCTCAACATTCTTCTCATCCAAACTACCTGACACGTTGTTACTGTTATAATGACATATTCAGAGTCTGCTGTTGACAGTGACACTATTAGATGCTTCTTAAAGGCCCATGAAATGGCTCTGGAACCCAAATGAAAAACATATCCTGACGTGCTCTTTCTATCATCGACGCTTCCTTCCCAATCACTGTCAGTGTAACCAACCAGCCTGAAATCACTTGTTGTAGTGTAAAAAAAACCATATCGTTTTGTCCCATTGACATACCTTAGAATCCTTTTCATTTCTTCCCGATGTGTCTCCTTAGGTGTCTCCATGGACCTCAACACTAAGCTTACTTCATACATTATATTTGGCCTAGTGGCGGTCAAATACATCAAGCTACCTATCATGCTTTTATATATTTTTGGATTGACATTGATGTTGCAATATTCTTTGCTCAACTTCAACCCTGTGACAATTGGATTTGGTGCGGGCTTGCTGTTCTATATCTTAAACCTCTCCAAATTGTATACTACATACTTTCCTTGAGAGATAAAAATTCCATTTTATGTTTGCATCACTTCTATGCACAAAAAATATCTTAACAACCCCAAGTCGATCATTTCAAACTCATTCTTCATGACTTGTTTGAAATCAGCGATGAGGAAATCATCACTACTTGTAAAGATCAAATCATCTACATATAATATGACAATAAGAATCTTACCATCGCTCTCTTTGATGTAGTGGGTGGTTTCACCATCACATTTATCAAAACCATTGTTCAACTAGTACGCATCTATCCTATTGTACCATGCACATGGTCCTTACACTACAAGAAAAAATGACATTGGTGAGGGGTGAAAAATTTCACCATTATCTCATTGGTGACGGTCAAAAGAGCATTCGTCACCAAAAATGGAAGGTCACCAAAGGTGGTGTCACCAAAAGTATAGGTGTTGTAGTGACATACAAAGTCCGTCACTAATAATGATTTATAATGATGGATAATGACCGTCACCATATCATATGAGAAATGGTGATGGACCATAGTCTCTGTCACCAAAAAATGAACGTCAGCAAAGGTGGTGTCGCCAAAAGTATAGGTGTTGTAATGTCATTAAAAGTTCATCACCAATAATGGTTTATAATAATGGATAGTGACCATCAACATTGCATATGAGAAATGGTGACAGACCATAGCCTCAGTCACTAAAAACTGAACGTCACCAAAGGTGGTGTCACCAAAAGTATACGTGTTATGGTGAAATTCAAGGTCTGTCACGAATATTGATTATAAAGATAGATAGTGACCATCACCATTTCATATGAACAACAATGATTTATTGTGATGGATATTTAATGGTCGTCACTATTGGTGCATATATATGGTGACGTTCGTTGACGTCACCAAAAGCCACATTGTTAGAAGTATAAGTGTTGTGGTGACACTCAAGATATGTCACAAATAATAACTATAATGACGGAAAATGATTGTCACCATCTCATACCAACAACAATGATTTATGGTTACGGACCATTGATGGTCGTCACTATTCATACATATATATGGTGGTGTTCGTTAACTGTCACCATTTTATATTTTTGGCGAGGGTCGAAAAATGTCAGCAAAGCTCACTGGTGATGGTCAAAAGAGCCTCTGTCACCAAAAAATGATCATCGCCATTCAATATGGATGTCAAGGCACAGTGGAATCAAACCACCAACCTCCTGCTTGAAAAGCAGGTGCTCTTCCATTGAGCTAGCACCCTTTAAATAATTATACTCCTAAAAATTAGACCTTGAAACTTCATTAATTGTAAATTATACAACTTTCAATAAATTAAAATCTCAACAATATTTTACTAAACAAGCAAAGAAACATCAAAGTTGTATTTCCCTACCTAATGGTTATTGAACTTATAAAAAGTGGGTGGAGGAAAAATAGTTATGTATAAGACAATCAATATGTTCAATTGAATACTTAATTAGAAGTGAAACTCTGAAGACATTTATAACCTACAAATGTACTATAACTAGCAAAGGCACCAAATATTGCAAAGGAAATGTCATAAGTGGATAGCATATGGAAGAAGAGGAGGTAGGGACTTGGAATCCTTGTACATCTTAGCATGCCTTAGCACTTGGCACATCTTAGCTTGTTTTACATGTCTTCATACTATCTGGCACATGTTAGCATGCCCTAACACACCTTGGAAGTGATGACCTCAGAACTAGCATTAATTTTTTCCATGACATGGGAACCGTACATTCACTATAACACCTTGGCACTCCCTAGTTTTCATGACCTTTTTTATCCTCCATAATGTCCTAAGCCGATGAGGAGATTGATAGAGGTAACCACAGACCAAAATTTTGGTTTGGTAGCAAGCCCTACCAAACCAGAGAGGGATCTCTCTATGAAATCACAACCAAGAGATGACTGAAATGTAAAGGATTTTAGTCTAGATAGCTAGGCTCATGTGGGTTTTTGGAGAACTTAGGGACATGGAACTCTATCCACTGGTGTCTTGTCTAGAAGGGACTTTATCAAGGAGGCAAAGACTTGGAACTCTGTCTAAGATAAAACACCTAACTTGCATGGAAAAATCTTCCTAGAATAGAGTACCTCCTACCTAGAAGTGTGTCTCCTACTCAACATATAGAACCCTTCTCTATTGTGCACTTTTCTTAAAGATAATTTTGTGCATAAAACAGAACTAAGAAAAACACCTAAATTAAGAAAAGTCAGCACCTAAGTCAAACTATAAAAGCATACTAAATATTTCTCTATCTAAGTTTGGGAAACACTAAACAAGCATACTTGTATACAATAACCACAAGATGCATAAAATCAATGCACTTCTTTCATCGTTGCTACACCCTCATAGGAAAACTATGATCTACATCATGTATCCCACCGCTGCATGCATCTACTGAAGGTGTAGACTGAAAGGATCTACTTAGATGAAGTAATGTTGAAGGAGAAACACCTTCAAAACAAAAGATAGAGTCTAATGTGCATTCAACCCATCTGCACACAGGACAAGGTTGTTACTGGGTACACTTCTCCCTAAATGGAAACTACAATGTATTGCTGCTCTACTGAAGGAGACACACCTTCAGAGCAACACGGATAAAACTATAATATATATTGTCACTATGGTACCGGTTGTAGAAGATCTCATCAATATAGGCAACAACTTCGATAATTGAAAATCCAAAAGGTGAGCTACATAGATCATTTCAAATGATAAATTTAGGCATACTTTAATATTTTTTAGGAGTGTTAGTATAGAAAATGTGAGGTAGATTGTTGCATATTTATGTCATAGACCAAGGATGCGAATAAAGACAAAAAAGATTAAATAGCATGGTACAGGTCAACTACAAGTTCTTTCGAAACAAGAATGGAGTTCTCCTTGTGCAGATTCTAATCTAGTGGGTATAGATTTAAATAAGAAATTTATAGTTATGGGGTTGAATCTGTCTAATGATTCATGGCAAGTCCCAAAGTTGTTCACTATAAAGAAGTAGAGCGAGTCGTCAGGTTTATGAATGGGAACGCCCTATTCACAGGGAGATAACTTCAGATTAGTTGGGCATATAATTTGTCATCTTCTTGTGCGTGTGTTCTTTGAAAACCTAACCACCTCCAAAGACTCAAGAACAACTTTGGTAAATTTTAAAGGTGTGAATCAATTCTGAGAAAACCCATCACTTAATGATAATTGAGAGAGGAATATGTCAAAGGATTCAATCTTGCACTCAGTCATAAAAAGGAAGTTGGGGTATCCAGCATCTTGTGAACAAATCGACTCCAACCATAATGTGAAAACCAGGTTAACTGTGAAACCGCTTTCCCACTTTGTAGTATTGCAACCTCTTGAATTCCAACAGGTATCTTGCTTCTTATATCCACAAAACTTGTCCCAGGTAAACTCTACATGATACAGTTGTGACGTGAAAGCTTGACACATACTCTAGTTTCCCTCTAAAAGAGACTAAGTCAAAATATTGAGACAAACTTAACTGTAATTCGATCATACATTGTTGAGGTATTGTATGGAACAAAAAATATACTATCAATGCACTAAAGAAGAACTCAAAATAAATAAGTTTCTTGTTGCTACAATAACGCCACTCTTGGGATTCTCCAAGAAGCCACTAATTTATACACATTTGGAATCTTTACTTGGTCTGCATAAATATTAAGCAATGGTAGTGATCACTCTTTGCCCTCCCATGGAAGGTCTATACAGAGTCCATAATAAATTGATTTAAAATTGAGGTAAATGCTTGATAAATAGGAGTCGAACTCTTCAACTATAATTTAGTGGCAAGGAAATATTCAACTGTGAATGCGTGAAAGGTGAAGATAGAAAAGGCGCAAATTTTAAGACCAGATTTTGAAAAAGTTTATATGAAGGATTATAAGATAATAGACCTATTTTTTACATAAATTATTGGATTGGTAATTTGAATCGGATCTCATGGTGAGACAGTTATTGGACTGGTAAGAACGTTACTAGAAAGGTTTGATTATGTTGTTGTGGCCATATAGGATACAAAGGATATCTCACCGTTCTCAGTGGATATGCCCCATGCCTCACTCATTTATAATGAACATAAGTTGAATAGGTCAAAAATCATTCATTGGAACATTATTTTAAGACATATGTTTCAATTTCTTAAGGTAGAGGTAGGGGAAGATCAAATTCACGAGGTAGAGGAAGAATTCCATATAGAGTTAGAAGAAGCAAGTCCTCAAGCTCAAGTAGAAGAGGCAACACTAAAAATCAAAGTCAAAATACATTACAAAATAAAACAAAACATCAAATGTAAGACAAGTCTCAAGTTCAATCTCTTTATACAAGAAGTATGGATGTTATTCAAATGAATGTAGAAAGAAACAATATAATCTTAGTAAATCAAATGCAAATTTTACAAAGGAAAATAAAAACCAAGATTGTATGTTCTTATGTTGCAGTATGGAAATAGAGAATCAAAATGATGTATGGATTTTAGGCTTAAGTTGTAGCTAAGATGTGATGAGAAAGAAATGTTTTTCAAATTGGGTGAGAGTATAAAATTAGAAGTCAAGTTAGGGGACTAATAAAAAACGGTTAGTCATTGTTAGAGGGGAAAAGTAAATATTCTAACTAAAAAGGGGGAGATAAAGTATATTTTTGATGTGTATTTTATTCTGGGTTTAAAACACAATCTGATATGTATTGAATAATTTATGAAAAAGGGGTATAAAGTATTTTTCAAAAATGGAGAGTGCACAACTCTAGATAAATTCACAAGTAAAAAGCTCATTTCGAAATGCGAAATTACAAGTAACATAATGTTTTCCTAAGGATAAAACCATAATTGAAGGAAAATCTTGGTCAAACACAACTCTCAATGAACCCATAAGAAGATGAATGAAAAATTACAACAGTCACACTGTTGGAAACATAGTCTACTAAGGTTATGGTGTGGAATGTGAACAATAATTGGAGTCCAAGATACACTTTGAATAGGAAAATTAAGGGTCATTAGATTGTATAAATATGTAAATCTTTGTGAATATAAAGTATCTCAAGATTAATCTAAATTTTGTCCACATTTTCATGTGAGTCTAACATGGTATTATAGCAAGTGAATCCCTACATTGATAAAATTTGAGCCATTAGTTTTTTGTGACCCTTTCTTTGCAGGTCAGTGTTGCACCTCTACCCATTATCCCGAAATAACAAAAAAATGGTGTTCTCCCCCATACATAGGTCTGCGAATTTTGTCTATAACCTCATTCTCAAAATTCTTATTAGAGGAGGAGCTATTACTGATGCTCCTTTTAAAGCCAACATTTCCATTCTTAGGAAAACATTTATTGAAAGACAAATGTTACCAAGGGACGTCAGACTAGTTCAATGGTCGCAAAGCAGGGGTTGTGAATTTTTTTGCAGCGAAGATTTGAAGGTCGATACATTCCTATATGTTGCATTGAATGATTATTTGTATCTATGAGTTAATTTATCTTATACCCTCAAGTGTGTGTTCTCTGGGTTGAATTCATATATGTGTTGAATAATTGTTGGTGTTGGTGCATTTATATCTATGTTTTATACTCTTTGCGCAAATCCATTAATGCATGATTGGATTGAATAATATATAAATATGTCATTATTCTATTTTTAAAAAAAAGTAATGAAGTAATCTCTATGTAACCCGATTAATGAATGACTAGATTGAATGATATGTAAAGCTCTCTTTCAAATTTTGTGCCTAAGGATTCACTAACAAGTACTGATAACAATAGTTTGGATTATTGTTGACAGTTAGATTGATGCAACTTGGATTTCTCATGTAAAGAAACTTCAGATAACATGTTATGACAACCGACTCTTGTGATTAGTTGCAAATATGTCTATGAAATTACCATAATTGGGATTATCTTGGGAAAACGATGAACAATTGCTCAACTAGCCTGGCCTATGATGTCTCCTTGTGATTTGAACTACAACACTCCACGAATAGTTCATTGAGGTCCGATACATGGGGTTTCGAAAATTTGATGTTATAGTCTAAAAGTGGGTTTCAAATTTTGATACCATTTATGCAGAGAAATGATGAAAAGGTTATCAATTTTGTAGCTCATGATGAGCCGTATAGTATATGTTGTTAGTGGAGAAATGGAAATGAATATTAATTGGAACAAATAATTTGTTGTGAACTTGAGCCACTTTATATCATTTATAAAGTTGTGTTGGTGGGAGTTAGTCACTTGTTAGAGGATATGTGAATCTTTTCATGAGAGGGATGCACACATTAGCGTCAAAAATACCATTATTGTGTTTCTCAACATTAGCTCTATCATGTGTAATGAATTGTGCTCAATATATGTACCCTTGAGATAAATCAACGAAACCTATAATTTCATAGATGATAATGTAGCTATAATTAGAATAAGTTCTCTATTTGGTAGTGGAAGCCATCTATCTACTTATACATTCATTTATACTTTTGTTATGTAAATGGGTGCAGTTTTGGTAGAAATGGACACCCCTGATTTCCTAAGCTTGAATTGTTAAGAAAATGGCCAAAGTTGATGAAGAATTAGAGTTATTAAATACTCTTATACTTTCCATGTTTTATGGCATGATAAATGTTATAAAATACTCCCTTTATGACATTAGAATCTGTCTGAAAGATGAATAAGAAAAAAATGTTTTTTGGCAGCTTGAGTCACAACTACAACGAGATGGGTTACATCGTAGTCATCATTCTAAACTAGTTTTTGTTTAGAACAATTGTCTATGTGAGGTTGAAATAGACTCCCATTAGAAGGCAAAAGCCAATCAAATTAATGATGTTGAGTTCCCAGTGGAAGAGAATATTTGCATGCAGATGAAAAAATTCAACTTGCAATTCCCAAGCCCATCATTTGACATTGGGAATAAGTTATCAACAACAAGCACAACAATATCCCTAGATATGACAAGGATGTGCCCTTTCATATTTTGGAATATTCTAAGCCCATTGAATTTGGGAGTGTTGGATTTCTTCATGATGATTGATGATTCCTACTACTGCAAGAAGAACATTTCAACTCCTAAGCCTATTGACTTGAATTATCAACTTGGGGTTCATAAAAACTTAAGATGGGTCGGCACTGTATGTGCAACACATACCTTCCTCTTCCTGATTTCAATATCTTTGATGCAAGAGAAATAAGGAAATGAAACAACTTCAAATGATAAAATACCTAGGTAAGCCACCAATCCTAAGTTGCAAAAGGTATATAATAATAAGAAAACCTATTCTACTTTTGCTGGAAGGTAAATGGTAGAAAGGAAATCTATTCTATTTGCAAAAATGTAAACCATAATGACAAATAAGAAAATGTAATCTATATTGATAGAAATTAAATGGAATTAAATGATATACATTTTATTTTATAGGAGATGAAAGTCCTATATTACTCTTGCAAGAAGGAAATCACACTTTGCATAAAGTAAATTGCGGAAAGGAAATCTAAACCAATTGCAGATTCAATGTTCAGGAAGAAAGAAATGTAAGAGATAAATGCTGACCTAACCAAGCCTCAGCACAACCAAAGTGGCCACAGAGTAGTCATAGGGTATAAATATACTTCTATCATGAATTTGGAGTGAATTTGGGCAAGGAACATCTTGAAAACAGTTTGCTACATGATTGCTATAGGATTGACAAGATTGCTGCATCTCAAAATAACTTGAAGAATGCCCAAGTAAATTAAATTCAAATTAGATGGGATAGGCTTTTTTATTAATTAGGACTCCCTAAGACTCCATTCCAAGTGGAGTCATTCAAAAATACCCCTGTTAGCATGTGCTAAAAAATAGTAGAAAATAACTACTCTAAAAATGAATTAATGAGCTAGTTAACCTATCGAACACGTAACCTGATTAAGTGCAAATAATATGGGGTAATTCTTTCTATTAACTTGAATTTTTTATCACTCAATCCAATTGGATTCAACTCTAAAGGATGTCACTAACAAGTTCTAAAAATTAGCAAAAAATTGTTACTATGTTGCTCGAAGCTGCTACCATATATTCTAGATTTGTGAATTGGTAAATCCATCTGAGTAGCTCAATGATGAATATGACCTTTCAAACTTGTTCTAAGGATGAATAATACTTTTCACTCTATAAATAACTTTCAAAACAACACACGTAACTAATTTAACCAATATAACCTACAACAAAGGAAGCATAAATACTAAATGTAGAAATAGGAAAAACAAGAATAAGAGATGCATGTGAATAAGAATTGAAAAGAAGAAAAATAAGTTGTAGAATAGGGATCTGAGGCTCCGGGGATGGCCAAGCCTAAGGATATTTGGAGTCTGATGAAGGAAACAAATATTTATAAGCTAAAAATGACACCAAACTTCATTCTTTGAATCAATCCAAGTACATCTCTGCTAGAAATGAAAGTGGAGTTTCTAATTAACAATTTTTCTCCACAAGAAGACTAAGAAGTACATGCTTCCTAGAGGAAAATTTTAATTTTTACTTATAAAAATAGATGGGGAAGCATCCTTCTTGAAATGAGGGAGCTTTCCCCTCCAAAATCCCTCAAAAAGTGGATTTGGTTCCCAACAATAGGAATCTTCATTAAATGACAGGGAGCACATTTCTAGATGTTCTCAATCACTAGAGCTCTAGAGTTTATGCAATAATTTCATAACATACTGTTAATTTATTATCTAATCTTGGTACATATTTTAGTAAGGAGAAAGTCACTAAATTATCTAAGCCTCCGAATATTCGTAATGTGTCCAATATTCTCACAATATTCTACAAAAATAAGTAATATTAGTCACATAATATGTCATCATCTATGAACCTTCCTAATTAACATATTAAAGCTAAAGATGTCATCAAAATAAAAAATAAAGGTTTAATGTGTTGGAGGATAGCCATATAGGCCTTAATTTGTGTCTAATTTGGAGTCCCATCCTACCCCCTACTAAAAGTGTTGCTCATCCTATGAACAACTTAGTGACCTAACTGTGCCTCATTCATGGCCCTGGTGGCCTCCTTAACATCCTAAGCTTCCTCACAAGGAATTTTGGAACATCTTCTCTTGCTCCATCCTCTTCCTCTTCTTCACTGGCCTCTTCGTTTTCTACTCCAACTTCTTCTTTTGTTTATCTATCCTTTTTTCCTAGTTCCAACTAGCCTCATCCTTGTGTCTTAAGAAAAGTATCCTTGTCTATGCCCACAAAGTTTTCCCATTATAAAAATTTTTGAACATATATGATAATTATAATTCTTAACGAGATTTTGGACTCTCTTCAATTGAAGCAACCCAACCATGATTGTCACTCTGATTTTCCAAAGTTTGGCAAACTAATACTCCCAATCTGCTACAAGTTTTAGAGATTTTCTAAGCAAACAAAATAGGGGTAAAAGAGCATTTTATTCATACTAGTTAGGGGAAGGAAAAATCCAGGCTCAACTAAAAAATAATCCCATTTCCTTTGTTATCTTTCTTAACTCAAAATAAGCATTCACATTCAATTTTTGTATTCCCAAACACTATCATAATTTTGTTACAAGATTCATTGTTGAAGGAATGAGAGTTTTGTAGGTTTCTTGTCCACAGATGGCAGATAAAAATGTGTAATTACCCTTCTCTTAGATTTCCTCTTCAAATATGGGGTTTGGTTGATGGAATTTCTCAAAGTCAAGCTCTTTATATCTTCCTAGAGTTTCCTATAGAACAATGTCTTATCCTATAATAGATTGTCTCAATTTTGTAGCAGTTTGTTCTGATCTTGTAGCACTCAGTTCTAATCTGGTAGCAACACTTTCCAGGTCATGTAGCTCATATACAATGGTATATGAAATAAATATCTGTAGTATTTTTTCCTCCAACACCAGTGGTAGGCCTCCTTAGCTTAAAATACAATTTTCTATGCTCCACATGTGGCTTTAACCCACTTTAGTTAGTGGTGGCTTGGTGGTAGAGAAAGAAAATTGCATGTCAATCTCAAGACAAATTCATCTTCCTATTCTAATGATCATATTCACAAGAGAAAAACTTCACACTTCATTTTATTTCATTTCCAGGGTTCTGATATAAGATATGTAGTGAAGGATTTCTGTAAGAATTTAAAAAAAATTTAGTTTGCAAGAGGTTAGGAGGATGAAGCACTACCCCTTCCTTGTAGACTCCTTCAAAATTCTAGCTTTTTGTGGCTATTAATGCTCAAGACATGGCCCCTTTTTTCCTCTTGGGACAATCTTGTAGCAGGCAGCCTGTCTCCTGTAGCACCTACTTTGTCTCCTATAGTAGTTGGTATGTTGTCTTGAAGCTTCTCTATGGAAGTCTATAAGATTCTTGGTGTAGTTTATGTGACCTGCAACAATGGTAGTGGTCTCGTTTACAATTTTTGCAATGAAACTCTTGGTACAAATAAACCTCAAGCCAACTTTATTCCCTTTTGTGGCTTGGTTGTGGGATCAACATGTTATATTAGCTCGCCCCACCTACCACCTTCACACTCGCCCTACCTACCACCTTCACAACTTCCTCATTAACCCATTGAGTTGGGCTAATTTTCCATGTCTTTTCCAAGAAAACGTTTTTCCAATTTCCACTTTTTCTAAAAATGATTAGGACAAATTTTATGGTATAAAATTATTTTACCTTAAAAATTGCCAAAAATTTACAAACACTATATAAAATCATTATAAATTTGAAAATTTTTACAAAATTATCCTCAAACATTTTATATTTTTCATATTAGCAACTAGTAAGATTCACCAAGGTTTCTAAACTTGAAAATAAATTTGTATCATTAAAATTTTCCCTGTGGCCCACCCTCATAGTCATCACCCTTCTTTACTTTGTCTTTTATCCAAATGTGATGAGGGAAAGATAACTTTAGCTAAATTTTTGAGGGTGTCTGATATTTCTGAACCATCCTTAACTTATAAAACCTTGTCTCTCATGCATTCATAACAAAATTTTTAACCATAATACGCTTAAGAGGAGAGGTAAAGAACAATGAATACCTATGCCTACCTAATGTCAAGTTGTTGTAGATGAATGCATGTTATTGTTGAACCAGTGACTGATCTACTAGTCTCTGAAGCTGTCATCTTCCATACTTTTTCTTGTGCGTAAGTCCTCATTTTTGCATAACAATATGATGATGTTGTTTGATATGTATTTGACTGGTGAAGTCTCTCTTTCCTACAAGTTTTCCAGTGTTTGAGCTATTGTTGCTGAAGTGGATTTGTGACCTTGCAGTTTCCTCTCAAGGATGGTGTGACTTCTTTAAATATCAGGCATGGCCTATTGATGCTTCAGGGTGGCCAAATCTTCATTTTGGAGCTACAATAGTCTTATGCCCATGGTTTTATTGGATTTTTCGATGCTGCTACAGGATTGGTATCCCTCTTGTAGCAGCCACAAATTCCATTCAAAGGCCTCATATTGGTTCATGAACTACATTTAGTGACTTGGATAAATCATGGTGAGCTCAGGGATAGGAACATGAGCTCTGATGGTGGTGAAAGCTTGGGAAGAAGGGGTGAAGGCAAAGTCTTTTTTTTTTTTTTTTTTTTTTTTTTTTTTTTTTTTTTTTCCGTGAACATTAGTGAAATCGTGAGAAGGAAGTTGGTAAAATGGAGTGGATTAGAGGTGAAGGAGGTTTTATGAACCTCTATTGACATTTCCCAAGGGAAAACATGATTTTTCATCCCTTTCCCTAAGCAGATCTCAATCTTGTAGCACTTTGTGTCAATCCTATAGCAACCTTCTTTAACACATATATCCCAAAAAATATATTGGATTAACCTGAATTTTTTTGAGCATGTTACCATCATCCTTATGCATATCTGCATAAACAATATTGGCCAATGGATGTACAAATATCAAGAAAAATGAAAAAAGGTTGTAGGCGATGGAGGCCATTTTACCAAAATGTATGCACTGAAATTTGCTTAAATTTCTTGGAAATTTTACCATCATCCTTATGAATCTCCCCTTGAAAAAAATCAGAAAAATGATGCATCTTTTTTTAGATATCGCCAAAATAATTGCTTCCCTATGTATTTTGGCAATCTTGTAGTAAAACAGAACTTTCCTGTAGAACTTTAAGACAACAAGGGAAATGAATGAGAAAGGCTTGGGAGTGATGGGTCGATGTTGGAAATTGATGAGTGTGATGGATTGACATGATGGTCTTGTTGGAGCATTTGGACAAAGGAGGTGAAATATTAAGTTTGACTTCCCTTGACTAGGTTTTAATCAACTTTTTATTAAGGTGCTAACTTCTTCTTGTTGTTTCTAGAAGCTGGAGAGCACATGCATTCATCAGAGAGATATACACAGAGAAAATAATTATTCGTCAGTTTCATTTTTCAATTTTTTCAATCTTTTTTAGGTCTACTAGTTGCCTCAACACGGTTTTCAACTAATAGGTCTGCCTAGGTGCCTCAAAGAGGTTTTCACCTAGGATCTTTTTCCTTTTTTTCCTCTTTTCTTTTCTTTCCAACCCACTGAATGCCTTAGGGAGGTTTTCAATTAGTGAGCTAATCCCAAGTGCCTCAAAGGAGGTTTTCACCTGAGATTTTATTTTTTCTCTTATTTTCTTTTCCTCCTTTTCATTCTATTATTTTATTCCTCTATCCTACCCTACTTGCAAAAATTAAAATATCTTTCAAGTATGGGAATACTTACAATGGGGCCATGTTCATAACAAGATCACAGATAAAATCATTTGTATGCTTGAAACATATGCTCTGACATGTACCTAAATATGAGAGACCGACTGCTTTGATGATGTCAAGAACTGTTGAAGGAGGGAATGGTGCTCTTGTTGTGATTGTCAAGAACCAAAGTTCAATATAACTATGATTCCCTTGGTTCACTTGCTCATATGTATCATTATATATGCCTTCTTCTTCCATGCAATTCAAATCTTCTACTTTTTTTTTATTAGTTCCTTGAACACATAAAGGACCCGATGCTAAACATAGTAGAAATTATTCAACCTCGTGCTCCAATGGTTGTCGCCATAAAAGGTTGTCCATGACAATTTATTATCCTCTATATATTATTCTTCTTGATGTTGTTCTTTAATGATAGCAAAGTGATGATGGAAAAACTGCCTTCTTCTCCAATGCGCAGCAAAGCTGCAACTTTCTTCCACACGCACGGCCTTTGGGTTATGGGCCTATGAAACTTGATTAACTTCCATAGCACACATTATTTGCAATAATAAACTACAATACAATTTCAAATTGCTCTTGCATCAGGCTCCCAAGTTAACAAAATTATGCCCTCCTGGTCATATGCTTCTGGCCTTCATAACAGCTTAACTCGTGAGCTACAATCAGCCTCTTCAATAGCAAGTCCTCCCTGCTGCCACTTACCGCACCAAGCTCTCCTTTGGACTTGGTCTTCTGGCAAGCTCTATGGTTCTCTCCTCGAACCTCTTTCTGAATAACAATTCTACCCAACACTTATTTTGCTGCCATTGTTATCTTTAAGACAACTCTACCCACAATCGCAATTGTGGAGCTGCCTCAACAACTTCTACCCAATCGCAGTTGGAAGTTGTTCATAGCTTCTCTTTAGCACGCCTTTCTCTTAGGCTATTTCAATCTTCTCATCTTCCTCTGCTTCTACCTGCACAAAAAATATAAAGACCATACCTCTTTAAATTTACACCTCCTTCCACAAAATCTACTTCTGCTCTCATACCACTTGATGACGGAAAAACCACATTTTTCTCCAGTCTATAGCAAAGCTGAAAATTTCTTCCACATGCACAGCCTGTGGGTTATGGGCCTACAGAACTTGATTAATTTCCACAACGCACATTGTTTGCAATAATAAACTACAATACAATTCCAAATTGCATCGCAATATTGAGTCGTGTCACACATCACCACTCCACGGTTTACCGCACTTTGCAGGAGTGGCTCATCATAGATACAAACTCTTTTCCCTTAATGTGATATCTGATATCGCTCATACCTCATGTTGCTGCCAAAACACTCACCCAGAATATACGTTTAAACTTGAAACTTATTTCAATGAATGTACACAAATAATACATGAAATGAATATGTAAAACTACATTGATTTCATTAATGGTTCGAGCTCGAGTTCAACATGCTTCCATGAGCCAGATAGCTCTCTCGCTCTTGATGTTACATGGTGTCTAGCCCCCCATAAAAATGCACGAATACTATATTTTATAATGAATACAATACATCGAATGGATCATTTCAGATCCATTCTTTTCTCTTAGGATCTCGTAACTTTTCTCTTAGGATCTCGTAACAAATTCCTAAAATCACTCACAATCTCTTAAAATAGTAATTTCATTAATAAACAATTAGCAAATTCATGAACAAATATGGTTCTCATGCCACACTGACATTCTGGAAGGTTCACAAATTTCAGTTTTGACTTGGGGTGGTTTCGCTCATGCATCACATTTGAGTCTTCTTTTTGGAATAATATTCTTGCTATAAGACAAATTCCATTTAGATAAAGAGGATATTTTTGAATATTTTTCATCTCAAAATTCTAAGGGGGCTGAGACATTTTGTTGTTGGGGTTTGGAAATTATTGTGCAGGTAGTTGACTGGGAGTAGGTGTCTAAAATGGTTGTGGTGGTGTATGGGATGGGTAGCATTGAGTTTGATATGGAATATATTCATGATTTTCAGGGAACTATTGATCACCCCATCCAGGAGGTTGGTCTTGACATGGATGAAAACTACGAATGACATATTGAGGAGGATAATACCATAAATATGGATCACCCCATTGAGAAGTATAAGATTATGGAGACCAAGGTGAGGTGCCAAGTGGATATTGAGGTTGAAATTGTACCTTATATCTTGTACTAAAAGAGGAGGGGTAGTTCCTACGTTTTTGATATGAGTTGTCAAAGTAGGGATAGTTCATGCCTCCTTCTAACTTCTTTTCCACATCTTCTTCTACCTACACATGATCAAGTGGGGGTGTTTGTGGTATTGAAGAAATTACTTTTTATCTCTTTTATAAAAATCTTGAATGAAAATGCTAATGTAAATAGAAGGAATGAATCATTCCAAGAATAAGATAGTTCTTTCTTTGACACCCCCCTCAACAACGACATTGTTGCGTCTCCAAAATGTCAACTTTTTCATCATATTTCATTCAGATTTAACCATATTTCAATATATTATAACCTTACACTAAGACCATTTTCATGATCATATATTGGTTTATCATTATTATTTTCCAAAACATTATTTTAGTATTTTTAGTGAATTTATGGTTAAATATTATAAAAAGAACATGTATTCACTTATATATAAAAGTTGTATGAGTTTTGTGATTTGTGTAGGCATATTTGAATATTCCAAAAAAGTCATATTTCGATTCTAATTCTCAAATTCGAATTTCCTCTTAAACTCTTGAAGTTTTGAGGAACATTTGAGATAATCTTTCAAGCACATTTGATGGAGAAAAATCATGAAAGTTTTGATAAGATTTCTTATCAAATATTTTAGAGATTTGTGAAAGGATATGTAGAGATGTTACTTGCTAGATGTTAACACATGGTTGTAATCACATGAAATATTTGTGGATATAGGAGATATTTGTGCATCTAGGAGATATTTGTGGATCTAAATTTATTAATTAGTTATCTTATTTTTTGTATAAATAGGAGATCATTTTCCATTAAGAAAAAGGAACTCTTTGAGCATAATTCCAAATTATGATGGAAATAGTAGTAACACTTTTTTTAATGTTGCAATTGTGAGCTTTCAACACTTTATCAAAGATGGTGATTTAGATTAACAAAAAAATTTTAACAACCAACTTCTGACGTTGTTTTTGGCCAAAATAAGTCATATCTTGAAAATCTAAAACATGGTTTTTGTGTAGAATGAGCCAATTTAGTTGTAGTGAGGAAATTTCTTATAAATAGTGCACGGCTTTGGAGATATTCGAATATCTTTAAAATATAAATTTTCAGATTTCGTGTTGTGGCTAACAAATATGTCAATATAAAAATAATTTGAACAATCCATAAAATTAAGAAAGAGATCATTCATTTTGAACCTAAATCAATCTAGTTTTCTTAAGTCATCACAATTCTCTAATCTTTTTAATTAAGCAATTATTTTCATTTCAATGATCACTTAGGATTTGGTTTATTTATTTATTTTAGATGCTTTACTTTCAAGTTTCTAATTTTCACTTCATTCGTTTCCATATTTCAATCAAGCGCTTGAGAAACCTAAAAATACAAAAAAAAAAATCTAAAACATTATCATTTGTTATTAGAGTTGCTTTCTTTCATAGAAATAGATTTCAAATGTTTTCTAGATTAAATTTACAAGCTTTCATAGATAAAATTTACTCACGTTTATAGATTAGAGATTCTCATGCTTTCATAGATTAGGTTTACAAGCTTTCCTAGATTACTTTTAAAAAAATTTCCTATATTAATTCATCAATGTTTTTCTAGATGAATATTTCATTTCATTTGTTTTTATAGAGTAGAATTTCCTTCTTTGATTTTTATTTATTTATTTATTTTTATTTTTTTAATTAGAATTGAAAACTAAACTCCTAGTACATACTTTGTTGTACATTACACAAGTTTACGATCCTAGATTGAAAATATAATGTAAAGTAATTTAAAGCACAATTAAATTACCCAACAAGCACCAAAAAGTCATTAGCCACGGTATTGCAACAAGAATGTTGCAACTCTTGAGGCTATCAAATTAGATTATCAACCAAGGGTTCGTACAAACTTAAGAGGGGTTGACACTGTATGTGCAACAAACACCTTCCTCTACCTAGTCTAAATCCCTTTGATGCAAGAGAAAAATTGAAATGAAACAACTTCAAATGAGAAAACACCTAGGTAAGTCACTAATCCTAAGTTGAAAAAGGTATATAATAATAAGGAAACATATTCTACTTTCGCTGACAGAAAGGAAATCTATTCTATTTGCAAAAATGTAAAACATAATGATAAATAAAGTATATAATCTATTTTTTATGGAAATGAAACGAAATTAAAGGAAATACATTTTATTTTGTAGGAAAGGAAAGTCATATATTACTCCTACAAAAAGCAAATCACATTTTGCATAAAGTAAATTGTGGAACAGAAATCTAAACTAATTGCAGATTCAACGTTCAAGAGGAAAGCAATGTAAGAGATAAATGATGACCTAACCATGCCTCCACTCAACCAAAGTGGCCTTAGAGAATTTATTGGCTATAATATACTTATACCATGAATTTGGAGTGAATTTGGCGAAGGAAGATCTCGAAAACACATTGCTACAAGATTTCTACTTTTCAAAGTAACTTTTTGAATGAACATGAAAATGAGATGGGAATTTTTTTTATCAAGTACGATGTTCTTGGACTCCATTCCAAGTGGAATCACTCAAAAATACCCATATTAACATGTGCTAAAGACTAGCAGAAAATTACTACTCTAAAAACCAGAAATTCAAGAATTAATGAACTAGTTAACCTATCAAATACCTAACCTGATCAAGTGAAAATTCTATGGTGTAAATTTGTTTATTAAATTGAATGCTTTATGAAATAATACACGTGGAATCAACTTGAAAGGATCTCATTAATATGTTCTAAAAATTAGCAGAAAATTACTACTATGTTATTGCAAGGGACTTCCAAAAATTCTAGATTTGTGAAATAGTAAACCAATCCAAGTAGCTTAATGATGAATATGGATTTTAATATTTGTTCAAATGATACATCATGCTTTTGAATCTATAAATAACCTTCAAAAAAACTTACCTCAATGATTTAACCTACAACAAAGGAATCACGAATACGAAATTCAGAAATAGGAAAAACAAGAATAAGATATGCATATGAATAAGAAGTAAAAAGAATAAAATGAAGTTGTACAATAGTGCTATGAGGATTATGGGATGGAAAATCCCAAGGATAATCAGAGTCCTATGAAGGGAACAAAGCTTTAGAAGCTAAAAATGGCACCAAGCTTCATTATTTGAATCAATCAAAGTATAACTCTACTAGAAATGAAATTGGAGCTACTAAATAACAAGTTCTCTCCACAAGAAGACTAAGCAATACATGCCCCTAGAGTGAAATTTGAACTGGTAATTATACAAATAGATGGGTAGAATCCTCCTTGAAAATGAGGTAGCTTCATCTCCAAAATCCCTCAAAAAGTGGATCTGGTTCCCAACACAAGAAATCTTCATTAAATGACAACAATCACATTCCTAGGTTTTCTCAATCATTAGAGCTTCAAAATTTTTGAAATAATATATTGTTAATTTATTATACAATCTTGGTCCATCCTGTAGTAGGGATAAATTCCCTAGATTATCTCTGCCTCCAAATCTTCATAATTTGCCCAATATTCTTACAATAGTCTACACAAATAAGTAATATTAGGCACATAATAGGAAATCATCTCCAAAATATGTTAATGAACATAATAAAGATAAAAGTTTGTTAGCCAATGTACAAGGATAGGTTTTATGTGTTCAAAGATGGTAATATGAGTCTTAATTTGTGTCTAATTTGGAGACCCATCAACGGTCCATATTCACCTCTTCAAGATCCTGCTCCTTTTCCACAACCATAAATTATCAAATGCCAACCCTATAATTGAGTTGGCCATGTGAAAGGTCATTGCTCTGTTCTTCACTCTTGTGACAATTGTCATAAAAATACTCATCATTCAAACAAATGCTTCAAAAGAAAGCCTCCTACAAGAACAAAAATCCAGCTTGGATGGATGACTTCTTAGGAATGGGCTTCAACAACTAAGAAGATACTTGAGTCATACCACAAAATCTATTCTTGAGTATTGACATTTCATATAGTTGACGTTTCTTCATCTTCTCACCTTGTATGTTATAAGGTGGGAATCAATTGTCATCTACAAGCTTCCAAGATAAATCAAGCGAGCCTAAGCCATAGCCTGAGCTTTTTGTATGAGCCTAGAGCTAGAGTCAGCAATACCTAAATTCAGAGTTATAGCCAGACACAAAGAAATTCCCCATGAGCGTGCATTTGGTTAATTTCCTTCCTTAAACCAACATAATTTGAGACCTCAATGATATCCCTTTTAAGAACACTTCCTCTAGTAGTATACTTCAACTTTTAGCTAGATCAGGAATTGCTCTAGGAACTGCACTAAGTGTTCCAAATTGAAACATCAATGGTCTCACTTTCCACAACAATAGGGAGTAATTCCTCTAGCAAAAGACGTTAACTTCTAGCTAGGTTTGGATTTTTTCCAGGAACTGCACTAAGAATTCAAGTGTTGGTGGCATCCTTAAACTATCATTGGTTGAGACCTTGAGTTCAACCACCTTATACCATCATTTCAGAGATAATAGTTAGCCAAATGTTTCCATGTATTTTTTTCACTTTGTATTTTAACTCTCTCCTTGGAATCATATACACCCCTTCAAATTAAGGGGGGGAATGTTGGATGCCTAATTTGTTAAGGGTAATGATGTGGAATGTGAAGAATCATTGGAGTCCAATAGAACACTTGAAATATGAAAGCCAAGGGCCATAAGATTGTATAAATATGTAAATATTTGGGAATAAAAAGCATGTCATGATTTATTTAAAAATTTTCCACATTTTCATCTGTGTTTAAGACACATAAACAACCTTTCAAGTACAAACAAGACATGTAAGTTGGCTATGTCATCTAATATTTGGACATATTAACTTTAGAGGTCTAAACTTATGACATACGAAATGCATGGTAAATGGGTTTCCACTTAGAGAAATGCAAGATAACTTGTGTGAAGGATACATCTTGGGAAAATGACATAGAGAAGTATTTCTGGCATGATAGTTTGTAAGGGAAATGGAACTTTTGGAGATTTCCCATTCAGATTTGTGTGGTCCAATGCATACACCCTTAATTGGCAGAAGTTATTATTTATTGACATTCATATATGACTGCACAAAAAATACATGGATCTATTTTCGAAGATATAAAAATTAAGTGTTTGACCTCTTCTGTCAATTCAAGGCTTTTGTTGAAAAAAAAAGTGGGAGCCACATTAAAGTTTTGAGAATTGATAGAGGTGGTGAATATATCTCAAATGACCTCCAACATTTTTTCAAGGATCATGGAATTCACAAACAATTAACAACAAGGTACACACCTGAACAAAATGGTGTCACTAAAAGAAAAAAAAGAACAACTATGGAAATAGCAAGGAGTATGTTAAAGGAAAAGCATTTGCGAAATGAATATTTGGATGAAGTTGTAGCATGCATAAATTATACTATAACTATATGTTCAACCAAAATTGTAAAGAACATGAATCCTAAAGGAACATGGAGTGGAACAAAATATAGTGTTTCTCATAAGAGAGTGTTTGGATGTGTGGCATATGCACATGTCCTAATTAAGAAATAAAATAGACAAGAAGGGGTGGGGAAATAGATATTTATTTGTTGTAGTGACTAATCCAATGAACATAAACTTTACAATCTAATGACCAAAAAATATTATAACAAAAGAGGTTTGCAATCCATAGAAGAGTAAGCATGGGATGGAAGTTTGGAGAAGACAATTAATGTGGCAACAAGTTTAGCACAAGAAGATAAAGAGGAATTAATATCAACATGTAGTTCTACAATGGTGACTCCTTCTACACATATTAAAGCTCAAAAAGATATTCCTCAAGTGACACCTTCAACAAGCAATAGGAAAACCTCATGTATTTAAGAAAATACTCCTCCAAGTGGACAACAAAGATCATCATCAACAAGAATTTTTTATGCAAGGATAGAAAATCTACATTCTACAAGTTCGACTTCAAGTGACACATAAAATCTAACTTTGGCAAGCTTAACAAAACATTAGAAATCTGAAAGATATTTATGAGAAAAAAGAAGGTGAAAATAATGCATTTCTTAATTATCTCTTTACTTCATACTCACATGAAGATGATCCACTTAGTTTTGAATATGTAATTAAAGAAGATCAAAGGGTAGTAACAATGGATGAAGAAACATATGCTATATAAAAGAATGATACATGGGAATTAATGAGTCTTACACAAGGAAAATAATTCATTGGAGTAAAGTGGGTCTATAAGACCAAAATCGATGCAAAAGGAGGGATAAAAAGAGATAAAGCAAGGCTAGTTGTTAAGGATACAATCAACAACCCACAAGAGATTATGTTGAAACATTTGCACCAATTGCGAGAATGGAAACAATGAGGATAGGTTTAACAATAATAGCCCAGCATAAATGGAAGGTATATTAGATGGACATCAAATCAACCTTCTTGAATGGAGTACTGAAAGAGGAAATGTATGTGGAGTAGTCACCTAGTTATGAGGTTGAAGGGAAAGAAGATAAAGTGTATATACTAAAGAAACCTCTTTATGAATTGAAACAAACGCCACAAGCATGGTATAGTAGAATAGACAAATATTTATTGAATAATGGCTTTAGCAAAAGTGACATTGAGTTTTCCCTCTACATCAAAGTAAGTGATGATAAGCTTTTAATTGAGGTTTTATATGTAGATGATCATTTTTTTATAGTGAGTTATGATCTAATTATTGTTGATTTCAAACATGTCATGAAAAATGAATTTGAAATGAAATATTTGGGGCTCTTGAGGTCCTTTATAGGCATAGAAGTGAAGCAAATGGAAGATGTAGTTTTTATTTCTCCAACAAAGTATGCAACAAACATCTTGAAGAGACTTAAAATGAAAAACAAAATATCCATGCTAACTCTAATAGCCATATGTTTGAAATTAAGCGAAGAAGTTTGTAGCAACAATGTAATGGTTGGTAATTTAATGTATTTGATTGCAACTAGACTTGATCTAATGTATGCAATGAGTTTGTTTCTTAGATTCATGGAGAAACCAAAGGAGAAACAGTGGCTAGTAGCTAAACAAATTCTATGATATGTTAATAGAACCAAGGGATATGGCATTTTGAAAACTACAGCAAATGAATTTAGGCTAGTTGGATATACTAACAATGATTGAGTAAGAAGTGTAGATGATAGAAAAACAAATCATGTTTTTCACTTGGGTTTGGGAGCCATTTCATGAGATTCCAAGAAACAAACAATTGTTTCTTTTCAACAACTAAACCAAAATATGTTGCAGCAACAAGGGAAACTTGTTAAGCAATTCAGGTGAAAAGAATGATGAAAGATTTAAAGCATGAACAATAGGAAACAACCAAAATTTATTTCAACAACAACTATGCAATTATTTTATCCAAAAAATTTGTCTTCCAAAAAAGAATAAACATATTAAAAAAATGTATCATTTCATCTTGGAGTTGATTAATGATGGAGAGAGAGTGTTTTCAAACATTGCAAGTCTCAAGAAAAATATTCTAACATCTTCACCAAACCATTGGGGAAAGGAAAATGTTTATCAAAGAGAGAGTTTGGGCCTAATGAATATCGATAGTTGTGATCAACGGAGGGTGTTGGAAATAATACCAACTACCCCATTCAATGTCCATATCTACATCATTCATGGAATACATGAAAAATCTAGTTGCAGATTTTCAAGACCGAAGAGACAAATTAATTAGATTTTTTACTAGTGCTCTATTTTCTTTCTGTTGCAATATATCTGTAAATTGTAATGAACATCTATCAATCAAAACCATAATAAATATTAATGCACAGTTGTAATAGTTATTATATGTATAGTTGAACTACTCAAATGTGTATTTGGTATGCATTTTGTTGAATTGATATTACACAATTATGTTGTGAAACAACATAAGTTTTAAGAGTGATCTCATGTCAAGACACATAAAAAAATATCAATTGATGTTTTAAATATAGGTATTTAGTTGCGTGTATGCATTTTGTTGAATTGATATTACACAATTATTTTGTGAAACCACATAACTTTTAAGAGTGACCTCATGTCAAGACACATAAAAAAATATCAATGAATGTTTTAAATATAGGTATTTAGTTGTGTGTAGGGAGGTTTTAGAATGTGCATTAAAAACAATACTTTCACTATAAATCTTGTCTCTATAGTGCTTAAAACAGAGCAGCAGCCTCCCTTTCTTTTCTGGTAAATGAATTTGTCTTCTTGAATATTTTTGATGGCCTTGCTCTGGAAATTTATTTTTATTTAATATGAGCGTTACATTGTCTTACATTCCTTTTTTTTACTTTCAACCTTCAACCTTTTCTGCGGATCCAAGATCACCATGAAAATGAAAATTACACAAAATGTCATTAACAAATTCTTAACTTTAATTTTGCAAATCATAAGAAAAAAATCATCCAAGGATACTTGCAAAATTTGAAATTCTCGAGTTTGAAACATTCCAACTACGAATACTATTCACAACGAATATTGTTCACATATTACATGCACATTATTAAATTGGATTTCGTACACCAGGTATGACCTTTCTATACAAATTCACTTTAAATCTTGCATGAATAGCTCACCCCGGAAATGCTGACAATAGTACTAGCATCCGGTGTGCCAGGTAAGGCTTGGAGATGTTCGTCATGTGGGAAAGTGATATGCTGGGTAGGGGTTAAATTTGACGGGTCCCTTACTCATCAGTGATTTTATGATAGTTTTATTTTTAAAGGGACGGTCATTTGAATTTTAATAATTATTTTTACCAGTTTTATCCAAGGTTTTATTAAGAGAGTAGGTAGTGAGAGACTAGGGTTATTGCCATTTTTTCGTGATCAGTGGCTTATTGAATCAAATGTAATGAAGGTATGCTCAGGCATGACCTTGCTTTGCTGTCCTATGAAATCTATCAAATGTAATGAAGGTATGCTCAGGCATGACTTTGCTTCGCTGGCCTATGAAATCTAATAGTATGTCATATCATTCTACCTTGGTTTCCATAACATACTTCTTTGTGTCCTCAAGAGTCAAGCCCATTGTCTTATGGTTCAAAATTCAAAGTTTGTAATTATCTGTTCAAAATTCAAATCTAATCATCATTGTTCAAACCTATGCTTAAGGATTCCCCTTTTATCATCCTAAAATGTTACAAGGATTTAAGGTTCAAATTTAAGATCATGAATCTCTCAGTGAATCTGTTTATATCATCCTATGCTGGTACATGGGTCTACAGGTGAAGAAGCGAAGCACACACAGGCAATATGTTTTATGATTGTTCAAGCAACAACAACATTTCTAACAAGGGAATCTAAGATGACATACCTGCTTTTTTGAAGAAGTTAAATGAATAACATAGCAGATGTCCGTTACCAACGTTGAATCTTGAGAAAAGTTCTTTAAATCTTGTTATTTTCTTCTTTAAATCTTGTGATTTTGTTCACTATTAAAGCAAAATTTTCACTGCCAATTTCAGCTGCATGTGCTAAAACAAACGATTTTGAACTTTCCTTTAAATTTTTGTGAAACGAGCAGCTTTCACCCAATCCTTTTTGGAATTTTTGGCATTACACAGTGAAAGAGGTCTAGGCCATTCCTCTCTAAGAAATGCATTTCATTAGAGCCAGACTATGCTCATCCATCAAAATCCATACATAGTACAAATATCCAGAGGCCATTTCTCTTAACCACTGTGTATTCACATCATTTTGATTTGATTGACTCGCAACACTTGAGCACCGGGTCAATTCGTCCTGCAAATCTTGAATACAATCGTTACAAATCTTCAATAGGATCGTTACAGATATATAAAATATATATGTATTATATATATAATTGAAACTGGTCATTTTATGATATGCCAGTCATTATGACGTTTTTTAAAATTATTAGCAAGTTGATAATGACGTGTTTATTTTAAATTAAACTATATTTTATGGGTAAAAACCGTGAAAACGTGCATACGGGCATCAATTTTAAAGCCTCATGCTGGGTCACCATATTCCATGGGATCCGAGAATATGGAATGCCAGGCCTAAAAGCAAGGGCCAGAAAAATAAAATCACGTCTTAATATGAATAATGATAACTAATATATAATATGAATATGATATACTATACTCAAGAATTAATTATGATTTTTTGGTTGGATAATAATAATAATAATAATAATAATAATAAATCAAGTATAATAATGAGAATAAGGATAACAATATTGATAAAAATAAAGATTATATGATTTATTATGAGTGTGATTCGGCCAATAAGAATCGTATTAATTATAAGAAATGTAATGATAATAATAATAACTATAATCTTCTCCCTTCCTCTCTGAATAATAATGTTATCAATCATTCTAGTTTCTTTTCCCCCTTCTGTTATTAATATTCTGGGTAAAGGTTTAAATTTTGCCCAGGCCCCTAAAAGGATCCAAGTAGAAGACATTATTTGTGACGTAGAATTTGGGATTAGGGGATTACCCGATAATATTAAGGACACTATAAGGCAAGATTGCACCGTTGTCCTCAGGGAGGCAAAACCCTCCATCAGCGACATCAGCAAGGATGAATTTGATGCCTTAGATCCTTAAACCAGAGTAAAGATGTCGTGGTTCTAAAAGCCGACAAAGGAGGGGCTTCTGTCATCCTCGACAAAGAGGATTATCGCTAGAAGATGTTAGATAATCTATGTAATAGTCCCCTAAAAAAGATCTCTAGGACTATGGATCTTGCTATCAAGTCCATTAGCTCTCCGCGTTCATTTTTCCATAAACTCATTGCGAGTAGCCCCATCACTTCAAGGATCTATAGGCTTCCGAAGATTCACAAGGAGGGGGCTCCCGTTAAGCCCATTGTCAACACCATCGATGGTCCTACTTTCCTTCTTGCTAAATACCTTGCTTTCAAGTGTAGCCCCTTAGTTGACCTTACGGAGTCTTTCGTCAAAGACTCTATGTTCTATATTGAAGAGCTTAAGGGCATAAAGCTTGACCCTGGGTACATTCTTGTGAGTTTCGATGTGGTCTCCCTTGACACTTGCATTCCTATAATGGAGGCTATCTGACTCACGAACCCTGATACCACTCAATTATTTGAGATTTGTCTCACTTCCACTTTTTTAAACTTCGAAGGCGGGTTCTATGAGTAGACTTGTGGCATTTCCATGGGGTCCCCCCTGTCCCCTGTTGTTGCTAATATTTTTATGGAATATTTTGAATCCAAAGCTTTGGCCTCAGCCCGTCTATTGCCCACGCTTTGGAAGATATTTTTAGATGACACTAATGTCATGTGGTCTCATGGCCAAAATGAGTTGGATATTTTCTTCAAGCATCTCAACAATCAATTCTCCACAATTAAGTTCACTATGGAAGAAGAAGTAGATGGATGCCTTCCTTTCCTTGATGTTCTTATTTCGAAGAATAATGACAGTTCCCTCTCCCACCAAATGTTTCGGAAGAAAACACATACTGAGCAGTATCTTCATGCCAACTCCCATCATTTCCCTGCTCAAAACTTGGGCGTTTTCAACACAATTGCTACTTGTGCATCGAGAATCTCTAATGAAAAGAGCCTCGATAAAGAGAAATCCCATCTCCTTAATGTCTTTGTTAATAACGGTTATAGTAGGCACCTTGGTCAGAGGGCTTTCCTTAAAGCCAACAAGAATTCGTTGGTTAAGAAAGACCCTAAAGATCGAGTCTCAAGGGTCCATCTACCTTTTATCCAAGGGACCACTGATAAGATTGCAAGGATTCTTAGGAAGCATAATGTTCCCTCGACCTTTAGACCCCTTAACACCATTCGTAATTCCCTCCGATCGGTAAAGGATCTGGTCGACCCTAAGGACATGAAAGGTGTCTATATTATTCCCTGTTCCTGTGGGACCCCCTACATTGGTGAGACTGGTCGCTCTATTAATCAGAGGATTAATGAGCACTCAGCAAACCTAAAACATGGGAGGACCCAGTCTTCCGCACTAGCAGAGCATGCTGAGAAGACTAAACATCACATTTGTATTGAGGAGGCCCGTGTTATTGCTAAGGTTGTGTAGTTTCATCAGCAGAAATTTAGGGAAGCCATTGAGATTGAAAAAAGGCCGAGCAATCTCAATAGAGATGATGGCTGGAAAATCAGCAGTTGCTGGATCCCTGCCCTCTCTTCCTAGTTGTTTTTTCCCCCTTGTCTTCTGGTTCGTTGTTGTTTCCTTTTTATCATCTCTTTGATTTTATGGTGGCCTGGTCTCTTTCACCCCTTCTCAATTAATGATTTAAACAAATTATCGATTCATGAAATAAAAATCCTTTTTTCTATCCCTAAATATTGATGAGTACAGTTTTTAGCTAACGTGTTAAGTCAAACTATTTTCTTTCTCCATATTTCCTCTTTGGTTTTAGTCATTTTCGGAAAATTTCCTTCATATTCTTTTCCTTATATTTATTAGATGGTCCATTATATAACTAACTTAATGGGTTTTAAAAAATTATCTATTATAGATAGTTATTAATCTAAAATTTATTAGAAAGTTTAAGTTTATATTAGATAGCTTTAAGCTAATATTTAATAAGCTCTATTAATAAGTTATACAAACCATTAATAAAATAATATTATTATTATTATTATTATTAAATATTAATAATAATAATAGTACAATTTATAATATATTAATTAATTTTATAATATTATTATTATAGTTATATATCTAGGAATATTAAGGGTAATAATGAATCCATACTATTATTAATATTAATAATCCCTTGGTCTATTAATAAATTACTATTAACATATTAACATAAAGATAGTTAGAATTTTACTTGATTATTAATATTAATATCTCCCAGATCTACTTTTACTATTAACATAAATATAGTTAAGATTTTACTTAAATAATAAACATGACTAACATAATAGTATTAAAATAAATATTCATAAAATTATTATTTTAGACATTAATAGCATTCTGAACATTAAAAAAAATATTATGATGATATGTATTAATACATTGAATAAATTTATCTAATAATATTATTATAGCTAAATAATATTATTAAATATAATATTAGTCCATGTCCCTATCTTTTGCTCCATCCTAGTTGACTAGTCAATTTTAGTTGTTTCATGGTCAGATATAGTTGTTGGTCCAGCCTAGTTGCCAAGTCTGATATAGCCATTTCCAAGTCATACTTAGCCGTTGAAAGATCTGCTCTCCCTATTTAACATGCAACCATGATCTGGTTCTTCCGCTTGACCTGATGATGAACCACACTCGTTGGTTCGAAAGGCGTTAACGAATATGTCATAACGTGATTTACGCCAAAAAATATTCTCATAAAACTTCATATGGATCACAAAAACCTCAATTCAACAATAATATTGTTTTTAATATTAATTTAAATATTATTGTTATTATTAATAATATTTATTTATATTCTATTCTTAAAAAATTAATTTTTATTATAAACTTAAAAAAAATATTTATTTATAAAATTTATAATAATATTTTTAATTATCTTATTTATAATAATATTTATTATAAAAAATTTTATAATAGTATTTATTAAAACCTAAGAGTCATAAAACCTTTTTTTTGAGAGTGTAAAAGCTTAATATTATCTTAAAAAAAAAATATATATAAAATTCAAATATTACAAAAGCCTAATACTATAAAGTTGTATATAAAACTTAAAGTTCTAAAATCCTAAAATCTAAAAACAAAAATTATAAATCCGTAAGTGATTGCATTTAGCACCCTAATAATTAATATTTTAAATCATAAATACTTTTTTGTCTTTTTGACGTTTCATTAATTTAAAATTATAAAAATCTAAGCCACCATATTTATTTTATATAGAGATAGGGGAGGGACGCCATTACCTGTGCGCCCTCCCCTCCACCTGGCGGACAAGCACGTGGACGGCACGCTCTCTCGTACGACACGCGTCCAGCTTGGAGAGCCACCTGTTCTGCAGCGTGTCAAGGGTTAAAACTTCACCTGCCGACCACCCGCCCGCTCATTTCCGCCTTTACGCCGCGATGTGTGGTTTGCCTGTGGGTTTTCTGTTCGGGTCCGGTGTTTGTTTGAAGCCCTCCGCCGATGATGGTGCGGGAGGGCTCCATTACCTGTGCATGATGTCCGCCATGGTTGAGCTCATGTCCGCCAATTGCTGTTCAGTCTAGACCACCGGTGGTTTAGGGTTTCCTGGGTGGTTGTTTAATTCGCGCTATTTGCCCGCCAATTGCTGTTTAGTCTGGACCGCCGGTGGTTTAGGGTTTCTTGGGTGGTTGTTTAATTCATGCTATTTGCTGTTTGGGGAGGAGCCAGTACCAATTTACAGGTAATTGCATATTTTGGTGGTATTTGTGTGGTTTTTTGGGTTTTTATTTTCTCCATTTACTCATTTGCTAATTTTTTCCAATTGTTGCAGCTGTGGAAGGTCCGGCGAGTGCTGGAGAAGGTCCGCCGAATGTGTGGCGAGCTCTGGACTTATGGCTTCAGCGAGCTCTAGACTGATGGCTTCTATCCGGTAGGATTTTTATCCTACCAACCATTTTCTGAAGTGTTTTTCAGCACCTCTCACCATGTGTTTCTCAACACCTCACCTCGCTTATTGGAAGTTTTGTTAAATTTGGAGACAGGTTTTACCTTGCATATTGAATTTAAGTGCTTTATAAGTCTCTATTCCCATCTCTATTGTAGCAGCCCTTTGGTTTTGTCTGGCAGCTTTGAGTAGTAGCCCTTTGGTTTTGTTGAAGGTATAATTTATTAGCTGCTTTGAGTACCACTCTTCAGAGCAGTTATGTTGTAACCTTCCTGCCATTATGTTGTAACCTTTCCGGCATTTTGTTTTTGGAGTTACCCTTGGGGTTTTTTATAACAAAAATAACTCAATTATTGCTGATGTTTCTTTCCTTTTTAACTTTTTTGAGCTACATATTATGGTGTATGGACACCATTTAATGCTAGCTGAGAGCCTTGGCTTTGGTGTGACAAGAAGTTTAAAATTAAGAAAATTGGATTCTAATGGCAGCTTGGTTTTGGTTGCCATCTCCAAAGCTTGCAGCTAGTGTGAGACTCGGAACATACGGAAATGATGTTGTAGCTTTTCAGTGTTAAGGTCTTGTGCTTTTCTATGATATAATGGTGCTAAATGTTACTTCGTAGCAGCGCTTTGGTTTTGTCGAAGATATAATTTATTGGCAGCTTTGAGTAGTGGCCCTTTGGTTTTGTTGAAGGTATAATTTATTGGCTGCTTTGAGTACCACTCTTCAGAGCAGTTATGTTGTAACCTTTCTGCCATTATGTTGTAACCTTTCCGGCATTTTGTTTTGGGAAGTTACCCTTGGGGTTTTTTGTAACAGAAATAACTCAATTATTACTGATGTTTCTTTCCTTTTTAACTTTTTTGAGCTAGATATTATGGTGTATGGACACCATTTAATGCTAGCTGAGAGCCTTGGCTTTGGTGTGACAAAAAGTTTAAAATTAAGAAAATTGGATTCTAATGGCAGCTTGGTTTTGGTTGCCATCTCCAAAGCTTGCAGCTAGTGTGAGACTCGGAACATACGGAAATGATGTTGTAGCTTTTCGGTGTTAAGGTCTTGTGCTTTTTTCTGATATAATGGTGCTAATTGTTAATTCGTAGCAGCCCTTTGGTTTTGTCAAAGATATAATTTATTGGCAGCTTTGAGTAGTAGCCCTCTGGTTTTGTTGAAGGTATAATTTATTAGCTGACATGCTCTGCAAAGGGTTGATCCTGAAAGGCCAAATCGTCCAACAAGAAGTTGAACACTCGAAACCTCTAACCTTAGTGCTAAAAATTAGATATTATTCACTAAGAAACTAGAACCAAATCGTCTCTAAAATCAGTGAGGACAAAATTTCTACAAAAACCAGTAGCAAATGTGGAAAATGTAGTTAAAGCACTCACCTCATGTGTATATTTCTTAATAGGAATTGTAAATGCTCTTCCGAGGCCAAGATATGCTATTTTTACTACACCTCTTCGCTTATCCACCAGGAGATTGTGAGGCTTCAGGTCCCTGCCATATTATAGGCTGCCTTTCAATATTGGAGCATGAACAGAGAATGTTTTAATGACATCCTATTCCTCCTTGGATATCCTTTGCATTTATGGGAATTTTCTTGTGTAACCAAATTCCTCCATGATAGGTTTGCAATAGTAACAACCTTACACTCTTTATCATCATCAAAGAGTTTCCAAAACATGGGATAGGCAAGAGGATGGTAATATTGGATTTGAATAATCGATTGAATGACATGAAAATATTGGTCTTCACATCCTTCAATTTAAGTGCTTCGGATTTTGAGTTTAGATGTGCCCAAAGAGATTATTTTATGTTCAAACTCATGTAATTTGACAAATCTGGCCCTATTGACTTATCTTTTATTGTTTCAACTGCCATTCGAGCTTCTGTACCATTCCATATAATTTATTAGTGCTTGCATTAGTTTGGGTTAGGTTCCTAAAGACTATCTCCCATGTTTGCCTATGCCATTCAATTTTGTCTATCACATGCATTTTGTTCGTTTCCTTGGAACAATTCTTAGCTCAATTATTTTAGAACTATATATGACTACATATTTGATTATATTAAAATCAGATTTGTTGGATTTATTTACTTATTTATGGTTGAGAATTTATTTGCAGCTCTGTGTCTTATTATCTCAATGTTTCAGGTTTTATTCAACAAATTTAAATAATAATTACTTCAAAAATGAAGAAAATGACTTCAAAGAGTCCACTAGTTCCAATTGTAACTCTTTATGATCTTTGTGGAGTACATATGTTGTGTAGGCTTTAAGTTTAGTTCAGTTTTGGTTTTGAGCTATTGTTGTGTATTAACTTCTTTCTGTATTCAATAGAAGATGGATGTGTTTGAGAGTTAGGATATTTTACAGAAGTATGTGCTTTTAGGTAAGCTTACTTAGATCTAGGTTATTCTTTCAAAGTTGAAAAACTGCTTACAATGGCCTGCTTTCTATGATACTTGTTGACTGCAATGAATAATTAGATCTAAAGCATATTGCTACGGTGACTTCATAAATACCATAAGACAATAATAATAAGCCCAAGACCACTGCACATTGACCATAAGAGGCTAATAAAGTCATATGTTTTTCTGTTGGTGACTTTCCAAGTGTTTTTCTAAGGTCTGATATATGTTTTCTGATATCTGAAATATGCTTTTCGAGATCTGGTGTACTTGTTTTAGTAAGAAGAAATCAATTTTCTAAGGTTTAATATCCATAAGAAATCACTTATCAGTGTTGGGAGCATCATTTTGAAGCTAATGGTGAAGTATTAAGTGATTTATTTTGTGAAATATTGTTCATCTTTGCAGTGGAAAAAGATGCCCCAAGACATAATATGAATTGACATAACAATTTCAAAAGGGGAATAAGTATCTAAGTTATCATTGTAGCGTCTTTTGTGGACTGATATCATTTCTGCTTAACTCGCAAATAAAACTGCTTTACAACCAACCAAGCTGTTGTTGGCTTTTCAATGTAGTGAATGCATAGCACCATAATGTTGTTAGTGTTTCAAAGCAATAAAACAACCTAGGTTGTAAGCCAAAATGTTTTTGTGACAAGAAAAAGACACAATCCATCCAAAATCCACATCATAATGTGGTTACAAACAAAAACATATGACACCCCTATTCTTTATGGCCCTGAGAATCTTGAGTGCCAAAACTCCCCGAGTTACCTTCTTGAGCCAAGTAGGTTGGCCTACCTGTCAAGGGTTGATTAGGAAATGGTTGATTGCTGCCATATGATTGACTCCAATTTGCAGCTTCCAACCATGGAGGTATTGAGTACCCATACCTCACATTTGCACTACTGACCCCTGCATTAAGTGGAGGTGTGTAATGAGCATAAATAGAATTGGCACCAACTCTGGTAGGAATAAGGCAAGTGGGTAAACCCTCAGTTTGATAGTGAGGCACTTGAATGTTTATGAGATCTTGGAATAATGGTGTATTATCTGCAATGGAGTCCAATGAGTTTGAAATGATTCTCATTTCATTAGCTATTCTTGTATCATTGTCAACCATATTGATCATCCCTTGTTCCTTTTCAAGCATTTGTTGTGCCTTTCGTTTTTCCTTTTCCTGTCTTGCCATTTGCTTTTGTTGGTCCTTAATTTTCCTTGCTTTATCTCTTTCAATCTTTTCATCTGCTCGATGTTGTGCTGCAACAATCCTTGCTGCCTTCTTCTCCTTGACTAGATCCTTCTTTTTCTGTTTTAATTCTTGCATTTCAAATTTCTTTTTTTCAGACTCAACTAACAGGTTTATATAGTCCTCTGAGGTGAGTAACTGTGAGCTTCGGCCCAGACGAAGACTACCCAGTGCACCTTGCTTTTCTTTCATTGATACTCTCTGTACTGGTAGCTTTAGGAATCGTCCAAGTGTCTTCTCCACCCCTCCCACCTGCATGTCATTGCTTGGTACTTCCCTTCCAGTTTCTGTTGGAACTGATTGAACTATATCATCATCTTCATTTTATGCCTCATTATGTCCTTCATCTTCTTCCATTGATATGTTGTCCACAAAAAAATGAACAATTTCACTGTTCAATTCTGCTGGTTGTGAGGGCATGTTCATGCTTTCTTCATTGGTTGTTGAGACACTATGTGCATTCATATTTATCATTGCTTCTGCTAGCCATGAAGGTGGGGTTACTTGGCTTGGCAATGTCAATTGGTCATTGTCAACTGCATGTTCAGCAATAACATTAACAATATCAACAACAGGAATTTCATGTTCTTGAGTTGGTGGAACAATCTCCATGTTACTGCGAATTTGTTCATTGTTATATTGTGTTTCACATACAGTTTCATCATCTTCAGCATATAAGTGTCCTTGAGACAAGGAAATCATATTACCAGCTGCAACAACATCATCTTGGTCATCTACTTCTTGCACTTCAACACTTGTTTGGGCATTCCCTTCTTCCTGACCATCCACATGAAATGCTTGGCTACAACCAGTATCATGCATAAGAGCATCATAGTTCAGTGGCCAGATTCCTGTCCTCCTAAAGCCAGCCTTGATATTTGATGGTGTCAAAGCCCTTTTAAAAGCTTTACTTGCAAGCTTTGCTAGCTCAAACCTTTTCACCTCAACCCCTGGATTCTTTGCCATCCATGCAGCGCGCTCCGACCTGAAATAGTTCTTGAAAGGGCCAAACACACTAACATCAAGGGGTTGCAGTCTATGAGTGGTATGAGCTGGCAATGTCAATAGGTCGATGCCTAAATTGTTTGCTTCCTCAATTGTTTGTACAGCCATGTGGCTCCCATGGCCATCTAATATCAAAAGGTGTCTGTTATTAGGCGAGACGCCACCTGGTACCGATGCAGCAAAGTGAAAAAGCCAACTTAGAAATAGTTCTTTAGTCATCCATGCATGGGGATGTGCAGCCATGCATGCACCTGGTTCACAGTTCTGTATATAGTTTTTCAGTTGATTTTTACCTTTGAATAGATAAAATCCTGGGATTGAAGTACCAATTGCATTAACACAACATAAAATAGTTATCCACTCCCTGCTCTTGGGCAAAATCTTTGGCACATTTTGGCTCCCTCTCTTGGCAATTACCCGCATGCCACAATTCCTCCCTGCTTGTAAACCTATTTCATCACAGTTCCATATATGGTCTGCTCCATAAGAATGTTTATCATAAGCACTAGAAAGTGTGTCATAGAATTTTTGCACAACTGCAGGGCGCAAATTTAATGCTCTGTCTCTGTCAAGGCCCTCAGCAGTACGCAATACAAGTTCTGGATGCCTTTTTTTGAACCCAAACCACCATGATTTACCAGGAAACCCATCTTTGAATGGGTTTGGCCTCCCTTGACAGATTTGAGCAACTGTTGATTTGAGTTGTATCAACTCTAGCCCATGTCCCAGTTGGGCCATCTCTTTACACCACTCAACCACCTTGGCCTCCTCATCCTCAGTCATAACTGTAAGAGGCCCTCTACATTTTGTATGAGTCAGTCCATTTATCCAATAATGTATTGATGAGGGAGGAATACCATGTTTTTTTGCAGATGCCCGAACTGAGTATCCATTAAACTCTATGTCATCAATTGCAACTAACATTTGTTCTTTTGTCCATCCTCTTATAGCACTGATCTTTTTAGTTGAGCTTGCCCCTTGGACTGTTGTTGATGGTGGTTCTGTGGCTGATGGTGTGTTAACATCAGCGGCTGTCACATGGTCATCTTCAACAATGTTCCCTGGTGCATTGCCGGCATCGACATCAGCTGGCCTGTCATCATCAGACGAAGTGCATCGCAGCTGCGCGCCCCTTGTCACTCTCCTGCCACTTCTCCTTGTACGAGCAGAGTAACTTCCTTTTGCCATAGATGCAACAACCTGTAAAATTATTGCATGCATTTAGACATTAGAATATATGTTAAATTATGCTTTATTACTTCTGCAAAAATTACTTTTCCTCTATTACAGGAAATTATCAACATGTATGTTGCATTTAGACATTAGAATATATGTCAAATTATGCGTTTTTAATTCTGCAAAAATACTTTTCTTCTATTACAGGAAATTGTCAACATGTATGTCACTGTTTTCACAATGAGAGCAAATGTTTCACTTTCATAGGGAAGTGTCAGGATATGCGTATACATTAGGATACAGAGCTTGTTACATTAGGATATGCGTATACAATGATTACAGTCTATCCATATGTATTACATTAGGATATGCATGTACAGTGATTACAGTCTATCCATATGTATTGATTATGTATTACATTAGGATATGCGTATACAGTGATTACAGTCTATTCATATGTATTGATTATGTATTACATTAGGATATGCGTATACAGTGATTACAGTCTATCCATATGTATTGATTATGGAGAGAACGGTAGTCTATATACCAATAAGAAAAAAGGTATTTATATAATAGGAATGACTAAGAGTGAGAACCCCGGGATATCATGTTGTATATTGATTAACTTGTCACCTTTGTATCTTATGTAAGCTTATGACAAGCTATGCAATTAGAACACAGTAGTTACACATGACTCTTTCTAACCATGCTTGTTTACCTAATCACTTGCTTGTCTCATTCTCATTACACTCGGCATAAGTAATAGCACAAATATTTTACAAGTAACATCATCTAAAGGTTGAACTATCAGTGCTAACCTAAGAAATACATGTATAGATATGATAAAGTACCTGTATCACAGGTTGGTTATCTCCCTAATAGACTGGATTCAGCTTTAATATACATATAACATATGTAATTATACAGAGCTTTGTTCTAGCTCACTCATAGATAAGGGTGAACTGAAACCATGCTTTGTTCTAGCTTTGTTCTAGCTCACTCTAGCTCAACGAGGTGAAAAGATATGAAGGCCAATAAGACGGTCATCTGATATGTTACTTATAATTGTGTTTTCTCATTATCTAAAATCTTATAGTCATCTAATCCAATAAAGAGAAATGGTCATCCGCTCGGGCTTCCATTCTAAGAAACCATTCCTTAGTTCTATGGTCCATTCACCAGTAGTAGAAATTCACTTATTTGCACTCTTTTGACTCAATATCAAAAATTTTTCTTTCTCAATAGCTTCATGCTTCTGAAAATACATGTCTTTCGATTGTAGGAATTTACAGGGTAAGTTCCACAGAAAGAATACCAAAAGGACACCACTCACAACCAGATCTCAAATCAATACACCAGTATTTTTGACGTGGTTAAAACCCTCAGAGTGCAAGGAGGGAAACAGTCCACGGCCTGTCCCAACGTGGGTACTACAGGCAATTTATTAATCAAAGAATGAAAATTTACATAAGCTTCTCTCATGCATGGATTACCCGAACAATGACCCTCCATGTGCTTTAAATAGAACTCATGGACCAATCGGGTGTCAAGCCACGGATCAAGTGTCGGTAATACCGAGGTGAGAGTGAACCGTCGGATCACTACATATCGTGACCGTCGAATTGTAAGTTACAAAATGTACAACGGTAAAGAAACACACTTTACCTAACTCTAACCTAACTCTATACTAGACCAAGTTGAACTTAACTATATCCTATGTGTCGGAATATCCTAACATCCCCCCTTAAGAACAACTTGGGATAGGATTGAAGGATTTACAAATATGACACAATAGGAGAAGGAAGGAGGCACTAGAGCCTATCCCCCCTTAGTGACAACTTCCTGAACTCCAAGCATATATCGAAGTTTAGTGAACTTCGCCTCTGTGAGAGCCTTTGTGAAGATGTCTGCAACCTGATCATCTGTTGGACAATATTGCACTTCAAGAACATGGTCATGAATGAGCTTTCTGATGAAGTGCATGTGTAGTTCAATGTGTTTGCTGCGCTGATGCTGGACTGGATCTTTGCATAGCTGAATGGCACTTTGGTTATCACACCAAAGTGTGGTTGGATGCTGCTGCTCAAAGCCAAACTCTGATAGGATCTGACGAAGCCACAAGGCTTTCTTACTAGCTTCCACAGCACCACGATACTCTGCTTCTGCTGACGAAAGAGAGATGGCGGCCTGTTTCTTACAAGCCCATGTAATAGGTCCTGAACCAAGAGTGAAGACATAACCGGCAGTAGACTTCCAATCATCAGGGTCACCAGCCCAATCAGAATCAGTGAAACCAACTAACAGAGGAGCTGCTTTGGCACTGTAATGAATCCTAAACTGTACTGTACCTCGAACATAACGAAGTATTCTTTTAGCTGCTTTCCAATGACTTTCACGGGGGTTTTGCATAAAACGAGCAACAAGGCCAACAACAAAGGAAAGATCAGGACGAGTATGGGTTAAATACAAGAGTTTTCCGACAAGTTGACGGTATAAGGTAGCATCAACTTCAGGAGAAGTACAAGAGACTGAAAGTTTGACTCCAGACTGAAAGGGAGAAGGGGCTGGCTTACAGTCTTCCATGTGAAAATGATGAAGAATATCACAAGCATACTTGGACTGGGAAAGGGAAATACCCTCCTTGGATTGCAAGACTTGAAGACCGAGAAAATAGTGTAAGTGTCCTAAGTCTGTCATTTCAAATTTCCTTTTAAGGATAGACTTCACATGGTTTATAAGGTTGGGATCACTACTAGTAAGGATAAGATCATCAACATAAAGAACAAGGATGATAAGAGAGTTGCCCACTTTCTTGGTGTAGACAGTATTGTCAGAATGACACCTAGAAAAGCCAGATTCTAGAAGAAAGCTATCCACTTTGGCATACCAAGCCCGAGGAGCTTGCTTGAGACCATAAAGGGATTTCTTAAGTCGACACACAAGGCTGGAGTCTGTTTGTATGAAGCCAAAGGGTTGTTCCATATAGATTTCTTCCTGCAAGTCCCCATGCAAGAAGGCAGATTTAACATCCATTTGATGGACTTCCCATTTTAAAGAGGCAGCAAGGGAAAGAACAAGGCGGATAGAGTTCATTTTGGCAACAGGGGCGAAGGTTTCAGTGTAGTCAATGCCTTCAACCTGTGAAAAGCCCTTAGCAACAAGACGAGCTTTATGTTTATCAACTTTGCCATCTGGTCCATACTTGGTTCTGTAAACCCATTTACATCTTACAAGTTTTCGTCCCTTTGGTAGAGGAACAAGATCCCATGTATCATTTGTCATCAATGAATGATATTCTTCATTCATAGCTGCTTCCCAATGTGGATGGCCTGAAGCTTCTGCAAAAGTGTCAGGATCATGATTTACTGGAGCTTGAGCCAGTAAAGAAGAGGCTCTTTCAAACTGAGAGCGTGTACGTCGTTGATCTGTAGGATCACCGGCAAGATCACCTGCTGCATCCCGAGTAGCACGGACCCATCTTGGAAGTTGAGGATCCTGAGAAGGTGGGGGAGGATTATCATCCTCACTTTCATCATCTGAAGAAGAAATGTTTTCAAAAGTAGAAGAGATAGGAAGAGGTGGCACATCCGCCGGACTAGGCTCGCAGGCCGATTTATTTTCATCAAATTTTACATCTCTTCTAATGATAACATTTTTGGACTTAAATGGAATAAGTCTATAACCTTTTACATCTTCAAAATATCCAACAAAAGTACATTTCTCACTCTTAGGTTCTAAAGCTTTATGCTTTTCATCTGGAATATGGGCCCATGCTTCACTTCCAAACACACGAAAGTGACTTACATCTGGTTTAATGGAACTCCAAGCTTCTTCTGGAGTGATATTCTCTAGAACCTTAGTAGGAGTGCGATTGATTATATAATTTGCACAATTAATTGCTTCGGCCCAAAAACTAAGACTGAGTCCTTTAGATTGCAGCATACAATTAGCCATTTCCTTTAAGGTGCGATTTTTCCTTTCAGCTACACCATTTTGTTGTGGAGTGTATGGAACAGTATGTTGCATTTGAATTCCATTTTCGGTGCAAAAGTTGATGAATGTGTTTTTAACATATTCTCCACCATTATCAGTTCTTAGCTTAAGAATTTGATGTCCAGATTGTTTTTCAACAAAGGCTTTGAAGGCCAAAAATGTGTTAAATACTTCGCTCTTGAGTTTTAAGAAGTATACCCAAGTGCGTCTGGAGAAATCATCAATGAAAGTTAAGAAGTACTTGCAGCCAGAGAATGAAGCAACAGGAAGAGGACCACATAAATCACTGTGCACAAGCTGTAAAGGGGCTGAGGCGTGCCAAGAGGCACGTTTGTCAAAACTGTCCCGATGATGTTTTCCGAGTACACATCCGGAACAAACACCATCTCTGCAAGATACCATAGGAAGACCTGTCACCATATTTTCTTTACATAGATGCTGAAGGGAGCGATAGTTTAAGTGACCAAATCGCTCATGCCAAAGTTTGCTCACTTCATCATTATGAGCAACAAATACTGAGGGAAGATGTGATGACCCAAAGTTGTGAAACTTATACAACCTTGTGGAATCATCAGCAAGACCAGTAGCTAGAATTGTTTAGGATCTTTTAGATCCTTGATTACAACATCATGAGGTGAAAATTCAACAATTTTACCTTCACCTGAATGAGTTATCTGATAGACAGATAGAAGGTTGCAGGATAAGGTTGGAACACATAATACATCATTAAACTGACCATTGTCTAGATGAACAGTTCCAGTCCCTACAACATTAAGAGATCTATCATCACCAAGATATATATTTTTGGTGTTACAATCATTTAAAGAAGAAAACATGGCTTGGTTTTTGGCCATGTGATAAGAGGCTCCAGAATCAATGAGCCACTCATGAGAATGAGAAGAAGAAGAAGATACATTTAATGCATAACCAGACTGAGATGATTGACAACGACATGCAGAAAGTGCCATTCCGGAAGTTGAAGTTGAAGTAGGCTCCACATGGATGTTATGTTTCTTCATTGCGGCTTCCAAGGCTTCCATCTTCTTAAAGCATTTAGATTCTAAGTGGCCATCTCGATTACAAAAGTTACAATGTCTATCAGTCTTCTTCCATTTGTTTTTATTGGTCTTATCATTTTGCTGAAATGATCTTTCATTTTGAGGCTGAGATGGTTTAGGACCATTCTTTTGAGGATATGACTTCTTAGGATTCTTTGAATTTGGTTGCTGTTGGGCGGCTAACGCTTTCGTGGAAGAGTTTCCAAGATTAAGAAGACCAAGGTGTAAGAGTTTTTCTTGTTCTCTTATTAAGGAATCACAAAAGGAGTCAAAGGAAGGGGCCTTGTAGTCTTGTCCTTGACAAATGAAAGCTTCCCTTGTAGAATGGAAAGTGGAAACAAATACAGAGTAGGCTGGTCCCAACTTAGTAAGGATGGAATAAATAAGGTTACCATCTTCTTTCTTAACTTTAACACCTTCCAAGAGATATCTAAGGGTCTTGAATTTGGACAAGAAATCTTCAATGCAAGAAAAATTATTAGGATCCAAAGTAAGCAGCTCATTTTCAAGTTGATGGGCTCTAATTACATTTTTAATCCCAAAAACTTTAGCAAGTTTTTCTAATGCTTCATGAGGAGTCTCAAGTCCTGCAATGTGGAATCTAAGATCAGGAGAAATAGACATCCCTATCAAACCTCGTGCTTGATCTTGTCTATTTTCCCATTTTGCCGCCTTGTCTTCATCTTTTGGTTTCTTCTCTTGGTCTGTGGCTATTCTGAAGAGACCTTTACTTCTAAGTAAATCTTCCATGTAGTCTACCCATTGGAAGTAGTTAGTGCTGTCAAGAATGACTTGGCATGGACTTTCCATTTTTTTAAAAAAACTGAAGCTGAAGATGCTGAAAGTAAGTGTTCCAACGGATAGATCTCGAAAAAATAGGCGGTTTTAAAAAAAACGGCTCTTAAAAAGGCTTCCGGATGAAGAAATTATGGCTTTTAAAAAAAAAAAAAATTGTTGACGTTGCTGGCAAAGTGCGCGAATGTGCGGGAATGAAAAAATCCGCCCCCACAAAATGGAGACTTGAACCCAAGACCTCTACTCTCTTAAAATAGCTTTGAACCAATTGATCTATACAAAAAATTTGAGAGAGAGAGAGAGAGAGAGAGAGAGGGGGGGGGGCAGGCTTTGGTTTGCGTGCTTGCCTTGAGAAAGCTCTTTTTCCCTACAAAACACAAAACACAAAACCCAACACGGACATGCAAAGAAAACGAACCTTATGGCTAGAAGTTAGCTTTAGCCAAAAAACTAGATATTTTCAAAAATGAACCTTGCGGCTCAAAGTTAGCTTTAGCCGAAAAACTAAATATTTTTCTCAATGTTTCTGATTTTCCGAGATCACACTAAGGTGCAGGGAAAAGAGCATACACATGAGAAAAATCCTTCCTTTCTGTTTCTGATTTGCCCAGATCGCACAGAGTCGCAGGGCAAAGAGCATACGGAGAAATGAAAGGTATAGATCCAGTTAAAAAAAAGGCTAAATAAACTGAGACCGAAATAAGCAAAGAGAAAATAACAGTAAACTGCAAAAAAAAAAAAAAAAACACTGTATACCTCCCGATCTGAAAAATGACGCAACTAGGGCAACCGGAAACCTTTTCGCGTGAAATGAAAGGGGTTCCTCACTGGAACAGATGCTCCGAACGCAACAGAGTAGTCCTCTCGGCCCGAAAGCAGTCAAAAACAGCAGATCTAGGAAACGACAGCCGCATGCAGTTCTACCGGCTTCAGATTTGGATCACCAACGGACGCGGCCCTCAAATAGCTCTGATACCATGTAGGAATTTATAGGGTAAGTTCCACAGAAAGAATACCAAAAGGACACCGCGCACAACCAGATCTCAAATCAATACACCAGTATTTTTGACGTGGCTAAAACCCTCAGAGTGCAAGGAGGGAAACAATCCACGGCCTGTCCCAACGTGGGTACTACAGGCAATTTATTAATCAAAGAATGAAAATTTACATAAGCTTCTCTCATGCACGGATTACCCGAACAATGACCCTCCATGCGCTTTAAATAGAACTCATGGACCAATCGGGTGTCAAGCCACGGATCAAGTGTTGGTAATACCGAGGTGAGAGTGAACCGTCGGATCACTACATATCGTGACCGTCGGATTGTAAGTTACAAAATGTACAACGGTAAAGAAACACACTTTACCTAACTCTAACCTAACTCTATACTAGACCAAGTTGAACTTAACTATATCCTATGTGTCGGAATATCCTAACATCGATTATGTTTCAATGTGATGTCTCAATGATGATTGTCAAGGTCTGAAAATATGTGAAAAATTACTAAGTTTATCAGAGTCATTAAAGTTACAATTCGTTTTTGTTCTATGTTTTAACTCATTCTGCATAGAACCCAAGCCATAATAATCGCTCAATTCCTGTAAGCTAAGGTTCAAGGTTCAATTCCTGTTAGGTAAACAAGCTATGACTACAGTACTAGCACGACATACGTAACATTTGGACATACGTAACATTTGTGATATGTAAGTTGTAATCCCTATGAAGCTGATGATCGAATAATTCCTGTAAGCTAACCTTCAATTCCTGTAAGGTAAGCAACCTGTGACGTTGATTAGATGGATACGACTGTATTCAATAGGTTAACTGTATAAGCTAGAACACATACATAAACTCTGTATAAAAAAGGTTAACTGTAACTGTATAGGTTAACTGTCACCACCCTATGGACAGAACTGTAATGTAAGAAATCTGATAAATGAATGGACAGAACTGTAATGTAAGAAATCTGATAAATGATAACTAACTTGAATATATTGGCCACTGTTTTGTGATGTTGTCTTCAAGTTTGCTGAATAGTTTGAAAGCATAAGATGCAACTTCAACAGTGGGTGGACTTCTTTTATAGTTTTGGGGACTTGATTTTAATTGGTGGACATGGATGCACATGGATTGCAATGGCTTCATTTTGAATGTGTGGTATGGATTTAATTTGCTGTGATCTAATGGTTGGGAATTGTTTATTTGTTGATCCATGTGCTTTGATCTGTTTTAATGAGAAATAGAATGAGTTGGGTGTCATTTATTGCAGTTATTGGGTCTGGGTGTCATTTATTGAACAAAGTGGATTTAATTGTTATTGGGTTGGGTGTCATTTATTGAACAAATTGGATTTAATTGTTATTGGGTTGGGTGTCATTTATTGAACATAGGGTGTTTAGCTGTTGAACAACACAGCAGTTATGGCTGACATACATTCCTTTTGTTATGTGCAGGTAGGCATATTTATTTGGGATGCAAAGTTTCAGTTCTGATGAGTGGGGGTTGAAGTGACTGCTGTTTTGTACTTCTGGAATAGACCAGTTTGGAAGCCTTTATGGCTCTAGCTGTTTTCTACTTGGGTCAATATGTTTTGCAATATTAAGTAGTAAAATACTATTTATGGACAGTTGTGGGCCCAGTCAATGTATGGGTGATTTTTGGACATAATTTAAAACTTATTTATACATAATGTTATTTATTTCTGTTTAAATTTTGGTTTCAAAAGTCTTAATCACCGGTGGTTTGGTGGGACCAGTATTATATCAACTACTGGTCCCTGCACAATATTAGGAATCTCTCCCCTACATTATTAATATTAAAGTTATAATTTAAATGTTTTTTTGTTTGTTAAGTTGTTTATGATTCTCTGCACTTGATTTGTGGTTTGAGTTGCCACGAATGAAAGGAATCTAATCTATCAAAGTTACTCGGGGATCGCACTGAGAGGCATCTAATCCATCAATGTCACTTGGGGATCGCAGTGAGAGGCATCCAATCCATCAATGTCACTCGGGGATCACACCCATTCTGCGCCACACTAGTCCTAAACTAACTGAATTTCTTAGCATGTCTCCTCCCCCTAACACATTGCATAACAACTACCCATGAGGTTTGATCCTGGGTCATCCTTCTAACAAGGCCGATCCTGGATTGTGTTAGTGGGACTTGAAAAGTTATAATCTAAATGTTATTATGTTATAAGTTTTAAAAATTTATATGATTAATGTACACGAGGTTTTGGATAGATGGTCATCCGGTGCACTGTTAACACACTCCTTGATGTGAAGTAACTAGTTCAATTCCCCACCCAGATCGAGGTGATATTTTAGACATGATGAAGATATAATCTTGCAAAATTTACCCAAAAAATTAAAAATATATAGTTAATAACATTATTAACATTATCTTTCTAAACATTATTAATATGTTTCTAGTAGTATTATATTTAATAATAGTTGAAATGTCATTATTGTTAGATCTAAGACTTTCGTGATCCATAATTTAGATAGATGCTTTGCGGCTTAATCACATAATCAGGATTTGGTCGAGGTTTCAAACCAACTAATGTGGTCCATCCTCAGGGCAATGTGAAGAATCAATCGATCTTAAGGAATAAATAGTATGGATGCATCAATGATGGTCCACATTTAAAACCAACTAATGTGGTCCATCCTCAGGACAAGGTGAAGAATCAATCGATCTTAAGGAGTAAATAGTATGGATACATCATTGCCCGGCTGTTGAAAACTAATCGTTGGTAAATTAGTTAAATTAGTTAATAAGGTAAGTAAAATATTAAAAATAATAAAATATATTTGGTTAAAAACTAGCGGTTAGGAATAAAAAATAAATATAAATTATTAAGAATAAATATAAAATAATTAAAATATTCTATATTTGTGTCACATATCTCTCACCTGTATTTAAATATATAGAAAAAAAAAAATTAATAGTGGCTACACCATCCTTATATATATGCATACACCGTCGGATATAACGTATATTTGATGCGATACCATCACAGTACCAAGGCTTAACTTATTATATAGTTTTAATTGTTCCACTTCCATATGAATTGATGCTACCTCGATACAATGCAAAGGATGTTTCTTAATTTGTGTTTGTAAGGGTATTAAGTCTCAACCACCGTTTATATGCTGGCGCCTTCTCTACAATACACCTGGACTAGCATTTAAGGCCGCCGGCCTGATCACGTGATCGGCCATGGCTCTACAGGCTGGAGCTTTCCCGCCTTCATACTTTGGCATTACCGCCAAGATCTACGGCATGGAGGTTCTGTGGATGATCAAAGGTGGAGATTGCTCCACGTCGCAGGGTTATAGTTTCGCGTTTATAAGTTTGATATCCCGTGTTCGTCGGGGTTTTGCTGCTTCTGCTTGGCGCTCCAGAGCTCGGTGTAATTCCCTGTTACCACTGGGCGTTTGTCCCACAATTTCTGCACCGGTTCTCTTCTGTCACCCTCGACCAGCATGCGATCTCATCATGTTGTTACCGCTCCGAGGCTGTAAATCCTTGAACTGGCTGGGTAAGATTTACATTCGTAAACTGGATTTGCATTGTTATTTAGGGTTATATTAATGAACGCACAGTGTAACTGCCTCTCTCTTTGATTGACAGGTAGTGAAGAATCCGCTGTCGTGGCTCCTTCAGCGGTCTACACTGCTCTCTGTTGCTATTATGCTGAACATATACAGGTACACTAATTGTTTCGTTTCCCTACCTCATAGTGTAAACTTCTAGTTACGATTTTGTTTATCTTTGTCGGAGGGTTACCGCTGTGTTGAATTATAAATCCCAGCCACCTTACTCCTCTACGGTTGGCGCAGATGGCGATACACGGCCTCCTAATTTCCGGGGCCATACCCATTGGGGTTTGATTATGTGGAAGCCGGGTTCACATTCTCTCTTGTCTACGGCAGTTTTTGGGTCGAACTCTCAAGTTCATGAGACTGAGCTATTCGACTGCTGCCTATGTAGTTTTTGGAACATTAATTCACCATGTATTATTTGCATCTGTGATTACATGTAACACTTAATAGTTTCTGCCGATTTAATGGATCTGGGTCTGAACCCATATAGTTGACGGCTCTTTTGGCTATTACAGAATATGGTTAAACTTCTGTGGTTTATTTTCATGCTCGGCTCTTCTGTTTATCGCAGAGCAATGTTAAACTTTCTGATGTTTATTATCGCTCTCTTTATAAGATTTCCCGTAAGGGTTGAGTTTAAGCATTACCCAGTTGTTTATTTAAATGTATGCTCTGGAGTTTATTCGCAATGTCTATAGTTTTAGAGAGGGTTTGGGCGGGACGGCATACGCCGCTTTCCAACCGCATTCGATGGTTCCGCCAGGGTTCGCACCTGCATCTCATTCAATAGATGTCTGGTCGAACTCGGCGATGGTTGAGAAAAAGAGACCTTTGGTCATACAGATTTATGGTTATACGCTATATTTGTTCTTTTACTGTCACGATATGGTCTCAGTTCACCACATACTGTCTGATCTGTAATTCTCTGAAATGAATATTATAGTTGACTCTGCGTTTATTCCGTTGCCATAGCAGTGTTCCTTCTACTGTATATACAACGTTTAACTTCATATCATTTTGTTTTAAGGACAGTAATGCATTTAGTCTATATGCTAAAGATAATTCGATCACCTGTTGATGTTATTATACCCGGGGGTGATATCATGGTAGTCTGTTACAGTCTTTAACGGTTTCACTACTTTGTTCCTCTTTTATTTAAGGTTCAAGCATGAGGTTAAGCTCTGCTTTACGGCCGGTTATTGTCCAAGAGGAATGACGGCGGTGGCTTCAGGCTTCTGCCTGCCGCAAGGGTTCTTCCAACAGCGGACCTATTCTGGTTTATTTACTAACTACCTACTTCTCTTCAGACTTTGCAATCCCGAGGTTATCTACGGGTTCCTCTTCGGGTTATCATTTACCAGATAAGGGTACATTGGGCTCTTGAAATTATTATGTATTAGGGTATGGATTTCTGTTACAGGGTTTCCTCCTACTTTGCATGATACCCGACCCTGCATATTCAGACCCTAACCTCTGATAATATTCTATGCTTTAATAATAAATGACCCCTCATGCTACAGGTATTGCAGATTTATGCAGCTACCTAGTTGAACACGAAGACCTGCATTTCTATGTCACTTACATATTCACAGTTATTCTGTTTTTAATAGTGCTGTAGGGTCTCTGTCCAACTGATATTACGCAATTAGCTACAGGTATTCTGAGTTACCCATTCTACACAAACAATTGCAGTTACTTTAGGATTTCGATACTTACCTGGTCACTGCTCGTAGGGACAATCTTCAGCAAATCTCCTGCAAATTCCTGTGTCAAGCTCGTTATCCACCCAGCCGTGAGACTTGTCCTTCGGGACCTGAGTCTCCCCCCGAGCTCCTTCTTACCGGATCACAATCCTCAGTAAGACAACACCTAGTGCTCGACTATCTGGTCACTACCAGACTTAGTCCAAAACAAAGTCTTTCTTTTTTCCTTACTGTCTGTCTCTACAACACAGCATTCTCCCACCATCTTTTTCCTTTTCCTGGAAATCCCTCCAGTTAGGGAAGGTGGTTATTTTCAGTTTAATTAACTACTTTCCTTTTCTTTCCCCAGTTCCCTTTTGGGATTCCAATACTTTTCTGAGTAATTCTTTAAACATTATTTTAATGCATATTTAAAATTAACAGATTACTCTTTAAAAGAAAATAAGTCTCTCAATGTCATTCAGTTTTTACCACAGTAAACTTTAGTAATTACATTTTACGGGGTCATCACATCTCCCCCCCCTGAGTTTGGACATCGTCCCGATGTCTAGCGTTCTCAAACAGCTCCGGATAAGCTTTCCTAAAAAGCTCTTCATCTTCCCAAGTAGCCTCATCCGGCCCATAGTGCTGCCACTGCACTTTAATTTGGGTAATAACCCGCTTCCGCAGCTGTACTTCTCTCCGGTCGAGAATGCTCAGCGGCTCTACCAAGACCTCTCCTTCCGGTTCGACCTGCAAACAATAACAGTGTCAGTTTTCTATTTCTTGACACCTTTCCAATTAGTTCAATTGAAAGTAACTCTTACCCGTATATCTTGCCACTTGATCACATGCTTAGGGTCATAGATATACTTTTTAAGCATGGATACATGGAAGACATTATGAATTTTAATGTGGCTTGGTAAAGCTAGCTGATAAGCTACTGGCCCAACTCTTGCCAAGACCTGAAAAGGTCCAAAATAACGAGGCGCGAGTTTAGCGCAACTGCTCCATTGCAGAGTACTTTTCTTGGCTTGTATTCTTATATAAACGTGGTCGCCCACCTGATACTCTTTGAACCTCCTCTTCTGATCTGCAAAATTCTTTTGCCGATCTTGAGCGGCCTTCAGGTTAGCTCGCACCCTTTTGACCATGTCCTCCATTTCTTTGAGCATTTCGGGTCCCAACCTGAACTTATCCTCCGGGCCACTCCAATTTGTGGGCGTCCGACATTTGCGTCCATACAAGACTTCAAATGGAGACATTTGAATTGATGTGTGATATCCATTGTTATAAGCGAATTCTACCAAGTGTAGATAATCTTCCCACTGAGTCGGCTTTTGCATTACACATGCTCTCAGCATGTCTTCCAACACCTGATTTACTCTCTCCATCTGTCCATCAGTCTGGGGATGGTATGCTGTACTAAAGTTCAGCTGCGTACCCAATTCTGCAAATAGTGCTTTCCAAAAGGCGGATGTAAACTTTACATCCCGATCTGATATTATAATCTTTGGAAGCCCGTGGAGTCTGAACACATTCTGCATAAATATGTGTGCAATTTGTACTGCCCTGTAGGTCGATTGCACTGGAATAAAGTGGGCTGCTTTACTCAACTTATCAACTACCACCATAATAGAATCATTGTTCCTCCTTGTTCTAGGCAACCCGGTTATAAAATCCATGGATATAATTTCCCATTTCCATTCTGGAATTGGTAGGGGTTGCAATAACCCAGCCGGGTGCTGATGCTCTGTCTTGATCTGCTGGCACTCTAAACATCGCGCTAAATATTCAGCTACATGTCTTTTCATCCCTGGCCAGTAGTACTCCTTCCGAAGTGCCGCAAGCATCTTCTGGTATCCAGGGTGACCTGCGTAATGACTGGTATGAAACTCATTCAGAATTAAGTTTCTAAGACTATCGTCATTTGGTACAAACAGTCGTTTTTTGTAAAACAGCATCCCATCCTTGCTCACTTCATACCCTTGCTGGCTTTCCTGGCTGGAAAGTGACTTTTGTCGCTTCATTTGCTGATATTCAGCATCCTGGTTTGCTGTTGTTTTTATCCTCTCTTGCAAGGAGTTTTCCCACTTGCTGAGAGTAACTTCATATAAACATTGTACTTTACGACTTAGGGCGTCTGCTACACGGTTTTCTTTTCCTTTCAGGTGTTTAATATCAAAATCGAATCCACTTAAGAAATCTGCCCAACGGGCCTGCCTTTCATTCAGGGTGGGCTGACTGAAATAGTTTGTCAAGCTGTGATGATCTGTTAGTAACAGAAATTTCTTACCCAAAAGATAATGTCGCCACATTTTAAGGGCATGTATGACAGCTGCCAACTCCAAGTCGTAGGCAGAATATTTCTGTTCATGTTCCTTCAACTTTCTCGACTCATAGGCGATCACTCTCCCTTCTTGCATTAACACACCTCCAACGCCTTCTCGACTAGCATCAGTACATACTACATAATCCTTATTAGGATCAGCTATACTTAGGACGGGAGCAGTAGTGAGTAGGTGCTTAAGTCGTTCAAAACTTTGTTGACATTCCGAACTCCATTTGAATGCCCTCCCTTTCTTTTGCAAGGACGTGATAGGATATGCCACTCTTGAAAAACCTTCTACGAATCTTTTGTAGTACCCCGCTAATCCCATGAAAGATCTGATATCCGCCACATCTTTAGGCACGGGCCAATTCATTATGGTTTTGATTTTCTCAGGATCCACTGCAATCCCTTCTTTGGTGATCACATGGCCTAAATACTGAATCTCTTCTTTATAGAAATCGCACTTGCTAAGTTTAGCATACAGCTGATGCTCTCGCAGGGTTTGCAGCACTATCCGGAGGTGCTCCTCGTGTTCCTCCTTGGAACGGGAATAAATCAGAATGTCATCAATGAATATTAGTACAAATTTGTCTAAAAACTGATGGAACACGTTGTTCATTAAGCACATGAATGTGGCGGGTGCATTAGTCAGTCCAAAAGGCAGTACTACAAACTCGTAGTGTCCATATCGGGTTCTGAAGGCTGTTTTAGCAATATCCTCTTCTTTAATTCTGATCTGATGGTAACCAGATCGCAAATCAATTTTGGAAAATACTGTCGCCCCCTTAACCTGATCAAAAAGTTCATCGATCCGAGGTAAGGGGTATTTATTTTTAATTGTGAGTTTGTTCAGCTGTCGGTAATCGATACACATCCGAAAAGTTCCATCTTTCTTCTTGACGAATAGCACCGGAGCTCCCCATGGAGATACACTGGGACGGATATAATTTTTATCCAGCAGTTCTTGTAATTGCATTTTCAACTCAGTCAGCTCAGGTACACTCATTCTATAAGGTGTCCGCGAAACTGGGGCAGCTCCTGGTATTAACTCAATGGTGAAGTCAATATCCCTTTTCGGAGGTAATCCAGGAATTTCCTCTGGAAACACATCTGCGAATTCTTTTATCACTGGAAGGTGGTCTAGCGGACTCCCTTTATTCTTAGTTTCTGCATAATTCACCTGAATGGCATACACTTGGCATCTTTTCCGGATGCATTTCGCTAACTGGGATGCAGTGATTGGCCGGACCTGCACTGGCCGTTTAATTCCCTGCATCTCCTGCTCCATTCCAGAGTCATCTTTGAATCGTATGACCTTCGTTTTACAATTCACTAAAGCCCAATGCTTTTCTAACCAATCCATCCCAATTAGGACGTCATAGGATCCAAGTGGAAGCATGTTCAGATCTGTCACCACTGGCTGTCCGGCTATCGTTATAGGGCAGTTTTTGATCTTTGCCATTACTCGTCTTTTAGCCCCTGTAGCTAGCTGTACCAGCCACGGGTTCTTGAATTTTTCAGGCTGCAATTTACACTGTTCAACTATCTTTGGACTAATATAACTCAAAGTAGCTCCTGGGTCAATTAGAACAGTGATAGAAAGGTTCGAAATTTTACCTTCAAATTCGACCATAGTGGGCTGGTATTCTGCCTGGCGGTCGTCCAAGGCTGCATTAATTTTTGGCACACTTCGTCCCACGTCGCCCACGGTTGATGCTTCATGAATCTGGGAGATCTGATCAGTCCCCTTCCGTTGCGGACAGTTCTTGACATAGTGTGGTCCGCCACAACCCCAGCACTGTACTGGGGGTCTGCTTACTCCCTCATTATCCAACTTGACAGATTGTTCACCCATTCTGGTTTCACTGATAGGCTTGGGCCTGAATGAACCTCTCGGTGCTGCTCTGCTACTCTGGCCTTTGATGCTTCCTTTAGCTCCACCAACCCGGCCTCCTCTATTGTTACCCACAATTTTACTATTCTTCTTCTCATTCCATTTCCGGTTAGAACTGTCCCCTTTCTGTTTGCTCTGCTGGTAGCACATTCTAGCTTTACGGATAGCTTCATCCATAGTTCTGGGATTGTCAAATTCAATCCTCTCTCTCATATACATAGGTAAGCTGCTAACGAATCTTTGCACCTTAGCTTTTTCTTCTTTAAGGTAGGGTACATAACGGAGCAAGGAGGTGAAACGATTGATGAACTCATCCATAGTCTGCTGTCCCAACCGCAGATCGTGGAATTCCTTTGCTTTTTCATCATAAAAGCGTTCTGTTAAATATCTCTCTTTAAAATATTTTTGAAATTTTTCCCATGTTATGGTTCGTTCGCTTACCCCTTTCACGATTTTAACTTCTTCCCACCACAATGTTGCTTTCCCTTGCAACTGAAAAATGGCCAATCGTGCCTTCAAGTTATGGTCATACTCATATAACTGGAAATATTTATTCATGTTAATCAGCCATGCTTCAGCTGCTTCCTCTTGTTCCCCGTCGTAGTGTGGGGGTTTAATTTTCCGGAATTCTCCCTGCAATTCCACCTTTTGTCGCTTTGAAGTCTGCTGTTCTGATGCATTATCAGATTGATCCTCTCCATCTTCTGGAATCTCAGATTCTGCTTGGTAATGCTGCTCCTCTGTCATTCTCTGTTGCTCTGCGCTAGGGTTGGCCAGTGGCGGGTTCTGTTTGTCGGACAAGCTTTTTAGTATCCTTTCCTGCTCCATTGTCAAACGTGCATTGTCTTCACGTAAACGAGCCATTTCATTCTTCAGCTCTTGAACTGTTTCTAGTATGGCCAGATTTGTACTGCGGGTCTCCTCACCCAACTGCACCCACAACTCTGGGTTGTTTCCTGGATTCATTTTTCCTTGTTCTGGTCTGGTCTAATCATACAACAGTTAACCTTGTGAGCTTCGGGGCACAATTTTATTACCCCAGTTAAAGAAATATCAATGCTGTAAAAAAAAAAATTTTTTTTTTTTTTTTAAAAACAAACACATATTACTCATACCCAGAGGCCACAGTATGGGCAACCTGGGCTCTGATACCAATTGTCACATATCTCTCACCTGTATTTAAATATATAGAAAAAAAAAATTTAATAGTGGCTACACCATCCTTATATATATGCATACACCGTCGGATATAACGTATATTTGATGCGATACCATCACAGTACCAAGGCTTAACTTATTATATAGTTTTAATTGTTCCACTTCCATATGAATTGATGCTACCTCGATACAATGCAAAGGATGTTTCTTAATTTGTGTTTGTAAGGGTATTAAGTCTCAACCACCGTTTATATGTTGGCGCCTTCTCTACAATACACCTGGACTAGCATTTAAGGCCGCCGGCCTGATCACGTGATCGGCCATGGCTCTACAGGCTGGAGCTTTCCCGCCTTCATACTTTGGCATTACCACCGAGATCTACGGCATGGAGGTTCTGTGGATGATCAAAGGTGGAGATTGCTCCACGTCGCAGGGTCATAGTTTCGCGTTTATAAGTTTGATATCCCGTGTTTGTTGGGGTTTTGCTGCTGCTGCTTGGCGCTCCAGAGCTCGGTGTAATTCCCTGTTACCACTGGGCGTTTGTCCCACAATTTCTGCACCGGTTCCCTCCCGTCACCCTCGACCAGCATGCGATCTCATCATGTGGTTACCGCTCCGAGGCTGTAAATCCTTGAACTGGCTGGGTAAGATTTACATTCGTAAACTGGTTTTGCATTGTTATTTAGGGTTATATTAATGAACGCACAGTGTAACTGCCTCTCTCTTTGATTGACAGGTAGTGAAGAATCCGCTGTCGTGGCTCCTTCAGCAGTCTACACTGCTCTCTGTTGCTATTATGCTGAACATATACAGGTACACTAATTGTTTCATTTCCCTACCTCATAGTGTAAACTTCTGGTTACGATTTTGTTTATCTTTGTCGGAGGGTTACCGCTGTGTTGAATTATAAATCCCAGCCACCTTACTCCTCTACGGTTGGCGCAGATGGCGATACACGGCCTCCTAATTTCCGGGGCCATACCCATTGGGGTTTGATTATGTGGAAGTCGGGTTCACATTCTCTCTTGTCTACGACAGTTTTTGGGTCGAACTCTCAAGTTCATGAGACTTAGCTATTCGACTGCTGCCTATGTAGTTTTTGGAACATTAATTCACCATGTATTATTTGCATCTGTGATTACATGTAACACTTAATGTTTTTCTGCCGATTTAATGGATCTGGGTCTGAACCCATATAGTTGACGGCTCTTTTGGCTATTACAGAATATGGTTAAACTTCTGTGGTTTATTTTCATGCTCGGCTCTTCTGTTTATCGCAGAGCAATGTTAAACTTTCTGATGTTTATTATCGCTCTCTTTATAAGATTTCCCGTAAGGGTTGAGTTTAAGCATTACCCAGTTGTTTATTTAAATGTATGCTCTGGAGTTTATTTGCAATGTCTATAGTTTTAGAGAGGGTTTGGGTGGGACGACATACGCCGCTTTCCAACCGCATCCGATGGTTCCGCCAGGGTTCGCACCTGCATCTCATTCAATAGATCTTTGGTCGAACTCGGCGATGGTTGAGAAAAAGAGACCTTTGGTCATACAGATTTATGGTTATACGCTATATTTGTTCTTTTACTGTCACGATATGGTCTCATTTCACCACATACTTTCTGACCTGTAATTCTCTGAAATGAATATTATATTTGCCTATGCATTTGTTCCATTTCTATAGCAGTATTCCTTCTACAGTATAAACAGCGTTTACTTCATATCATTCGGTTTTAAAGACAGTAATGCATTTAGACTATATGGTAAAGATAATTCGATCACCTGTTGGTGTTATTATACCCGGGGGTGATATTATGGTAGTCTATTACAGTCTTTAACGGTTTGACTACTTTGTTCCTCTTTTATTTAAGGATCATGCATAAGGTTAAGTTCTGCTTTTCGGCCGGTTTATTTTCCAAGAGGAATGACGAGCGGAGGCTTCAGGCTCCTGCCTGCCGCAAGGGTTCTTCCAACAGCGAACCTATTCTGGTTTATTTACTAACTCCCTACTTCTCTTCAAAACTTTGCATCCTGAGGTTATCTACGGATTCCTCTTCGGGTTATCATTTACCAGATAAGGGTACATTGGCCTCCTGTAAATATTATGTATTAGGGTATGGATTCCTGTTACAGGATTTCCGCCTACTTCGCATGATACCCGACTCTGCATATTCAGACCCTAACCTCTGCTAATATTTTAAGCTGTAATAATAAATTGCTCTACACGCTACAGGTATGCAGATTTACACAGTTACTTAGTTGAACACGAAGGCATGCATTTCTATATCACTTAAATATTCACAGTTATTCTATTTTGATAGTACTGTAGAGTCTCTGTCCCACTGATAATACGCAGTTAGCTACAGGTATTCTGAGTTACCCATTCTATACAAACAATTGCAGATACTTTAGGGTTTAGTTACTTACCTGGTCACTGCTCGTAGGGAAATTCTTCAGCAAATCTCCTGCAAATTCCTGTGTCAAGCTCGTTATCCACCCATCCGTGAGACTTGTCCTTCGGGACCTGAGTCTCCCCCCGAGCTCCTTCTTACCGGATCACAATCCTCAGTAAGACAGCACCTAGTGCTCGACTATCTGGTCACTACCAGACTTAGTCCAAAACAAAGTCTTTCTTTTTTCCTTACTGTCTGTCTCTACAGCACAGCATTCTCCCACCATCTTTTTCCTTTTCCTGGAAATCCCTCCAGTTAGGGAAGGTGGTTATTTTCAGTTTAATTAACTACTTTCCTTTTCTTTCCCCAGTTCCCTTTTGGGATTCCAATACTTTTCTGAGTAATTCTTTAAACATTATTTTAATGCATATTTAAAATTAACAGATTACTCTTTAAAAGAAAATAAGTCTCTCAATGTCATTCAGTTTTTACCACAGTAAACTTTAGTAATTACATTTTACGGGGTCATCACAATTTGTTTAGAAACTAGCTATTACAACTAAATAAATATTATATTAATTTTAATTAAACTAGCTATTACAACTAAATAAATATTATATTAATTTTAATAATTAATTAAAGTGTTAAAATAATATATATTTATTTAAACTAACTCTTTTAAAATATTTATTTAAAACTATTTATTTAAAAGTAATTGTTTTAAAATAATTAATTAGATATTATAAGTTTTACGGGGCTAACTTAATCCAAATATATACCTAAGATCAAGGAAGAGAACTTAAGCTACACAAATGAAAATATAAAAATGAAAAAGAGGTTATTAATTAAGATTAAATATAAAAAATTATATACATTTATTAGATATATTAAGAGACCTAATAATAATAATGCACAAAATAAAAGAAAGACTCAAATTTTATAAAAATCAGAAAAAATGAAGGTTAGGAGGGAAACAAGGATGCAACCAGCTAATTCTAGTCAATGATGCATCCATATTGTTTATTCCTTAAGATCCATTGACCTTGCACTGAGGATAGACCACAATAGTTGTTTCGAAACAACGACCAAACCCTGATTATGTGATTAATCCGAAAGACATCTATCTAAATGTCATTATAATTACTAATAAGACATTTATAATTATTAATAATAATATTTGTTTATAATAATAATTATTATAAATTTATAAAAAAATTATTATAAACTTTATAATAATATTTATTATAAATTTTATTTAGGATAATATTTTTTAAAATCTAAAGTTATAAAAAGCCAAAAACTTAAATCTACAAAAATCTAAATATATAAAACATAAAGACATATTATTAGTATATGATTAGGGAGACGTATTCATTTAGAAAAATTCTGAGTAAATAACTTAGTTGAAGAGGCCAGTTTTAATAAGGACCAAATCTCGTAGTGGCCAAGTTGAAAACTTCAGAGTACTTTAGATTCCTTTGGCTTGTGCTGTCTCCCTCTTTTGCGGGTTGCCGACTTATCAAACATTAAAACAATAGTTTTATCGGAAATTAAAACAATCCAGAATCACCCGATTGCTGTAACCAGATCGAAAAACTTACTCGAATGATTCTATTGTTGTGACCTGATGTTGCACCGCCTATTGTTGGGATTATCTGCATCCAGATGTACAATAATGTGAAAGAACAGAGTTACCATTACAAGGTTTTAAGCGAAATGATAAAAGAAAGCAACTTCTTCGTCCTAAGCAGGATTTAGACAATTATAATTCACTAATTTATCTTTCATAGTTTACAGTTATCCAGAGAGCTAGGGTTCAGCAGATTTGATGATACAAAACACCACCTATATATTGTTCAAAGAAATAAAACAGATCAATGACACGTGTTTTTGCTACCTTGGTTTAAGTTATCAGTAAATCAAATGAAGTTTACAGGTGTTAGATTTAACAGCATCCTTGGCCCATCAAGCTGCAATGAGTTAAATCGAAATGCGGAAAAAGAGAATTGTAGAAACTGATAAAGTAAATAATAATTTAATTTCATATTTTTGCAAAAAAATGTGACATTTCATTTTTCAAATTTTTAATCTAATCCTTTGAATTATGACTTAGATCCAAAAAAATAATATATATATATAGATATAGATATACCAAAGTTATAAAATCAAGGTCATTTAAACAAATTTTTGTGTGTGAAAAAACAAATTCCTAGAGCTCCCTATTCTAGTATAAAAAATGCTTACTAATTTAATAACAAATTAAAATGATTATTACTTATTTATTATAAATATTTTATTATTTACTAACCAATAATTAAAATATTATATATAAATATTTTAAAATATAAATTATGATAGAATTTTATTAAATTTTATTTTAAATTTTGAAATTTTAATATTATCAATCCAAGCCACTTGTATTGCAAATTCCATTTCCATCCAATATTTTTAACTTCCTTGCCACTAAACTTAAAGATATGCAGTAATTAACCATTGACGACTTATCCACTAATTCTATAACATCTTTCTTGAGGGCGTAAAAAAAAGTTCCGGTTTACACTGTGATTTACACATTGCACTGTAGTTTTTGTTTTTAAGTCAAATTGTTGCGAGGTGAGTAAATGTCCTTTGTACTCTTTTATGATCAAATTCTTATATATATATATATATATATATATATATTTTTAAGTCAAATTATTGAGAGGTGATTAAATGTCCTTTGTACTCTTTTATGATCAAATTCTTTTTATTTATTTATTGTAATAACAGGTATTTGTTACCAATGACTGATGATTTGTTTGACCAGTTGAAGGGAGGAGTAATGTTGTTTCCAAGGAAGGCATAGCAGTGGATCCAGAAAGATAATGGCTATCGTGTAATGGGAAGCTCCTAGGCTTGTAGATAAGGTCAGAGCATTCATAGGATTAGCAGGTTATTATAGGAGGTTCATCAGAAACTTCTCACATATTTCATATCATATTAAATCCTTGTAGAGGAAAATAAATAAATTTGAATTGACAAAGGAATGTGCAACAATTTGTGAGTAGTTGAAGTAGTTTTTGACAATCACTCCAATGTTAAAGGTTCCAGATCCAAATAAAGAGTTTGTGTTGTGCATAGATGCTTGCAAGAGAGGAATTGGTGGAGTCCTGATGTAAGAGGCGTATGTGGTATGCTATGTGTGAAGGAAATTGAATGAGCATGAGCAGAACTATATGACACATGATCTTGAGTTAGCATCGATCATTCGTGAATTGAAAATTTGGAGGCACTATCTACTTGGTAGGAGGTTTGTATTGATGAGCGATCACAGTGGGTTGACGTACTTGTTTGACCAATTAAATATGAATGTCAGATAAGATATATGGTTAGATACCCTTAGTGAGTTTGACTTTGAGATCATATGCATTAAGGGAAAGGAGAACAAGGTTGTAGATGCTCTCGGTGGGAGAGTGCATGTAAATCATGTTGCAACTATGAGTTATTATGAGAAGTATTTATGGGATCTGATCTTTTAGGTAGGACAACATAATGAGAAGTAGCAACAACTTAAGCATAGGTTACAACATGGTACAAGTGACCAAGATGTGGATTATCATCTATGTGATAGGCCACTTTGTGACATCTTATCAGTAGGCCTTCAACTAGATCAATCAATGTCCTTTGACCTCATTCTCATCATCCTTGCACAAAGACCTAATAATGACTCATTCTAATCCCTAAGTTTTTGCCTAAAAGCCCCTTGTTTCAGTCATTTTAAGGACCATCGCTCTCTGGCCTCCTACTGGACATCATTGTCTACCAGGTTGCTCCATTATGGTCTACATTGATCAACTACATGTTTCTCCACTATGCACCTCCATTGGTTCTAGAAATTCAAGAAAAAGAGAGAGAATCTCGAAGCCCCTTATTCTAGAAGCTTTCAGGATTTATTGTAATAATTTACCTCAGATAAAAGTCTTGAATCCTATCCTATCGTACATTGGAATTTTCATCCCTTATTCCTTGAGCTCATCCTCCCATCGAGAGTGGATCCCAATCCCTAATTGGTAAAAGGATAAGAATTCATGAACCACCTCCCTCACCTATATATTTACTACCATCCATAGGCAAGGGGTTGGATTTTCGAGAGTGATTCTAACATTATGTTGTTGATGTAAGAGATATATTTCCATGCATTAGGGTGTTTAGAGGTGCACTTTGTGACAAGGAAATGACAAGTAAACTTGGAGGAGCTCTTTTACATGATCGACACCTATTTTGGCTATAATTCGCTCCATTTATATTAATGCAAAGAGTTCTTTGTTTTCCTATATATAATGTTATGGTTTCGTATATTTCAATACCATGTTGATCTATTGAATAAAGTGATTAACTAATGTTATATAGGTTATGTGGATCATTGACTTATGTTATCTGACTGTGTAGGTTCTAATAATGATGATCAAAGCTAAGATTGAAGCATTCAACCCAAAGAATGAGAAAATCATACAACAGATTCCAGGTAAGTTTAATCCCATTATCTATTTACTTTAAGGAAAGCATTAGTCACTTTGTCTTTATGTTGTTCTAGGTTAGTCGACCAAGCCAACGAGATATTCCTTTGTTTGCAGTCGTAGATTCCACATAACAGTCTCACAACAAATGGCTTGGTCATTTTGAGGGACATGATCTATGTGTCCGATGACAATGAGCTCAAGAAACTTATATTGAGGAAGTTTCATGTCACCCAAGATATCAGAAGACATTGAGAACAATGAAGAAGTTCTACTATTGGCCAAATGTGAAGAATGAAGTGGTAGATTTTGTTACCAAATGATTGTATTATTAGTAGGCAAAAGTTGAGAGTAAGCATCCAATTGGTTTGTTACATCCTATTCCAATTCCAGAATGGAAATGGGAGGTCATTTCCATGGATTTCATTATATTTTTTAGATGACATCGAAGCAACATCACTCCATCATGGTTGTGGTTTAAAGGTTGAGAAAGGTAGCTCACTTCATTCTAGTGAAGAATACTTATTTATATAGTGAGGTAGCACATGTCTTCATCATGGAGATAGTGAGGTTGCACAATGTTCCGAAGCAGATTGTGTCAGAAAAAGATTCTAAGTTCACTTCTAGGTTTGGGAAGGAGTTATTTGCAGGTTTGGGTACATAGTTTGCCTTCAAACCAAATTATCATCCATAGACTGATGAAGAAGCAGAGAAGGTCAATACGATACTAGAGGATATGTTGAGGATGTATGTCACGCATCAGCAGTGGAAGATGGAGGAGTATCTTCCACTAGTTGAGTTTGCTTACAACAATGGGTTTCATGATTCACTGAGGATGAGTCTGTTTTAGGTGCTTTATGGATGGATTTTTAATAATCCCATCAGTTGGAATGATCTAGTAAATAGGGTACATAGGTTCGGACATTTTGGAAAAGATGGAACTGTAGGTTTTAACCCTGTACAAAAATTACCTGCATATGAATTCTAAAACATAGAAAATAAACAATGTGAGGACATAACACATAAAACACATATACATAGAGATTTTCCCCTGGATCCCAAAGCCAGGACTACCAGCTTGATTTTTCGTTATGTTCCTTTCAATGTTACAATACATATTTATACATGCCGAAGCATCCAAAACCATGGAACGAAAACCATTGCGTCCAAAACCATGTGTGAAAATCATGCACAAAACCATAGGTAGGTCTGCCCAACCTAATATAGGGTCCAAAAAAAAAATTTGCAGGGCACTACCCCAGACCCCCTAGAGGGGGTTACCTGCACCCCTTAAACCCCTTGTGACCACCTCGCTGTGCAATCGGCGCAACGAAAGGGGGGGCTCCGCCCCCACTCTAACCCCTGGTTAACTACGTGTGCTAGTCGTGGAAAGAATCTAACACAACCCAACATTCTCCCACTTGTTGTTTTCTTTCCATAGGGGGCCACAATAGATCTTAGTCATTTATCTAGCCCTGCAATGCCCATTTTTCCTCTAAACCAAGAGAACTTCTCAGAGGTCACAGATTTTGTCAATGCATCTGCAATATTCTTCAAACTGTCCACCTTTATTAGCAACACCTTTTTGTCTTCTATCATATCCCTCACAAAATGATACTGAACATCAATGTGCTTTGTCTTTGAATGATATGCGGGGTTCTTTGCCAACAAAATTGCACCCTTTTTGTCACAATCTATCCTTATAGCTCCCTGTACTAATCCCATACTTGAACACAATCTCTGCAACCAAACTTCTTCCTTGCCTGCATGAGTGGCTACCATGTATTATGCCTCTGTATTTGATAGTGCCACTATAGATTGTTTCTTACTCATCCAACTGACTACACCTCCAAATAGGTTGAACACATACCCACTTGTAGATCTTCTCTGATCCAGATCTCCAGCATAGTCTACATTAACAAAGCCATGAATATCCAACACTCTGTCTAACCCTGGTCTTCCTTGGTAGCACAAACCATAATCACTAGTGCCACACAAATACCTGAAAACCCGCTTCACTATTGTCCAGTGCTCCTTCCCTAGTTTTGACATAAACTTGTTCAATACTCCCACTGCATGTGCAATGTTTGGTCTAGTACAGACCATTGCATACATCAGACTACCGATTGCACTTGCATATGGAACACGGGACATGTCCTTTTCCTCTTCTTGTGGCTTGGGACACTGTTCAGCAGATAACCTCACACCTACATGAATAGGAAACTTCACCGGTTTACTATCCTGCATATTATACCTCTGCAGTATTATCTCAACATACTTCCTCTGGTTTGACCAGAGCTTCCTCTTTACCCAGACTCTTTTAATTTCCATGCACAAAATATAGTTTGCAGCACCAAGATCTTTCATGTCGAATTTGGAGGACAATTGGGTTTTCAAATCCTAGATAATTTCTTTGTCATTTCCAACTAGCAACATATCATCCATATACAAGACCAGATAAATAAAACGATCACCAATTAATTTAAAATATACACAGTGATATTTTTGGCTTCTGGTGAAGCCAAGTCCCCATATAAATGTATCAAATTTCTGATACGACATCCTTGGTGACTATTTTAACCCATACAGAGACTTCGTTAACTTGCATACCAATTCTTTCTTACCCTTCACCACAAAGCCTTCAGGTTGCTTCATGTAGATTTCCTATTATAGATCCCCATGAAGAAATGTTGTCTTCACATCCATCTGTTCTACCTCAAAATCAAAAGCAGCAACAACAGATAAAAGTAATCTAATAGAAATTACCTTTGTGAGAGGAGAAAAAATATCACTGAAATCAATTCCCCGCACCTAGGAATAACCTTTTGCTACCAACCGAGCTTTATATTTCTCCACCTTTCCTTATGCATTTGTCTTCTTCTTGAATACACATTTGCTTCCAATGGGTTTCCTTCCAGCCGGCAACTCCACCAGATCCCAAGCCTTATTTTTGTGCAAATATGTCATTTCATCAACCATGGCCTCTTTCCAGAGTTTTCCATCCTCTTAATCTACTGCTTCCTTCACAGTTCTGGGATCATCATCAGTTACAGATAAAGCAAAATTTGAACAAAAAGTAGATGGACTATACCTTTCTGACTGCCTTCTTTCTTGAACTGATCTTCTTGCACCCGGAGTTCGTGGCTCTTCATCTTCTGATTTCTCCTCTGCAGTAAAGTCTGATTCTTCCTCCTTAAGCTCAAACTCTATCTTCTTAGGTTCCTTTGGTTGGACTTCATGTTTAATAACATCTTTCACCTCTCTGAACACCACACCTCGGTTGTACACAACCTTCCTTGTTACTGGGTTCCAAAGCCTATAACCCTTTAAACCATCCTTATACCTAATAAAGATGCGCTTCCTCTATTTACTATCCAACTTGGTTCTTTTCTTCTTTGGAACATGTACATATGCATCACATCCAAATACCTTCAGATGTGAAAGAGAGAGTTTCTTACTAGTCCATACCACTTATGGAGTCTTATCCCCCAACGCTGATGAAGGTGATCTATTAAACAGGTAACATGCTATCTCCACCGCCTCTGCCCAAAATTCTTGTCCTAACCCAACACCACTGAGCATGCTTCTCGCCCTTTCTATCAATGTCTTGTTCATTCTTTCTGCAACTCCATTTTGCTCATGTGTGTATGTAGTAGTCTTCTGCCATGCTATACCACACTTCTTACAGAATTCTTCAAATTCCTTGTTGCAAAACTCTCCACCGTTATCTATCCTCAACACCTTTATGTTCTTCTCTATCGGGTTTTTCGACAGAGACTTAAATTCTTGAAACCTGTCAAAGACTTCAGATTTCTTCTTAAGGAAATATATCCATGTATTCCTTGAGAAGCCATCTGTAAATGTTACATAGTACACAGGCTTACCTAGTGATGGAACCTTCACAGGTCTAAACACATCACTGTGCACAAGTTCTAATATATGTTTCACACTCTTACCACAAGAGGGGAAACTCACCCGATTCTCCTTCCCATATACACAATTTTCACAAAAATCAAAATCTAGAGAGCTATTACTCATACCTTATACCATACCTTTACCATGAAGTATTCGAAGGCCCTTATCTCCAATATGTCCAAGCCTTTGATGCCACAGCGGGGCCTTCTCTCCAAAGACCACTATATTTTCTGCTCCACTTTCAAGAACCACAAAATTGTTGCACCCATCAACAACAGTGCTACCTTGCAGCTTATATAGAGTTCCAATTCGAACTCCCCGCATCAATACCTGTGCCCCCCAAACCATCTTGAAGGTATCCTTCTCGAACACTTCTTTTACACCTGCATCATCCAACTTGCTTACAAAAATTAGATTTTGGCTAATGTTGGAATATGCAGAACACCCAGAAGTGTTCTAACCCTTACACCTTGCAACTTCAACTTTAGCTTTCCACGACCAACAATTCTAGCCTTCCCGTCATCCCCCAAGAAGACTTCACCACCATCATATTTATCATACTCACGGAACCAGTCTCTATGGGGAGTGAAGTGAAAGGATGCACCTGAGTCAATCAACAATGCCTCATGATCTACATGTGTACTTGAAGAAGCCAAGTACACATCCCCACCTTCATCTGAGGTGGTTTTCACCTCTACAAAAGGGGTATCATCAGATCCCTTTCCTTTATTATGAGCTTTAGATTTACAGTCCCTTTTGTAGTGCCCTTCCTTTCCACATTTCTAGCACACCACCTTTCCAGGTTTTCCTGGAGATTTAAATCTCCCTCTAGATTTAGATCTCCCACTCGATGACTTATTTTTATTTCTGTTCGGCGACCGTCCTCGTACATACAAGGCATCACCATTTTGGCTCTCCATATTTTTCTGTCTCATCTGCTCCGTTAGTAAGGATGAGACTATTTCATCAAACTGTAAGGCAGTTGTATTGCTACCCATTGTAATAACCAGACTATGCCACCAATCTGGTAGAGAGCACAACAAACTGATGCACTTATCTTCATCTAAAATTTTAGTATCAACAGATAATAACTAAGTTACCAGAGTATTAAATGCGTTTAGATGCTCTGTCACTGAATCTCCATCTTTCATCCTCAGGTTATACAGCTTTTTTCGGTAGGAATAGTTTATTCACCAAATACTTAGATTGGTACAAAGTCCCTAACTTGTCCCACAAATCCTTCGTTGTAGCTTTCCCTGATACATTCAGCAATACTGAATCTGAGACACACAATAATATTGTGCTCTTTGCCTTCCGATCCAACTTCTTCCATTCTTCATCAGACACTCTCATTGGTTTAGTACCCGGATCTACTGAGATCCACTAATATTTATCCACCAACACATCCTCCATCTTAATTTTCCACAACTCAAAACTCTGACCATTAAATTTCTTGATCTCTATCTTTCCACTACTCACCATCTTCTTTCACCACCAGAATCGATCTCGCAAATCTCCCACTAAACAGGGTGTACCACAAGCTCGAGCAAAACCCCTCAACAATAAAGGCATCCCCTTGAAGCCAAAACATCTCTGATACCAAATGTAGGTTTTAACCCTGTACAGAAATTACCTGCATACGAATTCTAAAACATAGAAAATAAACAATACGAGAGCATAACACATATACACAGAGATATTTCCCTGGATCCCAAAACTGGGACTACCAGCTTGATTTTTCATTATGTTCATTTCAATGTTACAATACATATTTATACATGTTGAAGCATCCAAAACCATGGACCAAAAGGCATCGCGTCCAAAACCATGTGCGAAAATCATGTACAAAACCATAGGTAGGTCCGCCCATAGAGGGGGGTTACCTGCACCCCTCAAACCCCCTGTGACCCCCCCGCTACACAATTGGCACAACGAAAGGGGGGTTTTCCCCCCCTCTAACCCCCTGGTTAACTACGTGGCTTAGTCGTGGAAAGAATATAACACAACCCAACAGGAACAAGAAATGCATGTTATAAAGAAGAAGCTAAAGGTAGAACATGATATATAAAAGAGTTATACATACCAACACAGGTCATTTAAGGAGTTTCAGGTTGGGGAGTATGTGTATTTATGAATCAAGGTCAAGAAGAGATCCTTGAGGATTGGATTATGTGCCATGTTGGCACCTTGGTATTGCGAGAATTTTGAGATCCTTGAGAGGATCGAACCAGTGGTCTACAAAATTACACTGCCTCTGACAGTGAAATTCCATGATGTTTTCCATGTTTCATTGCTTAAAATATATGTGAAACATGCCGATAATGTTATTAATTGGTCTGTAATGTAGGTGGATCGAGAAGAAGAATTCCATCCTGAACCTCAGTGGATATTGCAGTGGAAACAAATCATGCTCCAAAATAGTGCAATCAAGCAAGTTAAAGTGCAGTGGAAACACTTTGGGCCCGATGAAGCTACATGGGAGATGACTGATTAGATGTGGGATATGTATCCTTCACTGTTTACTGGTGTAAGCAAATGAGTTTTGGTATATGTACATATTTATGTATTATTGTCATTGTAAATATCGTAGTGAGCTATGTTATAAAGCTCCAATAAGTGGTATGTTTGTCATATTGCGATGTTTCTCATGATGGTTTTGTTTTCGAGCGGGATGTTTATTGTAAATACTGCAACGAGCTGGGTTATAAAGCTCCACGAGCAATATTTTTTGGTTTTTCTATGATTTTTCTAGTTGTAGGTCATAAAACACTGAGGACAGTCTTCCCCTAAGGGGGGGGGGGGGGTGTGTAAGAATGCCGGGTTAACATTTCACGTAGTCAAGTTAATAAAGGAAAAAATAAGACGAAGGTCATAGGACGAATATTCCAAGTTGAATGTTGGGGAAAGCATCCTAGTGGGCATCACTTGTTGTATATCATGGCTAAGGGGAAATTACCAAAGACAATGGAAATGACTTTGAAAAGGAAAGAAGACATTATTGGTATTTTATTTATGAAAATAAAGGGAATTAGAAGAAAAGGAGGGTGAAAGGCCACGGGTTTATTGTGAAGAGGAAATTGAAGGAAAATAGAGGAAACATGAAGAAATTAGAGGCATCGATAATAAAAAGGATTCATAACATCAAATGTAGCCTTTTGTCAATTTTTTTCTGGAATTAGTCTTAGAGAGGAGAAGAACACTAGGAGGAGAAGGAAAGTAAGAAAGAAAAGGAAGGACAAGGAAAGCAAAGGAAAACAAGGATCAAGAAAGGAATGGTTGGATCAAGTGGCTTCAGTGAGAATACTTGTAGGTATCATGTTTCATGCATGATTTCCTAATTGGTTTTGGCATGCATGGTATATGCATGTGTGTAATTAGTTCACTTGTTGTCATCGGTATGTGTTTTGTTGGGTTTCGACAATGGTTTTAGCCTTCCCTTGCCATTTTTGGATATCCATGGTGTGATGGGATTCATTGATAGTTGATCTTTGGATTGTTGGAAGGTTTTGGATCCGAGTGAGGTGGTCTGAAGAAAATCCCAAGGGTTGGAGGTGGAGATGGTATTATCTAGGAGACCCTCAACAAGTGGGTGGAGAGAGGAAAATTCATCAAGGCATAGGAAAGGGATTTGGATGAATCCAAGCTCCGTTTGGATTTATGATCTTGGGACTAGATTAGGTGAGATCACAATGGCATGAGGATAGAGGTGGTTTAACCCCTGCATTCCCTTGGTTGTTTATGGATTGGTTTATTCCATGAGATCCCACATTCATTCTTGGAATATGGCACAGGGATGATTGATTGAAATAAATATTTGGTTCAGCCCAATCTATGGTCGAGTTGTACATGGAAGTCGTTGACTTGGTTGGATTTTTCCTATGTCAATAAGAGCTAAGTTCCTCTTGTATTTCACGAGTAAATGTAATTGTTATTATGTGGATTTAATGGTTTTTATATCATTGTTATTTATATAGTTATATGTTGGTTATAAGCATGGTTTTATGACATATCCAAGTTATGGCTCTTATCATGTTTGATTGATAAATGAATGGTTATTGAATGCATGACCTAATATATGTTATTACAACTATTGTGAGATGGAATTTGTCATTCTTGGTAAACCTTAGATAAGTTTTAGATCCCTATCTTCATATATATATTCATGACTTGTAGATCTCATGTTCTCAATGTGTTTGAGGAAATGAATGTCATGGTTAGACTGGACTAGGTCAAGTCATTGATATAGTTTTGTGTTAGAGACTTTGTCTCTGTGTTATTTATCATTTTTAGAGTTTCATTAATTTATGGGTAAACTTATGGATCCTAACCCTGAAAAAGTGGCTTAGAACTTGGGATCGTTGGCATAGAACTGAGTGAAAAATATTGCAGCCACTCGGAAGTAAGCCTCTGAGAATGACTAGAGGGGTCCAGTCACATGGAGGCCTTTTCATAGGAGCAACTAGGGGTCTAGATCATTGGAAAAAAAATTTAACTCAGGGGTTGGGCTTCTAAAGTGGTTGGTTAGCTTCTGGCGGTCCTATAGCACCTGAGGGAAGTCAAAAAGGTCTGATTTTGTTGACCCATTTCCTTAAGGTTATCTAGGAGGTTGAGTCATGTCATAGTAGCACTTAGCTCATGTTTATCCCAACAGGTTGGTTAAAGTTGGTAGATATAGGAGGGGTGGTTACACAATGCATACACCATCAATTGGTGGAAGTTAGTGTTTCTTGATATTCATAGATGGGGAAGAGGAAGCATGACACACATGTACTTCTATAATGGTGGCTCGTCGTACACCTATACAATCTCAACAAGGTAGTCCTCAAGTAACACCTTCAACAAGAAATAGGACAACATCATGGATTAAGTAAATAATCCTCCAAGTGGACAACAAATATCATTAGTAACAAGAATTTTTTATGCAAGGATTAAAAATCTACATTCTGAGAAGTTCAGCTTCAAGTGACACATCAAATCCAACATTCATAAGCTTGACAAGGAAAGAATTTAGAAACTTGAAAGATATTGATGAGCAAAGTGATGGTGAAAATAGTGCATGTCTCAATTCTCTATTTTATTTATACTCACATGTAGATGATCCACTTAATTTTGAAGATGTAATTAAGGAAGAAAAATGGGTAGCAATAATGGATGAAGAAATATATGTTATAGAAAAGAATGATACATGGGAATTAGTGAGTCTTCCATAAGGAAAAGAAGTCATAGGTGTAAAGTGGGTCTATAAGACCAAAAGCAATGTGGAAGAAAAGGTAAAAGGAGATAAAGAAATGCTACTTGTTAAGAGGTACAAACAACAACCCAAAAAATATTATTCTGAAACATTCACACGAGTTGCAAGAATGGAAACAATGAGGACATGTTTAGCAATAAAAACCCAACATATATGGAAGGTACATCTAAAGTACATGAAATCACTCATCTTGAATGGAGTATTCAAAGAGGAAGTTTATGTAGAGTAGCCACCTAGTTATGAGTTTCAAGGGCAAGAAGACAACATTTATAGACAAAAGAAAGTTTTTTATGGGTTGAAACAACCACCACACGCAAGGTATAGCAGAATAGACTAATATTTGTTGAACACTAGCTTTAGAAAAAGTGATAGCTAGACTACCCTTTAAATAAAAAAAAGTGATTATAAGTTTTTAATTTTAGTTTTATATGTAGTGATTATCTTATTATCGTTGATTTCAAAGATGTCATGAAAAATAAGTTTGAAATTACTGATTTGGGATATTAAGGCACTTTATATTCATAGAAGTGAAGCAAGTGGAAGACGAGGTTTTTATTTCTCAAACAAAGTATATAACAAACATCTTGAAGAGATTTAAAATGAAAAACATCAAGCCCTTGCCAACTCTAACAATGATGGATTTGAAATTAAACAAAGAATATTTTAGGAACAATGTAAATCCAACACTATGCAAAAGTAGGCTAGAAGTTTAACGTTTTTGACCATAACTAGACCTGATCTAATGTATGCAATGAGTTTGGTTTCTACTTTGTGGAGACACCAAAGGAGACACATTGGCTAATAGCTAAATTATTTCTAAGGTATGTTAATCGAACCAAGGGATATGGAATTTTCTAAACTACAACAAATGAATTTAGGCTGGTTATATATACTCACAACGATTGTACAAGAAGTGTAGATGATAGAAAAAACACATCACGTTATGTTTTTCATTTGGGTTTGGGAGTCATTTCATGGGCTTCCAAGAAACAACCAATTGTTTCTCTTTCCACAACTAACCCTAAATATTTTGCAGCAATAGGAGCAACTTGTCAAACAATTTTGGTGAGAAGAATGTTGAAAGACTTAAAGAATGAACAAGAGGAAACAACAAAAAATTATTGTGACAATAACTCTGTAATTGCTTTATCCCAAAAATCAGTCTTCCACAAAAGAAGTAAACATATTAAAACAAGGCATGATTTCATGAGAGTGTTGATTAATGATGGGGAGATTGTTTTGGAACATTACAAGTCTCACCAAACGATGGGAAAAATAAAATTTTGTTTATCTAAGATAGAGTTGATTAATGACGGCTAGATTGTTTTGGAACATTAAAGTCTCACCAAACCATGGGAAAAAGAAAATTTTGTTTATCTAAGAGAAAGTTTGTATATTATAAATATGAATAATTGTAATTAAAAAAAGGTGTTAGAAATAATCCCAACTACCCCACTTAATATCCGTATCTATATGGTCCCATATCAACCCTTATGTACAAGGACAAATCTCTTTGTAGGTTTCCTGGAAGACCGAAAGAATACAAATTAATATTTTTTTGCAAGTATTCTATTTTCCTTCTGATGCAATATATTCATAAGATGTAGTCAACATCAGTAAATCAAAACCATAAGAAATATTAACGCATATTAGTGCACATTTGGAATGGTTGTTAAATGTATGTTGAACTGCAAAAATGTGTACTTGGTATGCATTTCTGCTCAATTGGGATTGAGCGCAATTATTTTGTAAAACTGCGAACATTATGCTTTAATAATTAGTTTAATCGTAAGTAGTACCCTGTCATGACATATAAAAAAAGCCAATGTGTGTTTTAAATATAAGATTTTGATTGTCTCAACGTCTGTGTTTTAAATATAAGTTTTTGATTGTGTCTCAAGGTCTGTGTTTTAAATATAAGTTTTTGATTGTATCTCGAGGTCTTAGATTGTGAGTTTGAAAACAATAGTTTTACTGTAAATCTGGTAAATCTTGTCGAGTAGCCTCCGCTTCTTTTCTTTTAAATGACTTTGTCTTTGTAAAATAAAAATATATGTAATTGGGCACTCCGTTTGGAAGTTTATTGTTATTTGATCTACCTATTTATCTATTTTTACTGTGTTTTATCCTCTTCCTTTTTTCTTTCAACCTTCAACTTTTCGGCTGCTTGAAGATCACCATGAAAAATACATAAAATGTCATTGAACAGATTCCTGAAGTTAATTGTGCAAACCACAAACAAGCCCAAAACCAAATAGAATAAATCATTCAAAGCTGATTCCAAAATTTGAACACCTCGAGTTTGAAATATTCCAACTATAATTACTGTTCACATACTAGAAGCACATTATTAAATTGGATTTCGTACAGCTGGTATCACCTTTCAATACAAATTCACCTTAAATCTTTCATGAATAAATCAGCCCACAAAAACTGACAATATGACTAGCATCCGGTGTGCCAGGTAAGGCTTGGAGAAGTTCGTCATGTGGTAAAATGATATGCCGGATCGCCATATTCCATGGGATCCGAGAATCCAAAATGCCAAGCCTGAAAGGAAGGGCCAGAAAAATAAAATCACATCTTAATATGAATAATGATAACCAAACACATATTGATATGACAAATGATAATACTATAGAGTATGTACAATTCTATAAAGTTTGCTGCTCACATGCTTATACTCGTCGCATGGTTACATAGTTGTGTTGAAGTAGATACTTTTTAGACGATGATGATGATTTTTATTTAATAAAATTTCACCTTGTTTTATTAATAAATTTTAGGAGCTAATAAACATGGGTTCAATAACCTCGGAATCCAATATGAAGAATCACACTATGATTTCTTTAATGTCAAAAACCCTAATAGGGTCAATAATAAATATATCGTGTGTTCATTATACCCAAGTCAAACTCAACCAACCAAAATAAAGTCAAACTCAACCAATCAAGGGAATGCACAATGATCGTGCATTGAGGAACCCCGATGGAGGTTCAAGAATGGCACGTTTGACTTTATGAATGTGAGAACGCCTTGTCGAGTCAATAATAAATATTGTGTCCGTGTTGAGTGTACCTAAGTCAAACTCGACAAATTCAATGAAAGATTGCGCTGACAACCCTCCATCACGCGTTAGACTTGCCATCAACAAATCGTTAAGGGTATGGGTTCAAAGCGCCCCACTTATAAGTAGAACATACAGTTTTCCTATCATCTCTCAATTGTTTTACAGCAGCTAAGCTCTCCTTGCACTTGACAAATATATCCTGCACCAGTTTGTAGTTCTTCAGAGCATATAGTGGATTTCATCTATATTGTCCACTACCTTGAAGCGGAGGCGTTTACTGAAATTCTAGCATGGCGGCCAGGGTGGTGTGTGGCATCATCGTTTCCGTTTTGCTAATCTCTGGGCTATTTCCAACGGCTAGATCCAGGCCTAACTACCTCTACGAAGCCACTGGTGACTCAAAAATTAAGGACAATTGGAATGCCGATAACATCTCTGAAGCTTATATTGAAGAAGCCATTAGAGCGCCCGCCATTGATATAGAGTTATTGAATGATAAGCTTCCAAAAAGCGGATCTACTCCCTCGTCTCCTTCAGCGTGCCATAACATGGTAATAAATACCTTCGGAGCTGCACGTTACAGTTGTTAAGGCACACAAAGTTAATAAATTACTCCATCGTGATCGGAAGCAACTTAAAAATGAATTTTGCAGAAGTTGGAATTTCCTCAAAGGATTTTTGCTGGGCTTCTTTGGTGAACAATTCGTTCCCAGACATGTTGTATCTGGCTAATTTATAACATTTATAAAATAGTTATATTTGGTGTAGCAACTGATTTTTCAAACTTAAAGATTCTTGTTCCCCTTAAGAAAAAAATATATATATTTGGACAGTATCAAGATGATTTCGAAGAGTATTGTACATACCTGCCAGCGATTGTAACTTGTACTACTGTGTTGATCGGTTTGCAGTATTCGATAGATATAAACATTACTGAAACGGTGCCTTTCCACTAAATATGACTTCAAAAAACTGTTTATTTAGCTCTGTTTTTATTGACAACCCTACTATCCGCTTGAGGGATTTCATCTTTTAGACGCGGTTAAGTTAAAATTACCATAAATTCTGATAAATACCACAAAATAGTTCTTTGACAAAGTATTCGCGGCGGAAACATTCTTCAATTCAGTGTTTAAACACTTGAAGGTTTCAGTGCTGTGTTTCTGTAAGTAATTTATATATTTTTATTGTTTTTCGCCGTAAATGTATTTGTTCTTGTAACATATAATTACTCCTGTATTGTTCACGGTTTCTGGTATTTCTCATAATTTATGGTAATTTCCATGTAGTTTATAAGATGAGTTTAAATTCGGGAGAATTAGGCACACCAGTGTGGCTGTCATTAGTGGCTCTTGTGTATATTTTATATCTTATTGTCAGTCAATTGAATTAATTTGAATTTGTGAACCTACGGTCTTAATCTCCGTTGAAATGCTATAATAGCTTGCTTTTTCCCTCGAACATATCAAAGAAAGACGAGAGGTCAGAAATGGTTTTCCGTATAAAGAAAGCCATTGTTCAATTTTCGTTACCAATGCATTGTGCAATGCCACCCAGTCATAGTCGAGAGTAGTTGTTTATCGTTTCTTTTGTTGAGAAAGTGCCTACAATTGTTCATCGAGGAGAGCTTCCATCTCTCCAAACTATAGCCACCCTATATGCTAGATGAAGAGGCCCTCAGAACTCCTGACAAATGGAACGTGGGGTCTTCTTTTTCATCCTACAGCATAAAAGGTTTGAAGGTTTTCTGATATTCATGACCAAGGTAATTCAGTTCATTAAGAATTATCTACATAGATTTCTTCATTATTATTTTCCACCCTCCCTTATTTTTATGATTAAGAATTATGATTTTTGGGCCATTAAGCTGAGAACTAAATTAGTGTAGATAGTTTATGGGATATTGTATTGAATGAGATTTAAAAATTCTCAAGTTAAGGAGTCTATGAAACCATAATTTAAGATCAGAAGAATCAACTTAGAGGGAACAAGAAGAATGATGCAAACAAGGCTTAGATGACAACATTCTTCCAAAAATTGTATAAACAACTAAGTCAAACAAATGTTGAGATACTGTAGAGATGTCATAAGAGTGACACTGATTAGCTAGATATCTAGCTGAGCCACAAAGCTTTATAGTTGATGAAGAAATTGTCCTAACAAAAGAAGTAAATAATTTTGATATTGTGGAAATAATAAGAGATATTATGAAATACCCTGCTAACACAAAGGAAAACATACAAGACATGGGACAATACATATAAATTTGTTGAAAATGAAATTGAAACTTCCTTTGCAACACTAGAAAAATGTGAGGAGAATCTAACAATCATTGTTGAATCTATTCATGAATGTCAAGTAAGATTTCTTGAGGAGTGTCTTAAAATTCCAAAGTATGATGGAGATGAAAGAAACTATGGGAAAACCATCATTGTTGCACCAAGAAAAAATGGTTGAGAGATTTCCTTCCATTTCAGTAGCCATCTAGGTGATATGAAAGTTGCATTGTAGCAAAGCAACATAGGGGAAATTTTCCTAAGGGAGTGTTTTATGGAGAAAAATCACCATTGCAGTTGGTTCATATAGATCTATGTGGTCTAATGCAGACTAAGTCCCTTGGAGGAAGTTACTACTTCTTAACCTCCATAGATGATTACGACAAAATAGACTTGGGTATATTTTCTTGCAAAGAAATCCAAAACTTTTGACAAGTTCACATAATTCAAGGAAATGGTAGTGAAACAAAATGCTTATAAGATCAACTTATTGAAATTATACAAAGGATGTGAGTATGATTCGAAATATTTCCATAGCTTTTGCAATCATCGTGTGATAAAAAGACAAATCACAATGTACATAGTGCAAGAAAATGGTGTATCCGATAGAGAAAATGCAACAATCATGAATGTCGCTAAAAGCATGTTGAAGGGAAAACATATGTCAAATGTTTTTTGGGCAGTGGTAGTACCTCTCTTAGTAGCTCTCTTAGTTTATGTTTTGAATGTATTTCTCACTAAAAGTGTTAAAAGAAAAGATACATAAAAGGAACACACATGTATGAGTTGCAATATAAGACATTTCAAGGTATTTGGTTGTGTGGCATATACTTATGTACCTAAAGACTTAAGGAAAAAGCTAAATGAAAGAAGTGAGAAGTCCATTTTTATTGGGTACAATGATCACTCAAAGACATACAAATTTTATAATGTAATAATAAAGACATTGATGATCAAGATAGATGTTGAATTTAAAGAAGTTGAAGCATGGAACAGAAGCATGGACAAATCTATGATACTTGGAGTAGCAATACCCCGAATAGAACATGAAGTAAAGTACATTGTATAGGAGGAAAACAAGATTTCCAAACTCACTCATTAATTAGAGGTATTCCAACAAAAAATCGAAGAAATTCTATTCAACTGACTCATCTATTGTAACATCTTAATCTACTACTATTCAATCAAATAGTGAATTTGATCATACAATTGATTCCTTAAGGTCTAAAAATCATAGGTGTTTGAAATAAATCTATGAAATTTAAGATGCAAATCGAAATTTTGCATTGTTTATTTTCAACCCATATGTTTTGCAGAGGTAATGAAATAAGAAAACTAGTTCAAAGAATGGATGAAAATATTGAATTCATAGAGAAAAATGATACATGGGATCTAGTATAAATGCAAGAAAGTTGAGACTGGATAGATGTGAAATGGATTTATCAAATAAAGAAAAATGAGAAATAAGAAGTTGAAAAGTACAATGTTACATCGGTAACAAAAGTTTAGTAAAAAATCCTCACTTGGATAACGGTTATAATTTTGTAGAAATTGTAAGGCTAGATACAATTAAATATGTTCTAATATTTAATTAAAACTTTATGAAATGCATGTCAAGCCAATGTTTTTAACTAACAATCTAAATGAAGAGTATATGTGGAGTAACCACTAGAATATGCGATAGAAGGACATGAAGATAAGCTATCTATGGTGAAGAAATATCTCTCTGAACTTAAGAAATCTCCTAGAGCATGATATAATAGTAATGATTCAAATTTGATGAGTAGCATACTTAGCAAAAACAATAGTAAGCCTACAATATATACAAAGGTGTATGAGCAAGGTCAAATTCTAATTGTTTTTTATGAAACGGTTTTTATAAAGAATATATTCATAAACAAACTTAAATCAATGGTAGAGAAAAAAATTGAAATGATTATTTTCAATTTAATGAGATTCATTCTTTGTATCGAAGTCATTCAATCATATTCAAATATTTTTCTATTCAAACAAGGTATGCTATGGGCGCATTCAAGAAATTCAAGATGGTGAAATGTAAAATAACACAAACTCCAATTGTAACAAGAATTGCAAGCAATGGCAGTCCCTGCCGATTTGACAGGAGATCCAGAAAATTTCACAAAAAATCTGAGTTTTACCGGATTTGTACAAATTGCATATTAACGAGTAGGTGTTACTTATTAGATAAAACCAAGTGGATAGTTCAACTTACAGTCATAATTTCTTCAAGAATGAATTTGGAGATCAAATCATTACACAGCCGACGAATCGATACATTAGTCTTCTTCACAGGAAATCCAAGATTTGTATTTGTTTTTGAGAGAGGAACTTCGTCTAACACACCCTTACTTTAAAATTGTAGTAACCAAATTGTTGTTAAAAAAAATCCAAACCTGTGTTAATGAGACTCCGCCGTTAGTTAATATCCCTTAAAGTCAATCTGACAGAGTATATTTATGGTCTTACATTTTAGATTGCTTAAATCATTTCTCCTAAAACGCCTGGAATTTGACGTGTTCTTGGACGTTTCCCGAAAAGTATTTGACAGTTAAGTAAATAAAGGTATTTGATAGGTGAATACAAATTTATACGTCGACATTTATTTGCATTAAAAATATGAAATTCACTATGAGCATAATAGTAAATTCATAGATACTGATGATCGAAATTTTCATAAGCAGCATGGGAGGTCCGCCAAAGCCATGGCAGCCACTTTCAAAATCAAAATAAAAAGTTATATTCTACTACAAAGGCAGGCCAAACGAGACAATTCAAAAATATCTTGGGTCTTCCTGGAGGAAAAAAAATAGATAAAGAAACTGATAAATTCCAAGTTCGAGACATGAGCCTTAAAGGAAAAATAGAACATAGCTCGATATTCTTTTCACCAGGAGAAGTAATTGACAATGCTTGAGACTTTGCTTTATCGGTTAGTTGGATTCCCATTTTCCTTATGCCTATACTCTGGTCAAAATTTGAGGACTCTTCACCAGAGGCATTGCATTTTTGCTCAATTTCAGGTTGTCACACCCTAGCAAAACCGAAGAAGTTGCGCTGAGAATTCTCAGTTACCAACTTTACATCTTGCAGATGGATTCCTCTGTTGACATTATCTAGTCAATGGCAAGAGAACATCAAAGCTAAAAGAGGAGTTTGGATATTTTAGTGAATGAGTTTTTCATATTTGCATTATGCCATATATACATCATTTATTACTACAGGATATAAAGACATGGAACAATTTAACATGCTTACTCATCAAAGGTGGCAACATATGCAGCTTAGGCAACATCTGTTGTATAAGAACCATAAATAGAGGAGAAAGCACTAGCGACATGGGCAAAGGCAGTATCTACCATAGGCATAGGCAATAGCACAGGCAGTTTTAATAATCATTTGAAGTTACCATTGATGGTCCAACAATATAGATATGAATGATTTTTACACGTTTGACCATCTGTTACTAGCTTTTTACACTTTTGACCATCTGTTACATTGGACCATCAAAAAATAACATGCTGGAATCCTAATCAGAATAGCAAAAAACTGGCCCATCATTTGTACACAGAAAAGGAACCGCTGAAATGCAAGGAGCAAGTTTTTGAAACGCACCTGGACCTGGACCTACGACGTTAGTGAACCTCAGGAATAACGTTCTTTGTTTCTCAGGAATAGCACTCTTTGTTTTTGTCCCCTGTACCATTTAATCTACTTTACAATGCTATTAAAAAATTCCAATCTACTCCTCTATCTAATCTCGACTATCGCAAAGATTGTTAATGTTGTGAACTTCCCAAAAATATCGGTGTCGACAAAAACATTTAAATATTGATAAATGGAAGGGAAAATATATTTTAAAAATTCTGGCGTGAAAAGTAAATGCCTCCCAACAATAAATTCTATATGTTTAGAAAATATTTTAAACAAAGCTGCTCTTTAATATCATAGATGCAGTTTCTAAAAATAGGTAATCTAATGCTTGTGATAAATGTCTCCCAATAATAAACTATGTTTATAAAATCTTCTAAACAAAGCTATTCTTTAATATCATAAATATCCCTCTTCGCTGCAGCACCATCCGCAACGTCTTCGCGCAGCACCATCCAGTGATTCAGTGATGGCACCAACACCTTTTTACCGGCGTCATAGCAACACTCTTTGCAGCAATATCGCGTCCAACCGGTGCCGCACCACATGCAACACCAAAAGTCACGTCGTGGCCAGACAAATACAACCCTAAACACAGAAACACGTCAAACAATTTTACAACAAATTGTAATACTGGACACGCATCAAACTATTTTACAACAAACTGTAACAAACTATTAGAATATTTTTCGGCAACCGCCATGGAGGAGGCTGAACTAAAAACAGATAATGAAACCCTTGCCATTCCAACTCTAGCAATTGCGAGAAAACTCAGAACACAGTCTTGGCCTCATGGTCGAAACCCTGGTCCAGAACCTAGAGATTATATGTCATATTATCGAAGGACCTCGCTTATAAAAGAAACCAGTTCCAAAAAAAGGGCGTGGCCTACCTGAGAACAATGACTCATAATTAAACTTGACGACCACCAAAATAAGGAAAGTCGACTGATAAAACCCTAGGTCTCAAATAGACTCGAACTTCCGCATGGTGACTACAAAGAAATTGCAGAAGAAAAATTAACAACAACAAAAAAAATTAGAGTTTTAACTGCATGCATGGTCACAATTCGAAACCTGGAGGAAATGAAATGATATTACTCACCTGAGAGAAATGTTTAGAGATTCCCCACTACCGACAAGTGCACACCTTGAAAGGAACAATTGTTACAAGCCGAAATCGAACGAGAAATAGAACCGCCATGCCAGAGTGAGAAACTATGGTTAGGGTAAATTTCGATAGCTACAAAGCTCAATCCGAGCAAATGGAATTAGTGAGGCGAGACTAGGTCTGGTAGTTACATCCAAAACAACCCTAATCCTTTCCAGCGATTGATCCGAACACCGAGAATGCGCACCGTGGAGATACAGATACATAAGGAGAACGATATGAATGAGCATTAACTAACGATCTAGGAATCTTGAGAGTTTTTAAAAGAGAGTCTAAAGCTCACCGATGTATTCACATTCTGTTAGACGATGCATACCAAATTAGTGTTCCATTTGAAAATTTTATTTTTAAATTGTAAAAAATGGCATTTATAAGATTATTTTTCATAATATGAATCATAGCTGGGTTGCGATAACAATAGCTAGAACCCTTCTAATCTATTAGCTATGTCTTTGGCTTTATCACGGAAGCGACAAGCACGACTACACGGGGAAGGACATGATATCAACGGTCTGGACGAGTGGCCAAGAGATGGGCCCACAAATTTATTTATAGAAAATTAATTACATTATATGAGGCTTGCATAATTTGGCACGTTGACGTGGTTCTCAAAGGTATTTATATCCTTGGCACGTTTTAACATTGTAAACACTTGTTCGTATTTATACATCGCCACTATGCACACCCTCACACCCTCGATTAGATGGGATGTAAGGAAATGATCTTTGGATCAGCGGGCTTGGGATCAATGTGTGGAGCTTTGTAAAGTTGTGTTATCATAAAGAACTTGAATGGCGCACTCTGCTACACGGAACGCCGAAAAACCGGTGCATTTGATTGTTCCTGAGAAATGTCGATGGGGATAGTTTCAGGGCTACCTCTCTGGTGATTAAATTTATCGTTAATTTTTTTTATACATCTATTCTAAGATTCAATTTCACACCTCATTTTGCAGTTGAGTTTTTCGACCACTATGATATTGTAACAGTTTTTCTTAACCTGGCTTCCTATTTTGTGTATTTGTATGGAACTTATCTCTATTCTGTAACGAAATTAAAAACTTTGAGCGTCCCTTTTGGAACTCATGGGTTTTCCCCTTTCTTGTATTGGTATAATTCATTATTAGCGTATCTTTCAGTCACGATGACCATGACTAGGACTTCATGCTTGCCAGAACAATCCTTCTCATACGGGTTTTTTTCTTTTTCTTTTTTCGCTCAGGGTTTTATTTTCTTTTCTTGCCAAAACCCTGAAACGAGTCGAGGTCTGCTCTATTGGGGTACAATTTTCTAAAAGGGTTGTTATTCTTCTAGTACTCTCTAACATTTACGTTTTGGTTTTGGTTTCATATGAGGAAAGGCATGTAATTGGGCATTTTTCTGTTATTGCTGAAACTGTCAAATTTGCATTTACATCTTACATTTCCCTTCAATGAGAAAATTCCAAACGACTCTGTTATTGCTATGTATATGTAATTAATGAATTAAGATCTCATTTTTATACAGCTTTATCTTTTAAGCTCAGATATAACACCATATAAATCATATTCAACGGGTAGATTATATTCATTCTTAGCCATGGGTGTAATGGTCTGAAATTTATTATTATGTTGTTGTTTATACTTGGCCATTAATTTTTATAATCTTGTTTTGTATATTATTTTGGCGCATTGTTTTCCCAGGGATTGTTTGCTTCAGCACTGTATTTTCGCTGAAAATTGTTCAATGAATAATCGCGTGCCTGATATTAGCTATATCTGAGTGAGTGGAGGGGTTGTGTCGCCCTACTAAAGAGTTTACAATTTTTTTGGTTAGTATTACAAAGTTTAACCTTTAATAGCCATTTACTTTGGTGTGAATTCACTGAACCAAAGTGTTCATTGTGTTGTTCTGCCCTGCCTCTTGAATAAATCGGTTTGTTTTTCCAGTTCATGTAATTAACTTGGTAGACGGAGAAAAACACAGAAAAACACCATGATTTAGCTATATATGGCAATTTCCTTTTTCACTTAGGTAGCTTCCCTCACGGACTTAATGACATTGGGTGGCTATGTGTAGGAGATTTATGGTGATATATTTGGTGAAATTATTCTGCAGAATATGTTAAGATTGTTTTGGACGACACACGATTATACATCAGAGCATATTAAAACCCTGCGCGGCTCTGCCAAAGCTTCGAAGAAAAAACCCTAACAGTAAGACTTCTAACGGGGATAACAATACATACCTTTCGATCAAGGAAATGAAGAAACTTAAGGGGTTTTCCATCAAATTTCAGATAGACAGAGCCAACCACGGTCTTCACGGTCTGCTCCACTGTATCGACGCCGGGCTTCACAGGTCCTGCGTTCTCCTTGGCAGAGAAAGGAAAACAGTTGCACAATACCAGCGCTGCATCCATTACTTTGAGGTTGAGCTTATGCATCCATTTGCTTTGAGGTTGAGCTTATGTTTGTTGCATCCATTGCTTTGAGGTTGAGCTTATGCATCCATTGATTTGAGGTTGAGCTTATGTTTGCTGGGTGGGACGATAGAACCCAAGAGATGGTTTAAAGAAAGAATCAACCCCAGGCTAGGATGGATGCTAGGATTGATAAGAAATCAACTTGCTCGCCTGCAGATAGCACCAGAGCTGCCGCATGCAGATAGCCCACTAGAGCTTCCACATGCAGATAGCCATGTGGCAGTAAATTCTCTGAAGTTCGTGTCAGTGAATTATATTTAGTTTGGATATAAAAATCTTCAGTGAATTATATTTAGTTTGGATATAAAAATCTTTTGCACCAGAATATTTAGTTTGGATATAAAAATCTTTTGCACCAGAAAACTTTGGATAGCAGAAAAGTTGAATATCTTTTGCACCTGAAAACTTTGGATATCAGAAAAGTTTGCCGCAACCTGGGTTTGTATAAAACACCTGACTTTGGATAAAATAGTGTTGCCCCAACCTTGCTGTATTGGGGCACGTGAAGTTTCCAATAACGGGTGGAATGTTTTATCGCTCAAAAAACTTTCATTAAAATGGAAATGAATTAACTGGCAAACATAAAACTTTGGTTAAATTTACATAGGCACTAAAAAATTTGGGTCAAAAAATAAACTAATTGCTGGTCAATGATCGATCGCTATAATAAGAACAATGCTCAATAAAACAGAAATATGATCTAATGTAGATCAAACTCTATTCAAGATATTGACTAGTGGTCCTATGTATATCGTTGCCACTAGATTTAACAATATGTATGGGGTTATTTTGATTTCCACGTTGAAAGAATGTTCAAAACAATTGAAGAAAAAATTTTATGATACATTGTAAGAACAATAGAATATGATATACTATACTTGAGAATTAATAACAATCTTTTAGTTGGATACATTGACATTGATTTTGCAAGTAGAATAGATGATAGGAAGACTATGTTGAGATATGTTTTCCAACTCGATTCACGGATGGATTTATGGGTAATCTATAAACAATCCATTTCCATAATCCAATTAGTAAAATAAAAATATGTAACAACTAGAACAACAAATTTTTGAGTATTTAGGTATCTATAGTATTGAATGAGATACAACAAAAACGAGAGATACTCAACATTAAATCTATCAAAGAACCAAGTTTATCATAGAAATTTTAAGTGTATTGATATGAGACCTCACTTTCCATATAGAGATTGGAAACAATGCAAAAATGTACTTCGAAACTTGTAATTTGAAATATCAATTAATTAACATATTCACAAATCCATTGGAAAAAGATATATTAGAATTTCATAAACAAAATTTAAATGTAAATTAGCAATAATAGTCATAATTAAGAAACAAAATTAAATATAATTACACCCAAATTGCTCATAGTTTTTTATAGTTTCGGTCTAGTTTTAATAAAAAACTAACTTTAAAGAGAATTGAGTATGTGTGCATACCCTAAATTAGTATTGCTATTATGAGAACACCAATATTTCTCCAGAAAATTTTGTACTCATTTATTTTTTATTCTCAATCAATTCATGGAAATTGAATTTCTAAACAACAACCCTATATATTTTTCCATAAAATTTCCATATGTATATATATGTCCTTTTTCATCGTATCATTTTCAACGTTTATGATTAGCTTTTGATCTTCTAGACTGTGTTTATGATTAGCTTTTGATCTTCTAGACTGTGTTTCGGTAAATAGAGAGCTGTTCCCATTTTTCAACGTGCATTTTCTGTATCCTTTCGATCCATGAGAATCGTATGTTATAAGGTGCATGATATATAATATTTTTTTAAAATAAAATGGATTAACGGTTTCCAAAACTAATACTAGAAAAAGGTCGAAACCGGTTATATTTTATAGTGTTTAAGAAGCTCCCAACCAGGTGATGTTTGATATTTTTGGAAAGTAACTTCGTGTTCACTTCCTTAAAACTCCTTAATAGAGTCTCATAGCTGACTATATGAGAGCCGAGTGTCGTCGAACACTGTATCTACATAATATCACCTAGGGAAAACATTTGGACATTATATAGTATCCATAATAATATCTAAACAAACTTAAGTTTTGCCGAACACTGTGCCCATTGGAAGGTCTGAAAATGCGAGTGTAGATTGTAATGTTTGTAGTTTAATACTATACAAAATATTTAATATTAAATATAACCAATGAAAACATTTAAATGGCTAACAAATTTGAATAGTATTAAAATATTTATCTGTTTATATATTTCAAATTGAAAAAAAAAATTGGATTAATATTTTATTTCTATTTATTTTTTTAAATAAAAATATTTGTTATATATATATATATATATATTAAAAACTATGTAACAAGAGGTTTAATTATGGAGATTTATTCTTACTTTTATCTTAAATATTTTTAATTTGTAAATATGGTTTATTATACTATCATGGCTTATTAATATCATATGCTCAAAAAATCGTAATTCATATTTATATGAACATGATTCATATTTATATGATACATGTTTATATAGTATTCTAAAAAGACAGAAAATAGATAACTACTCTTCAAATAAATCTAGACTTTTAGTTTGTGATGACTATTAACAATATTCTAAAACATTTTATTGAAATTAAATCTCTACCAACGATTTAATATTTATTGATAATTAAGATTAAAATTAATAAACAACATCATTTATAAAATAAAAAGTAATTGTAAAAGTTAAACATTATGATTCAAATAATCTTTATTAAATTTATTATACATTTTAAGCATTTTTAATTTGATTTTATTTAGTTGTGTGACGACTTCACTTTAAAAAAATATATAAATTATAATTAATTAATTTTGTTTCACTTTAAAAAAAATATAAATTATAATTAATTAATAATAAATTATAATTAATTAATAATAAATTATAAATAATTTATTTTTAATATTTTAAATTGAATTTTACTATTAATTTTAAAATTAAAATAATTTTATTTATATTTTTTATTCTTATTTATTAAAAATATAAAATATTAAGAAAACTCTAGAATAGTATATAATTTATCAAGCTTTGTGTTTTGAGAGATGACTTGTAAATAGATGATTTGCACTAGGCATACCTTAAGAAAATATTATCTATATCAATTTAAAATGATTATTCCAAAATTTTTATATATTAAAAATATATCAATTTAAAAGGATTATTCATAAATTATATATATATATATATATAATTTTTAAATTTTTAAAAATACATATTAATATATAGATATATTATTTTCAAATTAAGGAAAATGTTAGGATTTAATATTTACAAGTAGGTTATTTTTTAAAGCACTTTCTAAAAGGAAAATCACTAATTTTTTTTTTTAAATGATTCACACTATTGTTATAGTATAAAATATTTAAAAAATTAATTTTTTTACTAAATTATCACCAAATATTTTATAAATTTCATATTATGGATTGTTCGGATTACCAGGGTTTTTAAATTTTAAAACAATTTTTCATCTTTAAAATTTCTTATTTTAAGATAACAAAATTTTATTATTCATAGTCATTGAAATCACTTTCTTTGAATTTTTTTCCTGGACTTCAATGATATTCTTCTCACCTCCACTTTATCGAGCATTCATAAATCACATTTATTGTGTTAAACCAAGGAAGAATTTTTCCTTTAATTTATGAGCTCTTTAATAATGAAATTCAACTTGTTTCCAAAACTTTGTGGGTATTTTCCTCGTCTTGGTACTGGACCAAATTTTTAGTTTTAAGGACATTCTTATATATATGGATTTTATGTACAATTTACCATTCTAGAAAAACTCTAAAATACAATGATCTATATGTCCCTATCCCTAGTATGGATTAGACTCTTGCCTATCCCGAGTATGGTTGAGTGTAACACCCCAAACTACATAGAAAATTGTTATGGTTACTAAATTTTACTTATTACTTTAGATTTTTACTATATTAGATTTTTAATTTATTTTTGAATGATAAATCACTGAGGGTGAGAAGCCAGGATATATTTTCTTGCAAGATTAATGAAAAATTGAGAGTAAAGTATTTTTAACAAGAACAGAAAGAAACAATTATTAACCTCCAAAAAACAATTAATTAAAAGAAGCATTTACTCATCTGCTCCCTCAAGTGGAGGAGGGGAGACAAATATGAGGGAGTCAAAGAAAGGGAACAGAAAAGGTTACCCAGTTCTCCTTGAGTTGGGTGAAATAAAACAGTGGGAAAAACACGAATACAGTCAGAAAGGTACAGGGCTTGAGGTTGGACCGTGAGTCGTGAAGACCAAGGTACTTGACTGTAGCAAACTAAATTGAGTGTGTAGAGGAGGAAGTGCTCAGGGGAGAGTCTAGATGTAATTTCCAAACTCATGGCTGGGTGGTGAGACCTTCCAAGCAGGAAGAAAAGTTACATATTTACAAATCTCTGAACAGATAAGTGGTCTAAAACTACCTTTAAGGATGTAAATAAAAAATGGGAATATCAGCTTTGTAAAAAGAGTTAAATTATATACAACTAGCTGTATATTATACATGCTATAGAGCTGTTTGTAATCTAAATAGAGGATCAAAGAAAGTAACTAGAATATGCATATCATTCTAGTAGAAAGATCAATTTGAAGAAAAATAGACAGAGAATATCATAGACATTGTAACAAGAAGAATTATTGATTTATGCATTTTGTATAATTTATTAACCAAGTACTTATTATAAGAAATGCCAGTCCTTCTATGCCGAGAATAATTTCATTGAAAAGAAATACTTGATACTTTGATATTTGATTATTCAAACAAACAATTTCTGGAAGAACGTACTACGTAACAAGTAGTAATACATTAGGATAATGAATACAAATCTTCTTGGAAAAACATCGACAAAAAGGAAGAAGTAAACTTCGGCATGCAAACATTTTCCAAGTACAAAAATTAAACCTTCTACCAGTTCTTGTAAATGAAGGGTTTCAACAATTTAGCAATTGGATTCTAGATTGGAAGAAATATAACAAAACCATTTTCATATTATTAAAATAACAATTGTAAACCACAATTCAAAGTACAGTCAATAGTTCTAGTTCAACTTTAGTATCCTTTTAGTTTCAAAGGAAATAAATACATCTTAAGCCTTGACTACAGAGAATCGTAAAATTTGTGCCTAAACATCTAACTCTAGCATTCTCCAACAGAAAACCTAAGTAACTTAAATCTCGGTGGATATGCTAATACTATGCCATAAAGGATGGGATGTAGCAGGCTCACAAAAGATTTCCCGAAACCCTTCATTTAAAAGCTAAGGTTATAGACCCGTGGTATCTTAGCCATTGCCCAAAATTCGAGACGCATTCCCAAAGAAACTTGATCTAAACACCTAAAGAAATTAGTAAGAAATTCTGTTTCCAACCTGTAAAGATTGACGAGGACCCATGAGTGGTAAGCACACAAACAAAGCCTTCACAGTCACGACCATCATAAGGCCAATGTGAGTTAATACCTGCACCATGCACATAACCAGTTTCGTAAACCATTGTGACAAAGACCAAATAAGAACTCCATCAAGAATAAAGGATAAAACATAGAGAAAGATGATAGCGAATACCTGGAAGTGGGTAGTTCTTGTGAATGGCAGTCTGCCTGTAACAATCGCACCCAAATTTAGCAAATTAAAGTTTAAATATTGGCAAAACTAATTAAGACTAAAAACTAAATCTATGGCTCACCTTTCTGTGGTTGATGACCATCCAGGTTGCCCTCCTCAGCATGGGAAAGACAACGAAAGGCCCTTGTGTAGTTGGGAAAGCAGTCAAAACCCCAAGCGGAGTGAGCTTCCGAAGCAAAACACATAAAAAAGCAACACAAAACATAATGACAACGAGAAATCGAATGCGACAAAGTACCTCTTGGAGTGGGAAGAGTATATTTCTCCATGGAACCAAATGAAATGAAACAAAACCCTCGTAAGGTAGCGGAAGACTGAATTAGTTGTAGAGCAATAAACCTAGAACTCAACCTCACCAAATGAACCATCGGACATCCAATTGCGAGAGAAGCTGTTATGAGGCTAAACCCTAGCTTCTCCAAGTCGTCGAATCGCCAACCCCAGATCGGTGGGGGTAGATCCATCCAGTTGTCGCATGCGAGCAAATCCCTCTGGTAAGTACATGTAGAGGAATTAACCATGTTTGTACCGTATATGTATAGCGCTACTAAAATATAAATAAATAGATTATTTATATGGGTCAACTCAAGGCCTATTCACGTGATTCATAAATGGTGGATTAGCTTGAACCGTAGATTGACATGTATCATTCCCTGGGGTAAGATGTACATTAAATAAAAGCGATACATGGTGATGAGCATGGTAAAAGGTAAGGTCCAAAATAAATCTCGGATCACGAATATGGGATAAGTTAAGGTCCTTAGTAAAGCTTACCATCATAGTAATTTTTCTTTATATTATTAATAGAATGTAAGTGATAAGTGTTACAAATTCCATCAGAGTTGAGGTTCGTACACTGATACTTTTGGGAAATCTGTGTAGATCTAAATGTGATATAATAAACAACTAAGTAAATGTGATTGTAAACATAAAGACCGGCATCAAGAAGACAAGAGTAGAATGAAGAGGAGTCCTAGGCCAATGAACCAGCGATTGAGACAATATGTGGAAGCCAACCCTAACATATGGATACAATTGGGAGAAGAATCTCACCAAGGCAATGTTGTCATACTCGAAACCTTCCAACAATTGTGAGCTAAGATGATAAATTTAAGAACAGATAATGAACGATTACGACAAGAACAAGAGAGCATTCTTAAAAGTCTATCTAATCGACAGAACCAACAAGAATTCGATGCCAGTGTCGAGGATAGAGAGAAAACCCCAACAGCCCATCATGGAGAAGATAATGCTGAGTCGAAAGAATGACACGGGGAAGATGAAGAAGGACATTTGGACAATGTATCCAAACAATGCAGGACAAAAAGATAGAAATTTAAGTTACATGGGGATTTTAAAAAGATAAAATCGTCACTCTTCGAAGGGGAATCTGAAGAGGTAGTGGAAGCTTGGCTAATTGACATGAGTAAATACTTTCATATTTATGACTAAACTGATAAACTTAAAGAAAATGTGGAAGTTTATCAGTTAAGGGGTAAAGATACTCTTTGGTGGGAAGAAATCAAAATGGTAAGAAAATTTGACGAAGAATAGGTCACGTGGAAGGAATTTCAAAAGCATTTCAATGACAAGTATTTAACTGAATGCTATTATGATGAAAAATTAAAGGAATTTTATGAATTAAGACTAGGAACTTTGACCATGGATGAATATGTAAAATGATTCACCTCCTTACTACGATATGTACCATATATGCAAGAATAAAAAGGCCAAGATTCAATGTTTCATTAGTATACTACCCAGTTTTATGAAAGAAAAACTTGAGTTTGATTACCCAAGAACCATGGATGATGTAGTGTGAAAGCCCGCATCTGCTACCAGCAAATGAAACAAAAAAGTGAGGGGCCTAAAGGAGGACTGAGTAAATGGGGGAGGAATCTACCCCCTAGTAGACAGACAAGGATTGCTAATGACGACAATATACAACAAAAGCCCTTCAATAGATTTCCAGCAAGGAACAAGTCCAAGGTTGCCTACTCAAAAAATATATAGATGGAAGGGGTTAATAAATCTGTTAAATGATCAGTAGCCAAAATAGTCTTTGCAATGTTGGGGATGCGGAGAACCCCATTACTACAAAAACTCTCTGCATAAAGCAAGGACGGAACAACTCTCAAATATGCAAGAATCTTCCACTATTGGGGAGGTTGCCAGGAGTATTTCCAGAATTAATGTTGCTCTGGATGACCATTAAGACCCATCAAGAGGAATACTAGCCCACAATGATTGAGAGTGATGGTATGATTTCTAATCAACCTGTCTTTGTTTTGTTTGATCCCAGTGCTAGTCTAAGCTATGTTATTCCTTAGGTTGTAGAGAGTTGTCAACTGCAGAGAAATAAATTTCAAAAACCTTGGTTAGTGAATTACCCATTGAGGCCAAAACAAGGGTAACTGTAAAGGTAGAATGTTGTCTTAGCACATTTTCAGGACAACCAAGCATTGTGGACCTTAATATACTCCCTTTGGGTTCATACAAAATTCTAATACGGATGGATTGGGTGGAAGGACATTGGTCCCTAGTTGATTGTAAGGAGAAAACTGTAAGTTATATCACTGAGTCAGGGAAAAGAAAGGAATTACAAGGAATCAAGAAAAATATTAAGTTGTGTCCTATTACTGCTAGTCAACTAGGAAAATGTATTAGGAAAGGTTGTCAGATTTATGCAGTCCAGGTAGGATACACAAACTCCAAAAGTAAAATGACTTCCTTGGAAAATATCAATGTTATTCAGGAATTTGTTGATGTATTCCTTGAATCCATTCCTGGATTACCACCTAAGCGTGATATCAATTTCACCATTGAATTGGTTCCAGGTGTAGCCCCTGTATCCAAAGCCCCTTATTGCATGAGCATACCTGAGTTAACAGAACTCAAAATATAGCTTCAGGAACTTCTGGATAAAGGTTATATCCACCCCAGCATGTCTCCTTGGGGAGACCCCGTATTGTTCATATGGAAGAAAGACAAAACTTTGAGATTATGCATTGATTATCATCAGTTGAATAAACTAACTATCAAAGATAAATATCCTTTGCAACGTAATGACAGTTTATTTGATCAAGTGCAGGGAGCTAGAGTATTCTCAAAAAATGATCTGAGGTCCGGCTACCACCAGATAAGTATAAAGGAGCAAGATATTTGTAAAAATGCCTTCTGAACTCATTATGGTCATTAATATTTCGTGGTGTTGCCATTCATACTCACAAATGCCCCAACTACTTTTATGAGTCTGATGCACGGCATTTTTCAGCGATATTTAGATAAATTTGTACTGAATTTTGTTGACGACATTTTAATTTATTCCAAGAATTAGGAGGAGCATGAGAAGCATCTGAGGATAGTGTTGGAAATTCTTTGAGAAAATCAATTATACACTAAATATAGCAAGTGTCACTTTCTCAAAAGTCAGATACAATATTTGGGTCACATTATATTAGCAGAGGAAATAGCAGTGGATCTAGAAAAGATTAAAACTATTATGGAATGGGCCACCGAGATGAATGTTGCTGATATCGTATCATTATTGGGCTTGGTTGGTTACTACCGTCATTTCATTGAGGGATTTTCGAAAATTACTTTTCCAATGACCTCATTACAAAATAAAGGACGTAGCTTTCGATGGACAACTGAATGTCAGCAAAGATTTGAAAGATTAAAACATCTACTCACCATTGCACCTGTGCTAAGGGTATCAGATCCAGAAAAATATTTTGTGGTTTGCACGGATGCAAGTAAAGAAGGTGGTGGTGGAGTGTTGACACGGGAAGGAAAAGTTATTGCCTACGAATCACATAAATTAAAAGAATATGAGCAACAATATTTTGCTTATGATCTTGAATTGACAGCAACAATGCATGCACTTAAAATGTGGAACCACTATCTATTGGGGAAGAAATTTTTGTTATTAATGAATCACAAATTTTTGTTATTAATGAATCACACCAGCCATACAAATTTCTTTAACCAATCTAGTTTAAATGCTCAGCAAGCTAGATGGACAACATTTTTGAGTGAATTCGATTTCTAATTGAAACACCTTAAATGGAAAGAAAATCTAGTGACTAACACATTAAGCAGAAAATTACATTGTATTTATGAAATTCAATTCAGTCAAGTGCGATCAAATATTCCTAAGATAATTAAGGAAGCCTCCCTTAAGGACCCAGAATATGCTTTCCTTTAGCAGCATGCAAGAGAAGCTCAATTGAAGGGGGAAACATCATATTATGAAATAAATTCAGATAAAATACTCACCTTCAAAAACCAAGTATATGTTCCTAATCAAAATTCCCTCAAACAATTGATATTTGATGAATTTCATAGGAAACCGTATGATTCCCACCCAGGATACCTGAAGATATTTTCTGCCTTCAAGAGAGGTTATTTTTGGCCCATATTAAATAAATATGTCACTGAGTACATATCCAAATGTTTGGAGTGTCAGTTGGTGAAGGCAGAGCATCAACATCCTACTGGGTTACTGTAACCTTTTCCCATTCCAGAGTGGAAATGGGAGACAATTTCTCTAGACTTCATCACTGGGTTACCTGGCACTAAGAAGCAGCATGAATCAATTATAGTTATGGTGGACAAGCTAAGAAAAACTGCTCATTTTATACCTGTGAAATCCACTTTAAAAACCATGGAAATTACAGACATATTTATGAAGGAGATTTTCCGTCTACATGAAATACGCAAGGTGGTAATTTCTGATAGGGATGTAAAATTTACACCCACATTTAGGAAAACAATCCTTTCCAGGTTGGGTACCCAGATCCAATTTAGTACCACCTATTATCCTCAGACGGATGGTCAAACTGAACGAGTGAATCAAGTTTTGGAGGAGACGTTACGGATGTTTGTGATTCAACAACCACAAAAGTGGGAATATTACCTCCATCTAGTGGAATTTTCTTACAATAATGGGCATCATGAATCACTAGGAATTATTCCCTTTGAGGTGTTGTATGAAAGAAGGTGTAGGGTGCCCATAGATTGGAATAGTCCAGTCAATAAACTAGCCTTATGTTGTGACATGTTAGCAGAAATGGAGGAGACTGCTAAGAAGGTTCGTCAAAATCTAAGAGCTACCCACGATAGACAAAAGATTTATGCAGATAAAAAAATGATATACAAATAATTCCATTTGGGGGACCATGTATACCTAAGGGTCAAGCCCCAAAAAAGCTCCTTACAATGGAGGGGTTGTGCTAAGTTAGCACCTCGGTACTATGGGCCTTTTTTTGTCTTAGAATGGATTGGGCCTGTAGCATACAAGCTCGCATTACCAAGCCATATCCAGGTCCACAATGTTTTCCATGTTTCCTTGCTAAAAACATATGTGTACAACCCTCAACATATAATTAACTGGGAAAATATACAGGTAATAAGTTATTAGAATATATGACTTCTAAATTAACTGTTTTGGGAAAGTTTTGATGACAATTGTATATGTGCAGGTCGAACTGGAAGGAGAGTTTCTAGAAGAACCTCTTCATATTCTCGATTAGAGAGAAACCACCTTGCAAAAATGAGCCATCACCTAGGTTAAAGTGCAATGGAAGCACTTTGGCCCGGAAGAGGCCACCTGGGAAGAAGAGGAATTCATGTGAAAAGCTTATCCGGCATTATTTTCATAAGTCAAAAAGAACACTAGGGACGGTGTTCCTTACATTGGGGGGGCGGATGTAACACCCCAAACTGCATAGACAATTACTGTGGTTACTAAGTTTTACTAATTACTTTAGCTTTTTACTGTATTAGCTTTTTAATTTATTTTTGAATGATAAATGACTGAGGTTGAGAGGCTAGGATATATTTTGTTACCTGATTAATGAATAATTAGGAGTTAAAGTATTTTTAACAAGAACTGAAAAAAACAATTGTTGACCTCCAAAAAACAGTTAAATAAAAGAAACAGTTACTCATCTACTCCCTCAAGAGGAGGAGGGGAGACAGAGATGAGGGAGTCAAGGGAACAAAAAAGGTTACCCAGTTATCCTTGAGATGGGTGAAATAAACCAGTGGGAAAAACTCGAATACGGTCGAAGAGGTACAAGACTTGAGGATGGACTGTGAGTCCTGAAGCCCAAGGTTCCTGGCTATGGTGGACTCAATTGGTTGTGTGGAGGAGAAAGAGCCCGGGGGAGAGTCTGGATGTAATTTCCAGACTCACGGTTAGGTGTTGAGACTTTCCAAGCAGGAACAGAAGCTACATATCTACAAATCTGTTAATAGATAAGTGGTCTAAAACAACCTTTAAGGATGTAAATTGAAAACGGAAATATTAGCTCTACAAAAAGAGTTAAATTCTATACAACTGACTATATACTATACATGCTATAGAGCTTATTGTAATCTAAATAAAGGATAAAAAAAGTAACTAGAATATGCATATCATTCCAGTAGAAAGACAGTTTTAGATCAATTTGAAGAAAAATAGACAGAGAATATCATAGACATTGTAACAAGCAGAATTAGTGATTTATGCGTTTTGTATAACTTACTAACCAAGTACTTATTATAAGAAATTCTAGTCCTTCTATGCTCAGAATAATTTCATTGACTGGAAATACTTGATACTGTGATATTCAATTATTCCAATAGGCAATTTCTAGAAGAACATACTACGATAATAGGTAGTAATACATAAAGATAACCAATACAAATCTTCTTGGAAAATCATTGACAAAAAGGAAGAAATGAACTTCGGCATGCAAACATTTTCCAAGAACAAAAACTAAACCTTTTACCAGTTCTTGTAAATGAAGGGTTTCAACGATTTAGCAATTGGATTCTAGATTAGAACAATTATAACAAAAGCTTGTTTATATTATTAAGTAACAATTGCAAACCACAATTCAAAGTAGAGTCGATAGTTCCAGTTCGGCTTTAGAGGCCTTTTAGTTTCAAATGAAATACGTCTTAGGCCTTGACCGCAGAGAATTGTAAAAGTTGTGCCTAAACCTCTAACTCTAGCATTCTCCAATGAAAGACCTAAGTATCTTAAATATCGTTGGATATGCTCAGACTACGTCGTAAATGATGGGTTGTAGCAAGCTCACAAAAGATTTTCAGAAACTCTTCATTCAAAAGCTAAGGTTATAGACGCATGGTATCTTAGCCACTGCCTAAAATTCAAGATGCATACCTAGAGAAAACTTCATCTAAACACCTAAATAAATCAGTAAGAAAGTTCATTTCCAACTTGTAAAGATTGATGATGACCCATGAGTGGTAAGTATGCCAAAAAAACCTTCATGATCACGAGAATCACAAGGCCAGTGTGAGTTAATACCTACACCACGCATAAAACCAGTTTTATAAAACAGTGTGAGAAAGACAAAATAAGATCTCCATCAAGAATAAAGGATAAAACTGAGAGAAAGATGACATCGAATGCCTAGAAGTGGGTAGCTCCTGCGAATGGAAGTCCACCTATACCAATCGAACTCAAAGATAGTAAATTAGAGTTTAAATATTGGCAAAAACAATTAAGACTGAAAGATAAACCTATGGCTCACCTTTCCTACGTCGATGACCATCCAGGTTGCCCTCTTCAGGATGGGAAAGCTGACGGAAGACCCCTGTGCAGTTGGGAGAGCAATCAAAACCCCAAGCAGAACGAGCTTCCGAAGCAAAACAAATAAATAAGAAGCACAGAACATAACAACGACAAGAAATCGAATGTGACGAAGTACCTCTTGGAGTGGGCACAATATAGTTCTCCATGGAACCAGATGAAACAAAGCAAAACCGTACAAGGCAATAAAAGACCGAATTAGTTGCAGAGCAGCAAACCCAGTACTCAACCTCGCCAAATGAACCATCGGACAATCAAACATGGGAGATGCAGTTACGAGGCTAATCCCTAGCTGCTCCAAGTCGTCAGATCGCCAACCCCAAATCGGAGGGGGCAGATCCATCTAGCTGTCAAATGCCAGAAAAGCCCTCTGACGAGTACATGCAGAGGCATTAACCATGTTTGTACCACATATGTACAGCGTTGCTAAAATCTAAATAAATAGATTATTTATATGGGTCATCTCAAGGCCTGTTGACGTGTTTCATAAATGGTGGATTAGCTTGAACTGTGGATTGGCATGCATCGAACCCCGAGGTAAGATACCTTAAATAAAAGCGATACATGATGATGAGTATGGTAAAAGGTAAGGTCCAAAATAAAGCTTGATGTAAGAAACATTAAATACATGAGATACATGATAATGAATATGGGATAAGGTAAGGTCATTAGTAAAGCTTACCATCACTATATTTTTTTTTTTATTATTAATGGAATGTAAGTGATAAGTGTTACATTGAGGCTCTTCACAAGGACAACAAGGTACAACTAGACGTTCTCATCCAAAATTGAATTCTTCTCTGCATTGATAATGTGTTTTAGGTCCTCCAATTTTGGCAAAGTATGCTTTAACTGTCATTTTTTATGCCTAGTAGAAAAGATTAAGACACATATATAACATTTGATATAAGAAAAGATATTAAAAGAAACCCCTTACCTTTCCCAACATTTTTTTTCCTCTGAGTTACTTCATTTAAATGTATAGGAAAAAATGATTTGATAGAAAAATTTTCTAAATAACCTTCATCTTCTACTTTTCTTTTCTTATATTTGCTTTTGCATCCGTTCCTTTTCAAGCTCATAATAAGGCTTTCTATACAAATACCAAGTAATATTTCCTTCTTTCACATTGTAGGGATTTCCATGCAAATACCAAGTACTATTTCCTCATTTTCTTTCCTATTTTACTTTGCAACACCCTTCCTTTTCAAACTCATTGTAGTGAAGCTCCAGCTGGTGTTTCGCGTTTATCCCACCAGTTCGGAGAGGAGTCTACTAGGCGTGCCGGATGAGGGTGAATCGAGATAGTCTCGCCGTGAACCAGATCTTTTCTCCTGGCGGTATCATCATATATATATATATCGATGTGTCTATCGACATGTAGAGATTTGAATATACTTCTATCGTAGGGACAGAGAAGTCTGATTCGCTTCGGATAGTAAAGCGAATCCGGCCACAGGATGCCGAACCGACGAATTTCACCTATAATAAAACCTACAACTATACCTCCAAACTAGAGCCGATAACGCTCGCTACGGGACATTCTATTGATTTGATATTTCGGGATTGTAGTGATTTCCGTACAAATACGAAGTACTTTTTCCTCATTTTCTTTAAAAGTTGAAATTCAAAACCAATATAAGATCTTCAAAATTAAAAGCGTTCTAAATTATGCTCCCTTTTGAATATTGAGAATAAAGTTTATAAATAGAATTATTTTACTTTATCCTAAGTGATATTGTTTTACTTTTAAATCTCATTAACTCTAATTCTAAGAATGCAATATTGTTTTCCATTAAATCTCATTAACCAAGAATGCGATATTGTTTTCCTTTAAATCTCATTAATCCTTATTATCGCTGGAGCGGTATAACGCGTTCGCAAATGCATTGACCGTTGTATTAAGCTTGAGTGACTTAAAATCAAACAACAAATTGTAAGGTTACCTTTATAATATAAAATTAATTTTTTTTTGAATAATTTTAATTTTATTTTTTTTATTGTGATTGGTTAAATGAGCTAGACTCTTATTATATCACGAAGATTATGTACTTGCAATTAATGTTTCTGAACCTAATATGACGATTACAATTAAACCCCTATTTACGGTTTCCGCAGCAATTAAACCCTATTTATGGTTTCCGGACATAATCTTACGCTTGATAAAATGTACGAGTTAACCATTTCAATGCAACTAACATTTTCAATTATTCTTTTTTCCATCCACCTGCATTTCAGGATAACTTTTTCAGTTCTTTGGAAATTTATTCATATAATTGTTTAAGATAGATTCTTAAACTTTTCGCTTCACGAAGGAAAGATACACCTCTTCTCTCGTGAGTTCAAATAGTTAATATGAATTAAGAAAATAATCTGTATAGTTGATTTATTAACTTCCATGAAATTAAAATTTCCAATTATAATTATTTCTTAACAAAATTGAATGAATGTGTGAACCAGTTACAAACTTCAATTACGAAATGTTTGTGATCTCATTACAAGTTTTTTTTTTGCCTAATCTGAGAAAACATTAAATTAAATGTTTAAACTACAAAATTTGAAGAGGGTTTTATACTGTCCTATTTATATCTTGTGATTAAACGTGTGTTGCAAGTTGTTTATTTGTTGTGCTTAGACATGTGTTGCAGGGTACTCCATTTTATCTTGGAAATAGCATTGCACAACATTTTTTAATTTTTGGGATGTTTTTCTTTGCAATCAACAAAACTCACGGGCTTAAACCTTTTCAAAAATTAAAATAAAATTTATAATATATGGTTTTATTAATTGGAAATGCATGTTATTTATAACTTTGAATTTATTACTTGTTAAAAGGGCTGGCAAACAAAATATCAAAATTGAAAACGACAAATTTACCAAAACACTTTCTCACTTTAAATTGTTAAAAGGATTTGGCCAACAAACGTCAAAGTCAAGCGCCCCACACATAGAAAACCGAACAATTTCGAACATCTTTTTAAGCGAAGGAAGAAGACTCACACTTATCTTTTATATTTAAATAATAGTGTGTCTTAAAAGATATAATAAATTCATATGTGTAATTTAATATTATTAAAGTTGATTACTTATGCAAATAATAAAAATACGAAAGAACAAAAACATTTTAAAACAAAAGGTTTTATTTTTTATTTTTTTTAAAACACATTAATTATTTTGTTTTACAAAATTAAAAAAAATAATTTTAGGTGTTAAAAAGATTATATAATATTCACATTAATTTATTAATTATGAAAGTAGTAAAAATATGGAAGAAAAAAAATTAAAATAAGATAATCTTTTTTTAATCTTTTTTTTGTTTTATAAAATTCAAAAACATTTTTTTAGGGGTTAAAAAAATCATATACTATTCATGTTAATTTATTATCGACTTTAATATTATTTTCATTTTTTATTTAAATTAAAAATTAAAGTAAAAAATATTTTATTTTCATTTAAATTTTAAATAAAATTAAAAATAAATATGTTAATATAATGATGTATATTTTTATTTTAAATCAATATTAAATGAGAAATTTTTCAACTCATTAATACATGTCGTCACATTGAGTGAATTTGACATTTATTTTTGACTTGATTTCTCATCCACTCTCACTAATCTTAGTGGAAGAGAATTTGTAAAAATCAGATGAATACTTCAAAAAGTAAAAATTGTATAGTAAATATTTATTTAATTAATTTTTAATATTGAATATTAATTTTATTTTTAAATAATTATTTTTTAAAGAAAATAATAAATAAGTATCTTAAGTATTTTTACTAATTATTTCCTTAAATTGATTAAAATCATAAATAGGTATGGTAAATTCATGAATGAATAGATAATTTATAATACTAAATTATTTATTATTATTTAAGTTTATTTTTTATAAGTAATTATTGATATACAATTTAATGTTTAATTTTTATTATTCAAATGGTTTTGGAAACAAAATACAAGATGTTTGGACGTAGTGTTAGAATTAAGTTTAAAATAATTATTTAAATATAATTGGTAATGCTCTATGTAGCAATCACTCACTATTGAATTATACTAGTGGAAGTGAAATGAAAAGAGGTGGTGGTTAATATCATTGTCATAAATATGATACATTTGTCTTTACCTAATAAAATAATACTATATCTTTAAAACAATTATCAATCCCACCTACAAGTTAGGCTATGGAATAGTATATGCATGTGCTTTCTAGATCTTACTATTTCTTACAATAAAGCAAAGTGGTATAAATTATTGTAGCTTGTACTTGTGAGTATTTACTAGATGACATTTGATGTTGAAAATTATTTCCCTTCCATCTATTATGTTATTTTGTTTAGATTTCTCATTTTTGTTCCCTTTTACCAAAAAAGACAAAAAAAATTGAAGAAACTTAAAATATATACCTAACCATTCCCATGACTTCTTCTATTGAATAATCAAGAAATGTTTTAGAGGTATCTTATTAATGCAATATATATATATATATATATATATATATAATATAAATTATCTATATCACATTCATGCTCCTAGTGTGGTTCGTCCAACACTTCCTCCACGATCTTCCTTCAACTACCAAGAAAAATTATCTCAACTATTGGTTAGATTTCTATCCCCTTTTCCATATATTCAACTTGTCCATTCATGCTCTAGTCCTTCCCTTCTCTTCATTAACTCCACTCACCACTTCATCTTTCTAAAAGAATATCCCATACCTTGTCCTTCCACCACTTTTCAAATATTACACCTCACTTCTTATACTGCTCTTCTCTCCCTTGATATTATGCCTCTTCCATAGTACATTTGAATTTAACTATTCATTCTTTTGGATTCATCGTAGACTACTATCAAGCACAAGTTCTTATGCTATCATGATTGGTGCGTTAAAAGGAATATAGTCTAGTTTCACCAAAACCATCTTTTCTTAGGTTACAATTTCTTTTACCATCCTTCCAAAAGCTCTGTTGTTGAACTCCTCCTCTACTTGTGAAAAATATTGTCTAAATTTAGTTGCAAATTTAGTGATGTATCCTTCTATTATGATTTTAACAGGAAAATCGACAACTCTTACAACTACAAGATTGACTATATACAATACAATTAGGTTCTAAACATTTCACCAAATCCATCTCCTCACTTTCTAGGCTATTCAAGAATGCTTCCCTACTCTACTCATCTAGTAAAAAAACAAAACTAGTGATTATAGTTAGCTGACATCATAGTTGTCATGGTAATCATGGAATAATGCACATTGACAACCTTGGAATACTGACTCAAAAATAGGTTTATTTTTTTAAACTAATGATGCTACACATAGCCCTAGGTTAACATGAAAATAATACTTCCAAAACCATACAAACTTCATGGTAATATCCCATGATGAAACCATTTTTTCTATCAATTTGAGGTCTAGATACAAATCGACATCCAACAAGAGGTTTATTTTTATCTAGGTACTAGAATTTTCAGTCCCTTGATGGGAGATGTTTCACCAGCATTATACCCAACCATAAATGGTTGTTTATGGATTTAATTAATATAGCTAACATGATCAACGACCATACTAAAAATCATCCTTAGCAAACAATCAATACTATAGACCATTGATTGTCGTACCAAAATCACGACATAAAGAGTTAATTGATAACCATTATCTCTAGTAGTATCATTCTAACCAATAGGTGCAATAACTTATCCCATCAAAGAATAGTCATTTTATAGAATAGATAAACAACAAAATTAAAATTATTATAACCATAAACTAGAATTTGAAAAGAGAGCATTATTCTATTGATTTTCATTATAATCTAGTACATGATAACGTAGTCTTGATGGATGTCTAATGTGGAAGTTTCTAAATCCAATGCATTCAATTATTTGACATTTAAACATTGTTTATCCATCATCTAGTCAACATTTATACAATTCTTTAATATAATAAAACCATTTATACGCATCAACTTGAAGTTGGAAAGGTTAACTCAAAACCATGTATTTGTTGGAGTACTTCAAGCTCCCTTAGTCACGAACTAAGTGATATTTGTCTCACATTTGTGTAGGCAGACTCAATTTTCCACGACTCTCTTAACATATATTTTAATTTAACTATATTTAAACTAGGTTTATTTAACAATATTTTAATCTAACACCACACATCATTTTTTTCCCATGAGAGCATTTCTAGAAGATAGTTGTACCTTTTGTTGGAAAAATATAAATTTTCCATATAAATCTATACAAATATTATATTAAAATGAACAAATATGATATTAAATTTTATAAAAAAACCATCTACAAACAAAGTTCTTATTATCTTTCCTAGACAAAAATAATGCAATCATGAATTATCTTGCTATTTTAATTGTGTTTTTTATTAATACACAGTTGTTTATTTTTATTTTTTTTTACTATAATTTAACTATATTTAAACTAATCTAGAGTAGTTACTTTATAGCCCTGGTTGAAATGTAGAAATTGATTTATGCCTTTCAAAATTCAATAATTAAACTAAACCACATAGAACACTAGCTCTATGATCCTGTTCTAAAAATGCGATTAATATAATGAATTATTATTATAAAATGAATAATATTATTATTTAAACTATTATAGCCGTGAAAGAACTAAAAATAATATATGTAAATATATCACTTTTAGACACGAAAAGCTCTATAAAAAGAACGCATTCCCTTTATGTATTGATTTCCATCAAATACAACCACAGCGCACTTATCACCCCATCCTAAAAATATTGATACCAACGATCATCTACTAAAATGATTTATTTCGAATACTTAGGTCGCATGATAAATATGCTAAAGGGATATTCGTATATCCTTTTCTTGTTTTCAAAATAATTTTTTTTCTAACACGTAAAGATTAAGAACCAAACTACATTAAATTTTCTAACATTTTTTTGAAAGATAAACGGATGTATGTTCCAAATTCTCATAGCTTAGATATTCTGGTATTTTCACTTATCTCTCTGACTAAAAAGATACAAACAACGCTCAAAGAGATAGGTTTTCGAAGTACTTATTTTGAGTTGGGAACAAAGAACGTTCTAAAAAGATGAGTTTTTCGAAATACTTATTGGAATTACTTAAACATTACATCGACGACAAACAACACACCAGACAATGTACATTTTCCACATTATTTACTTTAAGCGGACTCTTTTGTGTTGATCTAATCATAAGAAAACAATATAGGGAATACAGTAAGAAAGAATATGTTCAATGCATGTCTTATCCATATATAATTCGAAAATTTAACGTTAACCACATTTAATAATTGTTTTTAATAATTATAGATTAATTATTTTAATTATTAATAATTATATAAATAATAAAAACCTCAAATATATGTGGTTTTATATTATATGTTAATATAACATTTTATTAACATGGTATTATATTAATATTATATTATATATTAATATAATATTTATTAATATTTTATTATAATATCAATGTAATATAATAATAGTGATTATTAATAATATATTTTTTTTATATATTACATTTTTTATACATACAATATGAGTAGGCCTAATGGTTAAGAGCATGTGTTTCCTCTTAAGAGGTCACATGTTCAAAACCAAAGGGGTATAGTATGTAAGCCTTCATAGACATAGCACTCAAATCGCTTCGGGGAGGGTCTTTTGTCCCACAAACAAGGGGGTCTCATACACCAATTTGGTGTTTGGCTTAGCCGTCATCTTAAAATTGGATACTAATAATAATAATAATAATAACAATAAACCAAGAGGATTAATATTGTAACCCTTGGAATTAATATTATAAATAATAATCATAATAATGATAATAATGATAATGATAGTCAATTTAGCCTTTGGAGACTCTGCTCAGAGTATTTATCATGCTAAGCTGGATCCGTTTCTTCAACTTGTCCTGACGATGAACCACACTAGTTGGTTCAAAACACGTCGACAAATGTATGTCTACATGTGATTTACGCCGAAGTTATTCTTTCAAATATTATGGATCACAGAAGCCTCAATTCAAATAAATATAAGCCCAATATATTATTAATATTATAAGCCTAATTGATTAATAAACCCAATAGATTATTAATACTATAAGCCCAAGGGATTAATATTATAAATCTAATGGATTAGTATTATAAAATCAAGGCATTAATATTAACATTAAAAACCCTTGAGGTGAATATTATGAACCCAAGGTATTAATAAACTCAAGCGATTAATATTATAAACCCAAGGTATTATTTTTTTTCCTGAGGAAAATTCATAACTTTTCATTAAGAAGGTACGTATGCACATGCAAAAGAATTTCTATTGCTGATAAAAAACTACTAGTCATGAGCAAAAAAAACCAAAATATGGCTTCTCCCAAGTGAGATAAATAACCCTCTATTCTGCCAATAACCAACAAGTATAAACATGCACCTGATGCGAGGAAAGACAAGAGTTATATCTAAAAAACTAAATTGTCTGAATTCTACAAAATACTTAGAGATCACAAAAAGAGAATTATGTTTCCTGTCAGATCTAATATTGTACTAAAAAGAGAAATAGAAAAACTATCAATAATATATATATATATATATATATATATAAAGAGGAAGATTAAAATTATAAAGTGGTAAATGGTCGATGTAAACAGTTTTGGACAACTCCTCTAATTGTTCTTTGACCCTTTGGATGCCTAGATCCTATCCAACAACCTCCTTAGGTAGGTTTTCTAAATCACAGTTGTGTTCCCTATAAATGTGGAAGTAATATATGAAATCAAAGGATTGTGTAATATAGTTAATTCCCTCTAAAATTGGAAATAACACGTGATTTTGACATCTCTTAACAACATTGAACAAGGTGATGACATTTAAAGAATACCAAAATATTTGTAGTAATCTACATTCCAATTCTGATTCCCAACAGAATAAAAGTTTTAAGTACAAGAGTTCCGCATAATTTTTGGTAACGCTACCCAAGCCTACTTTAGATTTTATGCAATGTTGATTGTTAAGGTGTATTATCAAACCTACTCCACACCTATTGTTTTCATCTGACACACCATCAATATATGACCATGGAATTTGGGGGTTTATCTTGTCCTCCCTTATGACTCGAGGAATCAAATTTGACTTTTCAAAAGGTATAAGGGAGAATATTGCAACAATCTTCAAAACAACGAGAGTTAGGAATGAGGCTTGGTCTCTGAAAATTTATTTATTTCCTGCTAACTAGACTCCCTTGTAGAGTAAAGGAGGGTTTTTCTTGATTTTTCATCACGTGACCCATTCCACAAGAATTTCCATGCTTCCCAGAAATTATGTCCTCTCCATTCTAAGTTGCATCCCAACAATCATTTAGTGGTATATAGAGTATTGATTATGAAGGCAAAACACAAGAACAAGTGATTGAAAAATTCTTACTCACTTCTGCATAAAATACACCATCATTTCTCTGCTTTTGTAGTTTTTGAAGATTATCCCAAGTCAAGATTTTATACCTAAGTAAATGCTAGATAAAAATCACAGGCTTTAAGTGTAGTTGTTCAATAGATTTCCAACCTTGGTACTAGAGAGAATATCTTCCTTCATCTGCCACTTGATTAAGGAAAGTTATTCCTTATTCATTTAAATAAACCACCATCTTGTGAGGAATTATATGATTTATAGCACATCCAGTCCATTGGTCGATGCCAATTTTTAAATTTTCACCATTACCAATATGTCATGCTAGCCTCGCTCCTACAAATTTGAAATATTCAACCATATATTTCCAAATGGTTGAACAATTCAAGACTCTTTTCTCTCGCTTTGACACCCATTCAAACATGGAAAGAGAGAAACTGTACTTCTGAGTCACCTCAGTCATCCAAAGGATTTCCATAGAGAGTAGTCACCACCTTGATTTGGCTGAAAATGAGCTCGCAAAGGTTGAAAATGTATTAGGCCCCACCCTCTCCATGATTTAGGTAAAGTGATCTTCACCTAAGTAACCCATGGAAAAACATCCTCTTCCTTGGCACCTTCCCATAATAATCTCCCACATAATTTCTTGATGGATTTCAGAATACCATCTAGGCTCCAATTTGAGTGTAATCCATTATACTGGTATTGCCACTAACACACACCTAATCACGACCAATCTTCCAACTCTCAAGAGCCATTTAAAGCTCCAAATTTTGATGCGCTTATCAGTATTTTCCAAGAGACACATCCAATCGTCCTTTTTATAGGAGTCAGGTTTTAAATGAAACCCTATATATTTGAGGCTTTCCTTCATAGGCTTTTCTTCAAAAGGAAAGTAGAATTCAGGCCTGAATTTTTTTAGCTGAGTTAGTCCTTCATAAACTAAAGTAGATTTCTAAGAGTTAATGACCATGCATGTTTCCTTTTGAAATAGGTAAAGTTATTTTTTCAGGCATGCAGATCCTTCCTGGACCCATTGCGAAAAAATAGGATAGCATCAACAAATAGTAAGTGTGTTATGAAGAAATTTGTTTTTACATCAATACCCTAAATTTCACCTCTACACACAACTTCCAAAAGTAGCTTACTTAAGCCTTTCGTTGCTAACAAAAACAAGAGATGTGACAGAGGAAATCCTTGCCTCAAATCTATATATGAGTGGAAAAAAAGGGAAGCAACCCCATTAATCAAAACTTCAAATGAGACATTAGTGATGCAACCCATAATCGAGTTGATAAAAGGAAATTCAATACCTGAGTGAGAAACATGAGTAGGTATATTGATCTAATTCTATCATATGCTTTGGACAGGTAGATTTTTGCAATTATACCTTTCATTTTTTGACTTCTCAGACTATTCATACCTTCTTAGGATACCCTAATAGCTTCATGAATTTGGCATCCATCTAGAAAACCAAAATACTCTCTAGAAATGTGTTTAGATAGAATGGGTCGGAGTCAAAGTGCAACACTTTTGGCAATAATCTTGTAGATACAATTACATAGGTAGATTTGTTTGAACCCCTAAAAGGATTGTGGATCGTCAACCTTTGGAATCAAATCAAGAAAATCTATGTTGAAGGGTTTATGAATCTTCCCCCTTGAGTTGTAAACCTTCCACCACATGAAGTAAGTTGTCTTCTATTAGCTCAAAAAAATGGTGGAAAAATTCCACTGTCAAGCCATCAGGTTCCAGACTCTTGTCCTTTTCCTTGCTTTAATGAAGACTTCCACTTCACCTTTGGAGAATGAGGCCATCAAGTGTTGGTCGTCCTCCTCCTCTTAGGATCTCACGAATAATTGAGCTACCTAGATCACTTCTGTGATTGTTACTTCCTTTAGAGCTTTATATAAGTTTTTGAAAAAATCCTTCCCTATAATTGCCAATTCCTCAAAAGAGTTTGCTTTCCTTCCATCCTCTCTCTGTGTTTCCCAAACAGTGTTTATGTTTTTCACGCCCTTTTTTTCTAGCCATTTTCATAGTTTTAAAATAGCTTAGAATTCTCATCGCTACTTGCTAACCATATCTCCTTTCTCTTCATTCTCCATTGCTCCTCTTTGTCCACCAAGATTTTACGTTTTTATGCTTGCATCTACATGATCATTCCTTTGGCCTCCTCGGACACAACCATATTTATATGGCCCTTCTAGCCTTTGAAGTTATTTCTCAATTGAATTTATGGGGTCTTCCTCCATAACCTTTTTCTAGAAAGTCCATTGAATCATGGCTTGTTTTTTATTTTTTTAAATTATACATAAATTGTTGGGTGATAGAAGGACCCAGAGATAGGTGATGACGGGTCCAGGAGTCTTTGACAAGAGTAGCATAAGTCCATTCCTTCAACTAGCAGGGGTTAACTTGAAATGACTACCATGTTTTCCATTGACCCCTTTAGCTCAAGAAACACCAGGTGATGGTCGTATTCACCACCAAATCCAACCCATTTGCGAAATTTGGGCATTATACAAATTAAACATTCTTCAAGAAGAAATTTTTCTATTATTTTGGCCACCCTCGCATTGCAAGTGTGCATGTTCCACAAGTTTGGATTGTATTTGATTAAGTTAGCATCAATGAGTTTATTCTCCATCAGTTGATCGATGAAAAAAATATTCAAATGGACCTGTTTTGGCTTAGGGTCCCCATACCTCTACCTCCCCTAAGGAAAAATTAAAATCTCCACCAACCACTAGATTATTGAGCTTCATAAAGGATTTTTCCATCAAAGAATTTTAGAGAGAGACCTGATCCTAGAAGGGTCAACAAAAATTGACAATAGTAAGCTTCAGGCTTGGGACGATCGAGAATACTTCAACCCCTAATATAATATCAGATTCCCAAATAACCAAAGGAATTAATAAATACACGTGAAAAGCATTATAAACCCAAGGGATTTTTAATATTATAAACCAAAGGGATTAATAAATGCAAGGGATTAGCATTATAAACCCAAGATATTATTATTATAAATCCTTAGGATTAATATTATAAAATGAAGTGATTAGTAGACCTAAGGGATTAATATTATAAACCCAAGGGATTAATAAATCGAGGGGATTGTTAATTTATTATAAGCCCAATTTATTAACATTAAAACCCAAGGGATTAATATTATAAACCCAATGGATTAATAAACCCGAGGGATTATTAATATTACATACCCAAATGATTAACACTATAGACCCAAGAGATTAATAAACCCAAGTGTTTATTAATATTATAAGACCAAGGTATTAATAAACCCCCAAGGAATTATTATTATAAACCCAAGGGATTGATACTAAAAATCCAAGCGATTAATTTTATAAACACTTGGGGTTAATATTATAAGTCCAAGGTATTAATAAACCCAAGGGAATAATATTATATAACCAAGGGATTATTAGTATTATAAACTCAAGGGATTAATATCATAAACCCAAGGGATTATTTGACTCAAGGGATTAATGAACCCAAGGGATTAATAAACCAAAGGGATTAACATTATAAATGCAGGCATTAATATTATAAACCATTAGTATTAATATTATAAAACCAAGGGATTGTTAATGATGATGATGATGATGATGATAATGGTTAACGTCCACTGAGACCAAATTGGTCTATCGGACCTATAATTTTCCTAGTTTTTAATTGTCTGGCTCCTCGTCTTTCTTGGTGAGATTGGTGATGTAGCTTTCTTTTTTTCTCTACGGACTTCCAACTTCGTTTATCTTGCATCTCCTTCATCTTTTATGGTTCTTGGGACATTGGTGTCTTAGCTTCGTGATCTATTGTGTTCGTCCTTTTGAAGATAATCGGGGAAGAAGTTTAGTCTAGGATATTATAAACCCGAAAGATTAATAAACGCAAGGAATTAATATTGTAAACCTAAGAGATTAATATTATAAACAGAAAGAATTATTAATAAACTAAAGGGGTTATTATAAACCCTTAGGATTAGCATTATAAACCCAAGGGATTAATAGTATTATAAACCCAAGGTATTAATATGATAAACCTAAGACATTAATTTTAAAAACTTAAGCGATTAATATTATAAATCCAACGGATTATTAATATTACAATCCCAAGGGATTAATATTTTAAATCCTAGGGATTATTAATATTATAAACCCAGCAGATTGAATTATAAAACCTTGGGAGTAGTGAACCTAGGAGATTAATAAACTTAGGGGATTATACTCTAATATTGTAAATCCAAGGGATTAGTAAACCTTAATATTATAAACCCAAGGCATTAATATTATATACCCTTTGGATTTATATTATAAACCTAAGAGACTAATATTATAAACCCAAGGTATTAATAAACCGAAGCTTAATATTATATACACAAGGGATTAGCATTATAAACCTAAGAGATTATTAATATTATAAATCAAGAGATTCGTAAACCCAAGTTGTTAATATTATGAACCCAAGGATTAATAAACCAAAGTGATTTTATATTATAAACTCAAGGGATTAAAACTATAAACCAAACGAGTTATTAATATTATAAACCCAGGGGATTAATATTTTAAACACAAGGCATTAGTACTATAAATCCTTGGGATTAATATTATAAAACCAAGGGATTAATAAACCCTAAGGATTATTAAAATTATACGCCGAGAGGATTAATGTTATAAATCTTTGGGATTAACAATATAAACCCAAGGCATTAATATTTTAAACCCAAGGGATTAATAAACCCAAAAGATTAATATTATAAATCCAAGGGACTAACATTATAAAGCCAAGGGAATAATATTATAAACCTTTACACCCTATATCATAAGCATAATATTATAAGGTCTAATATTAATCTCTATATTATTAACCCTATATATTAAACTTTAATATTATAAAACCCTAATATTATAAGCCCTAATATTAAATGCTATATTAAACACCTTATATTATAAACCTAATATTGAACCCAATATTTTAAACCCTAATATTAAACTCAATATTATAAACATAATAATGTAAACCCAAAATAATAAACCCTATATTATAAATCATATATATATTAAGTTCTAATATTATAAACCCTATATATTAAACACCAAAGATTATAAACTCTAATATTTATCCCAACATCAAACCTAGTATTATAAACCCTAATATCATATCCTAATAAAAAAAAAAATTCTCATATTATAAACCCGAAATGTTATAACCCAAGTGTTATAAACTATAGCACAACCACATTAGCAAATGTGGGTTATATATATGTTGATTGACGTATATTAATCACATCCATGACCACATTATTAAATCTTCTTGGATAATTTTATAATATCACATTGCAGCATTGGAGAAATTGCAATAGAATGCAACGCTGTGACAATATTTGTCACATTGCGACATTACATAGACTTATGTACCATTCTAACATGTTTAATTATTAATATTAGTCAATAATATTAATAGGCGATTAAATTTGACCAAAGTTTAAGGGTGTTTATTGTCAAATATAGTCAAACATAGTCGAAGATAGTCAACCACATTAGTAAATATGTTTGACACATTTTATAATGTCACATTGTGACATTGACCAAATTTGATCATTTTCAACTATTAATATTATATTATAAACCCTATATATTAAATCTTAATATTATAAGCCCTAATTTTAAACCCTAATATTATAAACCATATATATTAACCTGTGTATATTAAACACCTAATATTAAACTCAATATTATAAACCATAATATTACAAGCTTAATATTAGAAGCCCTAATATTAAAGTCTAATATTATAAACTATATATATTAAACCTTATGTATTGAACACCCTATACAATAAACCCAATACTATGAACCTACTATTAAACCCACTATTATAAAATTGAAAATTAAACTCAATATTATAAATCCAAATACAATTATAAACCTTAATATTAGTGATATTAGGGTTTAGGGTAGATAGGATTGACTAAGTTCTATCATAACCAACTATTTAAACATTAACTAGACACAACATTTTAAGTACTAATATTAAACCTTAATATTATAATTAATATATATATATATATATATATATATATATATATATATATATATATATATATTAAACCTTTATATTATTAAACACTAATATTATAAACACAGAATTATAAACCCTAAAAGTACAAACACAATATTATGAACCTTAATATTATGAACCATATTATAAAGCAAAATAATGTGAGGTATAATCTTTGTTGAACGTATATTTATTGTGTGTTTTACTTGTTTATAGGTATTCAAAATTCTTTGTTAGAAATGAGGTTTGAGTGTTACAGTAATTTTATATTAACTTTACATTAATGTTAATATTAATATAATATTAATACCATCGTTGACTATGGTTGACCATGGTTGACGATATTCAACAATGGTTGACCATGCTTGACCATAAGGTTGACCGTGATTTACCATGATTTCCATATGGTACACATAAGGTTCAACAACTTTAATGATGGTCAACCATTTAAACATTGATTTTAAAGGTTGGCTTTGTTTGACTATATTTAGTTAATGTGGTTAACTATGTTTGATTATTAATATTAATTAATAATATTAATAGATGATTATGTTTGACCGAAATTGGAGAGTTTTAATTGTCAACCATAGTCAACCATGGTTGATCGTAGTTAACCAAGATTTACCATGGTTAGCCATGGTTTCCCATGGTTGACCATAGAGACCATGATTGACCATTATGGCTGACTAAGTTTAACTAATGGTTGAATTTGTTTGACTATGTTTGAAAAATTGTCATTGAGCATCTTTGATTATGAATATTAATCAATAATATTAAAAGGTTATTATGATCTATTGAAGTTGACGATTTTTAATTGTCAAACATAGTTGAAAATAGTAAACAACTTAATATATTTAGTTGACTAATATTGTAATGTTGCATTGTGATGTTGGTTGAATTTGTTTGACTATGTTTAAGATATGTCATTGACTATGTTTGATTATTATTATTAATCAATAATATTAAAAGATAATTATGTTTGACACTAGTTAAAGAGTGTTGACAGTAAAACATAGTCAAACATAGTCGAACATAATCAACAAAATTAGTAAATTTGGTTGATTAATTTTGTAACATCTCATTGCAACATTGGATAAATTCCAACGTAATGTAACATTGAAACAATGTTTGTCACGTTATGATGTTTGTTAGATTTATGTACCATTTGGATGTCACAATATTAATATTATATTTATTAGTCAACTTTATTAATATTAATATTTTTATTATTAAACTTTTCTAAATGTTGATTGTGACCAATTAAGGATGACTCTAGCTAATGTTGACAATGATTGATTATGGTCAACCATCATTGGCTATAATTGAATATCATTGAGTTCCATTGATTGATAGTGACAATGAAAGAAGAAGGTTGACTATTGTTAAATATGCTAAACATATAAGGTTGACCATGTTTGATCATGGTCAACAATTCAAATATTGACTATAAAAGTTTATAATATTTAACCATTTTTTACTAATGCGTTTCACTGTGTTTGATTTTTAATATTCATTAATAATAATAATATTAAATTATGTTTTAAACTTTTAATAATAATAAGAAATTATGTTCAACTGAAGTTGGAATGTATTGAATGTAAATAATAATGTGATTCCAAAATCACTCCTTCCTTCACGAGTATTAATCACAAACTTCACAACCACCAAAATGAAAAAGCATTTCTCAGACTCAACATGTCGATTATTCGTGGAGAAATTCATAGAACTCGAGCTCCTCTCAACAAACTATCTTTATCGGCCTACTATCTTCATCTGAAGCTTGGAAACACCATTCGCAGTGAAATTTTCCCTGTAATTGATGCCTTTTCCGCCCTCAAAGCTGAAAAAGAAGGTTTAATTTCTCAAAAAACGCTCTCTGATAAAATTCAAAAACTAGAAACTAAGGCTAATAATTCTATTAGAAAAATTGACAGCGTAATAAGTATGAAGTTGAGTATTTGAGTTTTAGATAATTTCCATCCCCTGAATTGGTCTTCCAATACCACGAACAAAGCATTGCCCCCTCCTGGACATTTCGGTGAACACAAATCAATTCGGAAAAATCCTCACTGTAACATCACCCATAATCACAGTAGCGAGAAGAATTTCTAGCCCCCTGAACTCAGCTCCGTCACTATCTCCTTAGACTCTACGTAGAACAACTCAAATTTTGAAAGAAGCATCCTTGAAATCAATCCAACCTCTCATGCCACTGCTTCTGTCGTCCCCTCAGACATTGTCGTGGACTTCAAAATTCAGAAAAGCAAGCTTGATACCTTGAACGGTTCAACCCTCAGCGTGGCATTGTCCAATGCTATCTATAAGAAGGCAGATGAGTACATTAATGATAGTGGTGAGATGCCTTTGAAATGCACTATTCACCTGCTGTCAAAGAGTATTATTAAAATTTTCAGCAATTTGCGAGCCAATAATCTTGCAATGGGTAACCAATCTGCTTATATTATTAACCTGAAAAAGGTTATCAATATTTCCTCTTATGGATTAACTAAAGAAGAAAATGAGGTGCTAAACAAAAGACTTGGATTTCCTATCTCCTCTAAACACATTCCATTTGAAAATATAATATTGAGCATAGAAGAAATCTTAATGAAGTTGATAAAGAACGTATACGACAAGATTATGCACCAATTATAAGGAAATAAAAGCCTCCCAAACCTAATATTAGTCCCCGTCTTTTGATGGCCCTTAGGAGGTTAAGGAATAATGAAAGTATTGTTATTTTAAAAAGTAGAAAAAGGTGGTTCCAAGGTGGTCATGAACAAGGATGATTACAAGCATAAAATGAAGGATCACGTCTATAACCATAGTTGTTACAAAAGGATTGAGAATAATCCCCTCCATAAAATTATTAATGAAGTAAAGAAAGCAATCAAAGAATCCAACATTAATGATCATTTTAAAAGGAAATTAATTTCTTATAGTGAGATTACCCCAATAATCTATGGCTTCCCAAAAATACACAAAAAATAAATTCCCCTAAGGCCCATTGTGAATAGCATTGGCTCTCCCACCTATATATTGGCTAAATACGTTGTTGGAATTCTTAGTCCTCTTGTTGGCAGCACAAGTTCCTATATCAAGGATTCTAAACACTTTGTTGATTTGATACAAGATGACTCATGGGAACCCTGTTATCTAATGCTAAGTTTTGACGTTGTTTCATTGTTTACCAAAACTCCTCTCGATGAAGCAATACAGGTTGTCAAAGGCATAACAGATCCTCAAACCGCTAGACTTAGAGAGATATGTCTTAGATCTACCTTTTTCATTTTTCAAGGTGAATTCTTTGAAAAAACCACAAGAGTAGCAATGGGGTCTCCATTATCACCTATTGTTTCCAATCTATTTATAGAGATGTTTGAAAGGAAGGCCATCAACACATACCCCTTGAAACCAAATCAATGGAAAAGGTATGTCAATAATATGAATGTGAATTAGCCCCATGGGGAATTTGAACTCAAAAATTTCTTGGAAGATCTTAATGGAATGTCTAATGACAGTAAGTTGACTATGGAATTTGAGAACAACCATTCTATTCCTTTCCGATATGTTCTTCTCAATAAAACAAATGATGGAAGCATCAGACATCAAATATATAGAAAGAAGATTCACTCGGATAGTTATCTCCACACTAAGTCTCACCATCACCCTGCTCAAAATGAGGGGATCCTCAATATACTTATCACTAGGGCTTTAAGGTTATCTTACAAAGATCATCTTCAACAAGAAATCGACCATCTCACTAAGGTTTTCCATGAGATAGGCTATAGTTACAAGGACATTGGTAAATCCATCAAAAGAGAAGAAACAAAATCCCCTTCCCTTAATTCCCCAAACTTAATGGGAAGGAATTTCTTCCATATATTAGTGGTACTATTGACAAGATCGCCAAAATGCTCAAAATAAATGGAATCATCACATCGTTCAAATCCCTTGAGAACATCTGACATAAAATGAGGTATGGGAAAGATAGGGTTGACTCTTTGGAGTTCAAAGGTGTCTACAAAATTAACTATTCCTGTGGATTATGCTACATCGGAGAAAGATGTTGATCATTTATGATAAGATTAAAGGAACATGGTGCTGATATAAAGAAGGAAATAATGCACTCCTCCGCTTTTTTCAGGACTCATCCAAGACTAGACATCACTTATGCCTTCAAAATAATGAGATTATCACAGAAGAGGCCCACTATTGTAAGCGCAAACTCAAAGAAGCTCTTGAAATCATCAAGCATCCCATCAATATCAATAGGGATGGAGGTATTGAAGTTTGCAGAAATTGGCTTCCTATGATCTCTAGTAATTAACCTCATCCTTTGATCTCTTGTTTTTTCTTTGTTTCCTTCCTTCCCCCGTGACCTTGACATCTCCTCTTCTCCTCATTTCCTTCCTCTTATCCTTTCTCTCTTTCATTTTATCCTCTCTTTTTCCCTTCTATCCTTCCCCTATCCTTTGAAGAAATTTTACCTACCCTTCCCTCGCTTCTTTGTTCTCTTCCCCTTTCATTAATTTATTTAATCTTGTTCCTTCCTTCTTTATTCATTATTTTATTATTTTTATTTATATTATCCATTTATTTCATTTATTTTATTTAGTCGTTAGTTGTACCTTTTTCTTCTGTTATATATATATATATATATATATATATATATATATATATATATATAGATATAATCTTATATTATTTATTTGTATTTGTATTTTTCATTCTCTTCCTTTTCTTTTTCTTCTCCATGGTTAATTTAATTTGTTCCTTTATTTATTTTATTTTGTTTTTCATTTTATTTTATTTTATTTTTCTACCCTTACTTTTTTTTTCCTATTATTAGCTTTATTTTCTTATTCTTATTCTTTTATTATTTCATTCATTTTAATTCTTGCTTCCTTCTTTCTTTATCTTAATTTGTCTCCTTTTTACTTTTATTTTATTATTATTTTTATTTAATTTATTATTATTTTAATTCTATTTCATATTCTCTCTTCCTCTTTATTTATTATTTTTCATGTTTATTGAGCTTTGGTTTTTCCTTCCTCATTTTTTACTTTTCTTTATCTTTCTATTTTCTATTATTTATTCTTCAAGTTGGTGTATCCTCCTTTCTTTTCTCTTTTTGTTTCATTATATATTTATTTATTATTCTTTCTCACCTATCCTTCTCTCATTTAATCTTATTATATTAACCTGATAATGGCTCTTTATTGTGTCTTGAAACGTAAATCCAAAATGCATATGTATATTCATCTCTCATTTCTAGCTCTTCCAAATCCATCCACAAAAACCTTCAAACTGAAGTCTTATCCCTGTATAGAAGGGATATCTAGGATGAGATTTGTTTTCTCGAGAAGATTATGAAATCTTATCCCTATATGGAAGGGATATTTGGGATGAGATTTGTTTTCTCGAGAAGATTAGGGTTAAAATTCAGAGAAGATCGGTTGATTTTTTTTCCTAAACATTGTCGTGATTCCAAACTCACTCCTTCCTTTGCCAATATTAATCACAAACAAAACCACCATAATGAAAAAGCAATTCTTAGAATTAGGATGTTGATTATTTGTGGAGAAATTTGTACAACTCGAGCTTCTCTGAACAAACTATCTTTCTCGGCTTACTCTCTTAATCTGAAGCTCGCAAACACCATTCGTAGTGACCTTTGGCCTGTAATTGATGCCTGTGCCGCCCCTAAAGCTGAAAAAGAAGGGTTAATTTCTCAAAAAAGACAATCTCGTAAAATTCAAAAACTGGAAACGAAGGACAATAATTCTATTAGCAGAATTGATAGCTTAGCAAGTATGGAGTTGGGTTTTTCAGTTTGTGATAATTTCGAGCCCCCAAATCGGTCTTCCAATACCATGAAGAAAGCATTGTCCCCTCCTAGACGCTCCAGGGAATGCAAATCAATTTGGCAGAACCCTCAACGTAGCATCACTCAGAATCATAGTAGTGAGAAGCCTGGTCAGCGCCTTCAACTCACCTCTGTCACTATCCCCTTATAATCTTCGTTGAACAACTCAAATTCTAAAACAAGCATCCTTGAAATCAATTTCACCTCTAATGTAATTTCGTATATGATCCCCTAAGACGTTGCCTAGACTTCGAAATTTAGATAAGCAAGCTTGATACATTGGAAGATTCGACCCTCAGCATGGCATTGTTTGATGCTATCCATAAGAAAGCACATGAGCACATTAACAATACTGGTGAGCGGTCTTCGAACTGCGCTATCCACCTATAGTAAAAAACTATTATTGAAACTGCCATCAATTTGTGTGCTAATAATCTATTCATGGGTAACCAACCCGCTAATAATATTAAGATGAAAATTTTTATCAATAATTCCACAAATGAATTAACTGAGGAAGAAAATGAGGTGCTAAACAAAGGACCTGGATTTTCTATCTCCCCTAAACACATACCTTTGAAAATATCATCTACAATGTAGAAGATAACGTTCAAAAGCTGAATGAAGTTGATAAAGAACATATCTGGAAAGAGTGTGCACTCATCTTAAGGAAAGAAAAGCCTCCGAGACCTAATCTTATTCGCAATCTTTTGATGTCGCGGGTTAAGGAATAATGATAGTATTATTATTTTAAAAGAGGACAAAGGTGGTGCCATGATAGTCATGAACAAGGATGATTACAACCATAAAATAAAGGATCACTTCTACAACAATGCGTGTTACAAAATGCTTCAGTATAATCCCATCCAAAAATTTATTAATGAAGTAAAGAAAGAAATCAGAGAATCCAATCTTGATGGTAATCTTAAGAAGAATTTAACTCCTTGTAGTCAGATTACCCCAAGAATCTATGTCCTCCCAAAAATACACAAAAAATAAATTCCCCTAAGGCCAATTGTGAATACCATTGGCTCTCCCAACCATATGTTGCCTAAATACGTTGTTGGAATACTTAGTACTTTTGTTGGCAACACAAGTTCCTATATCGAGGATTTTAAATACTTTTTTGATTTGATAATGGATGATTCATGAGAACCTAATGATCTAATGGTAAGTTTTGATGTTGTTTCATTATTTACCAAAATTCCCCTTGATGAAGCGATAAAGGTTTTCAAAGTCGTAAAAGACCCTCAAACTGCTAGACTTACAAAGAGATGTCTTAGATCTACCTTTTTCAGTTTTCAAGGTGAATTCTTTGAACAAACCATAGGAGTAGAAATGGGATTTCCACTATCACCTGTTGTTTCCAATATATTTATAGAGATGTTTGGAAGGAAGACCATCAAAACATACCCCTTGAAACCAAATCAATGAAAAATGTATGTTGATGACACAAATGTGAATTGGTCCCATGGCTGAACTCAACAATTTCATAGAACATCTTGATGGAATTTCTAATGACATTAAATTAACTATTAAACATGACAAAAGCCATTCAATTCCTTTCCTAGATGTTTTTCTTACTAAAAAATATGATGGAAGCACTGGACATCAAATATACAAAAAGAAGATTCACTCGGATATTTATCTCCATCTTAAGTCTCACCATCATCCTGCTCAAAAAATGGGGATCCTTAATACACTTATCACCATAACTTTAAGGTTGTCTAACAAAGATCATATTCAACAAGAAATTGACCACCTCACTAAGCTTTCCATGAGATAGGCTATAGTTACAAGGACATTAGTAAATCCATCAGAAGAGTAAAACAATTCCCCTTCCCTTAATTCCACAACCCTTAATGGGAAGACATTTCTTCCATATATAGGTACTACTAACAAAATCCTCAAAATCCTCAAAAGAAATGGAATCATGAGATCGTTCAAGAACCTTGAGACCATCCGACATAAAATGAGGTCTGTGAAAGCTAAGGTTGACTCTTTTCAGTTCAGTGTCTACACAATTAATTGATCATGTGGATTATGCTACATCAGAAAAATGGGTCGATCATTTAAGATAAGATTAAAGGAACATGATTTTGATATAAAGAAGGAAAGAACACACTCCTCCGCTCTTGCTGAGCACTCATCTAGGATAAGACATCACTATGCCTTGAAAATACTGAGATTATCACAACAATCTCAATAGGGATGGAGGTATTGAAGCTAGCAAAAGTTGGCTTCCTCTGATCTCTGGTGATTAACCTCATCCTTTCATCTCTTATTTTTTCTTTGTTTCCTTCCTTCCCCTCTCACCTTCCCATCTCCTGTTCTCCTCATTTCCCTCCTTTTCTCTTTTCCCTCTTTCATATTATCCTCTTTTTCCCTTCTCTCCTTCCCCTATCCTTTCAAGAATTTTTACCTACTCTTCCCTCTCTCCTTTGTTCTCTTCATGTTTCATTAATTTCTTTAATCTTGTTCCTTCTTTATTCATTATTTTTATTATTTATTTTATTTTATCCATTTATTTTATTTATTCTTTGGTTTTATCATTTTCTTCTCTTCTTTTGATCTTTTTTTTTTTTTTTTTTTTTTTTTTCTGCGTAAAGACTAATTCTATTAAAAAAGAGAAAAATATGTACATGGAGGTTGAGACCTTAGAGGGGGCAGAAGCTAGCCCTCAGCCAGAGATTCTGAGACATACATATCCTACTATCTGCCCTTTTAGGATTAAGAGACTTCAAAACATGATTTGTTGGACCCTGACATACAAAAAAATGATCCTGTTCTGAGTCTAACACAACATTACTATCACCTACAATGGCTTTACTTGTAAACATTCTGTCATACTCGCCATGGACAAAATTGAGGCAAAAACAAAGCTTGCCGAACCAAGAATTGTTGTTGCACATCAGATCAAGTTGGCTCGCACCGATACAAGACGAGAACTGAGACCAGACCCGTAACCAGAGACCCAAAACATAGACACATAACATAAAATAAAACAGAGCAAAGGCAAGAGTGCCACCCGTAGGCAATGAACCAGCATCATTCGGCATGTTGCGGAGAGTCGGGTGCATCCTTGTCCACCTGGCTGGACGAGGCAATCCAAGTGACGAATTCATTGTCTGCATTCCCCTCGATACCACCATCTGGAGGAATTACCAGATTCAAGATGCTACCTGGATGATGAACCGGCCCACAAGCAAGGACCTCGCGCTGACTCAATTCTGCCGGAGGCTGAGGTGCCTCAGGAACAATGCTATCTTCCTGCATGTTGTCTTCATTAAACATGACCCCAACCATCTCCCCCTGAAGGACACTGTCATCCTGAGACTGAGAGGTGGTGGTGTGGGCCGAGCTGCTGGGTTTATCCTCCTCCTCAGCAAGAATAACAGTGATACTGGCTGACAACACTGGCCTGTTGAGCCTGCTATGGAAGGTGAAGCGGGTTGTTTGAAAGGAGTTGTGCGGGAGAGGTCTAGCATGGCCGGAGGGCGGAGAGGACGGGGAGGCCGAAGCAATGGGGATTACGTTCTGAGGAGCAGAATGAGAGGCCCTGCCTCTATTACCAGTATTGCCTCCACGGCGAGAGACTCCTCGACGGCGAGGCATCTTCGAATTATCTGAGCAACCAAGTAAGGGAAAATGGCAGAGCTGAAGGGGGAAGGACTGAGCACAGACGAACCAGGCAATACTTAAAACCCAAGCGTGCTTCCAGACTACCTGAACGAAACAGGGGTGCGGGAAGAAAATCAGGCGGAGGTGAAAAGAGCCAAGGGCAATGGCGTGAACCAGACACCAGGCCATGAATAAAACCTCGAGCGTAAACTCTCGAACCAAGCGCGCATTGAAGACGATCTGTGCGACCATCATTCCGTCCTCTGTCCAATTGATATCGCATGCCATTGAGATATGCAATCCTCGTCCGCGAGCCAGGTGCAGGGACAGCTGCCTGCAATGAAAGAACCCTCATAAATGCGCTGCATTAACACCCGCATCCGGGTCTTCTTTTGATCTATTTTATTTTTATCTTATATTTTTTATTTTTATTTGTATTTGTATTTTTCATTCTCTTATTTTTCTTTTTTCTTGGCCCTCATTCATTTAATTCCTTCCTTTATTTATTTTATTTTGTTGCTATTTATTTTATTTTTTTACCTCCGTTTGTTTTCCTTTTATTTGCTTTATTTTTATTTTTCTCTTTCTTTTATTATTTCATTTATTTTAATTCTTGCTTCCTTCTTTCTTCATCTTAATTTCTTTCCTTTTCCTTTTCCTTTTATTATTATTTTATTTCTATTTCATATTCTCTCTTCCTCTTTATTTATTATTTCTCTTGTTTATTGAGCTTTGGCTTTTCCTTCTTTTATTCTTTCTTCATTTATTTATTATTTTTCTTTATCTTTCTACTTTCTATTACTTATGGTTCAAGCTCGCCTCTCCATCTTTCTTTTCTCGTTTGGTTTCTTTATGTATTTATTTATTATTCTTTCTTTCCTACCCTTCTCTCATTTTATCTTATTATATTATGCTTATGATGGGTCTTGATTGTGACCCAAAACGTCGATCCAAAATGCATATTGTGGATTCATCTCCGATTTCCAACTCTCCAAAATCCATCCATAGAAACCTTCAAACTAAAATAATTTGACTTTCCATATTTAGCATCTAAGTATCTGCATTTCTAATTATTTCTAATTAGTTAAAAATTCATATTTATACTTATTTTTTAACATAAAAGGAATAAAGTAGTGGGATAAATTTTCTATATAGAGTTGAATATATATTATTTTGATTTACATAATCTATTAATCAATGTTACATAAATATATTAAAGTAATATCCATGTAAAATTAGTATATAGTTAAATATATTTGAACATAGTGAATCACATTATTAAATGTGGTTGACTAATTTTTTAATGTCGCATTGCAACGTTCGATAAATTGCAATGAATTGCAACAATGCAACAAATTTTATCATTGTCGGACAATGTGGTTGTCCCATTGTGACAGTAAATATATATATCTCCCATTCTAATGTCACAAAATGTTTGATTATTAATGTTAACTTAGATATATTTATGTGCCATTTAGAAGTCATAACATATTTGATTATTAATATTAATCAATAATATTAATAAAAAAATGTTTCACTAAATTAAACATTGTTAATTACCAAACAAAATCAACCCCATTATTTATTTATTTTAACAATGTTAATACCATTAGTAATATAGATATTATGAATAAAATTCTATTATTGTTATAATTTAAATATTATTATTTTAATCACATTAAATTTTAATAATTTTTAAAAATTATAATGATTATTATCATTACCAATATTATTTTTTAAAACATTTTAATATTATATTAATGATATTATTAATAATATTTTTTAGTAAAATGTTACTAATAATATTATTTTAAATATTATTGCTATTATTAATAATATTTATTTATATTTTATTCTTAAAAAAAATATATAATTTACTATAAATTATTTATAAACTTATAAAATTTATTATCAACATATTCTTAATAATATTTATTATAAACTTTATTTATAATAATATTTAAAAAAAAAAAACTTATATTATCTTAAAAACTTAAATTTATTAAATTCAAAAAAAACAAACAAACCAACCACCCTAATACTATACAACTTAAATATATAGAACTTAAACATTAAATATATAAAACATTAAGTTATAGAATCCTAAAATCTAAAAAAAAAAATATATTATAAAACCATAAGCGATAACATTTACCGGAGAGATTTAATATTTTAAATCAAAACTAATTTTATTTTGTCCGTTTAAAAATTTCCATAACTTAAAATTATGAAAACCTAAACCATACATCTCTTTTATATATATATATATATATTATTGGTATTGAATTTATAATTTAAATATTTTTGTTTATTTATTTAGTTGTTTTTTATTTTTTAGGTTTTGAGAGGAGCAACTATTCTCTGGGAGGTTTGATTCTGGATCACCTTGCTAACTAGGCTCATCCTCAACTGGTTGTGCTAGTAAAATTTCATAAGTAATAATTTAAATGTTGTTATATTATAATTTTTCAAAATTTATATGATTAATGTCCACATGATCTTGAATAGATGGTGATAAAGTGCTTTGTTAAAAAACTCCTTGATGTGAAGGTGATCTATTGGACATGATAGAAATATAGTCATCTAAATTTACATAACAAAAAACAATATATCACTAATAACATTGCTAACATTATCTTTCTAAACATTATTATTATTATATTAATGATATTATTAATAATAATGTTTGAAACGTGTCGGCCAAAAAAATTTATGTATGTGATTTCTATAGAAAAACTTTGCTTAATTCATTATGAATCAGAAAAGTTTGAATATAGAAAATAATAAGGTTATTAATGATATTTCTAATAATATTATATCCAATAATAATTGGAATATCATTATTATTATTATTATTAATATTTATTGTAGTAATTATTATAAATTTATGAAAAAATTATTATAAACAGATTTATAACAATATTCATTATAAATTATATTTATGATAATATTTTTTAAAATCTAAAGTAATAAAAGGCTAAAAGTTAAAATATACAAAATATACAAAAGTCTGAATATATACCACTTAAAAGAGGAGTTGTCTATAACGCGACTTTTTGAAAGCCTTTCCGGCGGATTTTTCCGGTCGAAATCCGGCAAGAATTATTGGAATCGCAAGTTTGATAGCTAGTTTCTGCACAATGAAAGCGTCGCAGGGGTTTTCCAGGGTGCTGAATCCAAATATGCAGTTAAAAAACCATTTTAACTGCAAGAAATCAAGATTTGACCTCAATTTCTTCGCCGGATTCCGTCACCGGAATCTTCAAAAAGTCGCATTATAGACAACTCCCTTAAAAGAGATATTATTATTATTGGTTTCGGGAGACGTATTCATTTAGAAAAATTATGAGTGCTAAAATGATTTGAAAAGTTCTGAGTGGAAATTGATTTCAACATGCATGCTGCGTGAATGTTGAATCAGAGAAAATCTATTTATCATTGTTTTTATGATTTCAGGAAACATAAGGAATCGTTACAAAATCTGTGATTAATATAATGCGTCTTATTATGTTGTCATAAAAGTTTTTGCGTACTAATTTATATATATAAATATAAAGGTCCCAAATGAATAACTCAGCCCAAGCCTTACCTGGCACATCCAAGCCTTACTTGGCACGTCAGATGTTAGTGATATTGTCAGTGTTTGTGGGTTGAGTTATTCATTTGGGTCCTAATTTATATATAAATGAAATTTCCAAGTTGAAGGTTATAGGATACATATTCCAAGTTGAATGTTGGGGAAAGCATCCTAGTGGGCATCACTTGTATATCATGACTAAGGGGAAATTAGCAAAGACAATGGAAACAAATTTGAAAAGGAAAAAAGACATTATTGGTATTTTATTTATTAAAATAAAGGGAATTAGAAGAAAAGGAGGGTGAAAGCCCACGGGTTGCCTGTGAAGAGGAAATTGAAGGAAAATAATAAAAAGGATTCATAACATCAAATGTAACCTTTTGTTAGTTTTTTTTGGAATTAGTCTTAGAGAGGAGAAGAGCACTAGGAGGAGAAGGAAAGTAAGAAAGCAAAGGAAGGACAAGGAAAGCAAAGGAAAGCAAGGATCAAGGAAGGAATGGTTGGATCAAGTGGCTTTAGTGAGAATACTTGCAAGTATCATGTTACATGTATGATTTCCTAGTTGGTTTTGGCAGGCATGGTATACGCATGTGTGTAATTGGTTCATTTGTTGTCATCAACATGTGTTTTGTTGGGTTTCAAAAATGGTTTTAGCCTTGCCTTGCCATTTTTGGATATCCATGGTGTGATGGGATTCATTGTTAGTTGATCTTTGGATTGTTGGAAGGTTTTGGATCCGAGTGAAGTGGTCTCAAAAAAATCCCAAGGGTTGGATGTGGAGATGGTTTTCCCTAAGAAACCCTCAACAAGTGGGTGGAGAGAGGAAAGTTCCTCAAGGCATAGAAAATGAATTTTGATGAATCGAAGCTTGGTTTGGTTTTATAATCTCGGGACCAAATTAGGTGAGATCACAATAGCATGAGGGTAGAGGTGGTTTAATCTCTGCATTCCCTTGGTTGTTTATTGGGATGATTGGTTGAAATAAATATTCGGTTTAGCCCATCTATGGTCGAGTTGTACATGGAAGTCGCTGACTTAGTTGGATTTTTCATATTACAATAAGAGCTATGTTCCTCTTGTATTTCACGAGTAAATGTAATTGTTATTATGTGGCTTTAATGGTTTTTATATCATTGTTATTTATATAGTTATATGTTGGTTATAAGCATGGTTTTATGACATATCCAAGTTATGGCCCGTATAATGTTTGATTGATAAATGAATTGTTATTAAATGCATGACCTAATATATGTTATTACAACTATTGTGAGATGGGATTTGTCATTCTTCGTAAACCTTAGATAAGTTTCAGATCCCTATCTTCATATATACATTCATGACTTATAGATATCATGTTCTAAATGTGTTCGACGGAATGAATGTCATGGTTACACTGGGCTAGGTCAAGTCATTGATATAGTTTTGTGTTAGAGACTTTGTCTCTATGTTATTTATCATTTCTAGGAGTTTCATTAATTTATGGGTAGACTTATGGATCCTAAACCTGAAAGTGGCTCAGAACTTGAGATCGTTGGCATAGAACTGATGAAAAATACTGCAGTCACTCGGAAGCAAGCCTCTGAAAGTGACTAGTGGGGTCCAGTCAGATGGAGTACTTTTCATAGGATCTACTAGGCATCTAGATCATTGGAAAAGAAATTTAACTTAGGGGTTGGGCTTCTCGAGTGGCTGGTTAGCTTTTGGTGGTCCTATAGCACCCGAGGGAAGTCAATAAGGTCTTGTTTTGTCAACCCCATTTGCTTAAGGTTATCTAGGAGGTTGAGTCATATCATAGTAGCCCTTAGCTCATGTTTATCCCAACAGGTCGGTTAAAGTGGGTAGATATCGGAGGGGTGGTTACACAATGCATGCGCCATCAATTGGTGGAAGTTAGTGTTTCTTGATATTCATAGATGGGGAAGAGGAAGCATGGGACACATGTACTTCTACAATGGTGGCTCCTCCTACACCTATTCAATCTCAGCAAGGTAGTCCTTAAGTAACACCTTCAACAAGAAATATGATAACCTCATGGATTTAAGTAAATAATTCTCCAAGTGGACAACAAAGTTCATTAGTAACAAGAATTTTTATGCGGGGATTAAAAATCTACATTCTGAGAAGTTCAACTTCCAGTGACACATTAAATCCAACTTTCATAAGCTTGACAAGGAAAGAATTTAGAAATTTGAAAGATATTGATGAGCGAAGTGAAGGTGAAAATAGTGCATGTCTCAATTCTCTATTTGTTTTATACTCACATGTAGATGATCCACTTAATTTTGAAGATGTAATTAAGGAAGAAAAAGGGGTAGCATCAATGAATGAAGAAATATATGTTATAGAAAACAATGATACATGAGAATTAATGAGTATTCCATAAAGAAAATAAGTCATAGGTGTAAAATGGGTCTATAAGACCAAAAGCAATGTGGAAGAAAAGGTAAAAAGAGATAAAGAAATGCTACTTGTTAAGAGATACAAACAACAATCCAAAAAATATTATTCTGAAACATTCATAGGAGTTGCAAGAATGGAAACAATGAGGACATGTTTAGCAATAACAACCCAACATATATGGAAGGTATATCTAAAGTACATAAAATCAGTCATCTTGAATAGAGTATTGAAAGAGGAAGTTTATGCAAAGTAGCCACCTAATTATGAGGTTCAAGGGTAAGAAGACAACATTTATAGACAAAAGAAAGTTGTTTATGGGTTGAAACAACCACCACACGCAAGGTATAGTAGAATAGACTAATATTTGTTGAACAATAGCTTTAGAAAAAGTGATGGCTAGACTACCTTGTAAGAAAAATGTGATTATAAATATTTAATTTTTGTTTTGTATGTAGATGATCAAATTTTCACATGCCGTGATTATCTTATTATCGTTGATTTCAAATATGTCATGAAAAATAAGTTTGAAATTACTGATTCGGGGATATTAAGGCACTTTATATCCATAGAACTTGGGACTTGGGAGTCATTTGAGTTTGGGAGTTTCATTTATATATAAATTAGTACCCAAATGAATAACTCGGCCCACAAAAGCTGACAATATGACTAGCATCCGGTGTCCCAGGTGAGGCTTGGAGACGTTCGATGTGGTAAAATGATATGCCGGATTGCCATATTCCATGGGATCCGAGAATCCGAAATGCCAAGCCTGAAAACAAGGGCCAGAGAAATAAAATCACATCTTAATATGAATAATGATATCCAAACACATATTGATATGACCAATGATAATACTCTAAGATAGAGTATGTACAATTCTATAAAGTTTACTACTCACATGCTTATACTCGTCACATGTTACATAGTTTTTATTTAATAAAATTTCACCTTGTTTTATTAATAAATTCTAGGAGCTAATAAGCATGGGTTCAATAACCTCGGAATCCCATATGAAGAATCACACTGTGATTTCTTCAATGTCAAAAGCCATAATAGTGTCAATAATAAATATATCGTGTGTTCATGATAACCAAGTCAAACTCAACCAACCAAAATAAAGTCAAACTCAACCAATGAAAGGAATGCACAATGATCGTGCATTGAGGAACCCCGATGGAGGTTCAAGAATGCCACGTTTGACTTTATGAATGTGAGAACGCCCTTGTCGAGTCAATAATAAATATTGTGTCCGTGTTGAGTGTACCCAAGTCAAACTCGACAAATTCAATGAAAGATTGCGCTGACAACCCTCCATCACGCGTTAGACTTGCCATCAACAAATCGTCAAGGGTATGGGTTCAAAGCGCCCCACTTATAAGTAGAACATACAGTTTTCCTATCATCTCTCAATTGTTTTACAGCAGCTAAGCTCTCCTTGCACTTGACAAATATATCCTGCACCAGTTTGTTGTTCTTCAGAGCATATAGTGGATTTCATCTATATTGTCCACTGCCTTGAAGCGAAGGCGTTTACTGAAATTCTAGCATGGCCGCCAGGGTGGTGTGTGGCATCATCATTTCCGTTTTGCTAATCTGTGGGCTATTTCCAACGGCTAGATGCAGGCCTAACTACTTCTACGAAGTCACTGGTGACTCAAAAATTAAGGACAATTGGAATGCCGATAACATCTCTGGATCTTATATTGAAGAAGCCATTAGAGCGCCCGCCATTGATATAGAGTTATTGAATGATAAGCTTCCAAAAAGCGGATCTACTCCCTCGTCTCCTTCGGCGTGCCATAACATGGTCATAAATACCGTCGGAGCTGCACGTTACAGTTGTTGAGGCACATAAAGTTAATAAATTACTCCATCGTGATCGGAATCAACTTAAAAATGAATTTTGCAGAAGTTGGAATTTCCTGAAAGGATTTTTGCTGGGCTTCTTTGGTGAACAATTCGTTCCCAGACATGTCGTATCTGGCTAATTTATAACATTTATAAAATAGTTATTTTTGGTGTAGCAACTGATTTTTCAAACTTAAAGATTCTCGTTCCCCTTAAGAAAAAAAATATATATTTGGACAGTATCAAGATGATTTCGAAGAGTATTGTACATACCTGCCAGCGATTGTAAGTTGTATTACTGTGTTGATCGGTTCGCAGTAATCGATAGATATAAACATTACATGAAACGGTGCCTTTCCACTAAATATGACTTCAAAAAGCTGTTTATTTAGCTCTGTTTTTATTGACAACCCTACTATGCGCTTGAGGGATCTCATCTTTTAGACGCGATTAAGTTAAAATTAGCATAAATTCTGATAAATACCACAAAATAGTTCTTTGACAAAGTATTCGCTGCGGAAACATTCTTCAGTTAAGTGTTTAAACACTCGAAGGTTTCAATGCTGTGTTACTGTAAGTAATTTATGTATTTTTATTGGTTTTCGCGGTAAATGTATTTGTTCTTGTAACATATAATTACTACTATATTGTTCACGGTTTCTGGTATTTCTCATAATTTATGGTAATTTCCACGTAGTTTATAAGATGGGTTTAAATTCGGGAGAATTAGGCACAACAGTGTGGCTCTCATTAGTGGCTCTTGTGTATATTTTCTATTTTATTGTCAGTCAATTGAATTAATTTGAATTTGTGAACCTACGGTCTTGATCTCTGTTTAAATGCTATAATAGCTTGCTTTTTCCTTCGAACATATCAAAGAAAGACGAGAGGTCAGAAATGGTTTTCCGTGTAAAGAAAGCCATTGTTCAATTTTCGTTACCAATGCATTGTGCAATGCCACCCAGTCATAGTCGAGAGTAGTTGTTTATCGTTTCTTTTGCTGAGAAAGTACCTACAATTGTTCATCGAGGAGAGCTTCCATCTCTCCAAACTATAGCCACCCTATATGCTAGATGAAGAGGCCCTGAGAACTCCTGATAAATGGAACGTGGGGTCCTCTTTTTCATCCTACAGCATAAAAGGTTGGAGGGTTTTCCGATATTCATGACCAAGGTAATTCAGTTCATTAGGGATTATCTAGATAGATTTCTTCATTATTATTTTCCACCTTCCCTTATTTTTATGGTTAAGAATTATGATTTTTGGGCCATTAAGCTGAGAACTAAATTAGTGTAGATAGTTTATGAGATGTTGTATTGAATGAGTTTCCAGAATTCTCAAGTTAAGGAGCCTATGACACCATAATTCAAGATCATTCAAGATCAGAAGAATCAACTTAGAGGGAACAAGAAGAATGATGCAAACAAGGTTTAGATGACAACATCCTTCCCAAAATTGTATAAACAACTAAGTCCAACAAATGTTGAGATACTGTAGAGATGTCATAAGAGTGACACTGATTAGCTAGATATCTAGCTGAGCCACAAAGCTTTATAGTTGATGAAGAAATTGTCCTAACAAAAGAAGTAAATAATTTTGATATTGTAGAAATAATAAGAGATATAAACATACAAGACATGGGAAACAGTACAAAGAAAATTGTTGAAAATGAAATTGAAACTTCCTTTGTAACACTAGAAAAATGTGAGGAGAATCTAACAATCATTGTTGAATCTATTTATGAATGTCAAGTAAGATTTCTTGAGGAGTGGCCTAAAATTCCAATGTATGATGGAGATGAAAGAAACTATGGGAAAACTATCATCCTTGCACCAAGAAAAAAATTGTTTAGAGATTTCCTTCCATTTCAGTAGACGTCTAATTGATATGAAAGTTGCATTGTAGCAAAGCAACATAGGGGAAATTTTCCTAAGGGAGTGTTTTATAGAGAAAAATCGCCATTGGAGTTGGTTCATATAGATCTATGTGGTCTAATGCAGACTAAGTTACTTGGAGGAAGTTACTACTTCCTAACCTTCATATATGATTATGACAAAAAAGACTTGCATATATTTGCTTGCAAAGAAATCCAAAACTTTTGACAAGTTCACATAATTCTGGGAAATGATAGTGAAGCAAAATGCTTATAAGATTAACTTATTGAAATTATACAAAGGATGTGAGTGTGATTCAAAATATTTTCATAGCTTTTGCAATCATCATGTGATCAAAAGACAAATCACAATGTACATAGTGCAAGAAAATGGTGTAGCATATAGAGAAAATGCAACAATCATGAATGTCGCTAAAATCATGTTGAAGGGAAAACATATGTCAAATGTTTTTTGGGGAGTGGTAGTACCTCTCTTAGTTTATGTTTTGAATGTATTTCTCACTAAAAGTGTTAAAATAAAAGATACATGGAAGGAACACATGTGTATGAGTTGCAATATAAAACATTTCAAGGTATTTGGTTGTGTGGCATATGCTTATGCACCTAAAGACTTAAGGCAAAAGCTAAATGAAAGAAGCGAGAAGCCCATTTTTATTGGGTACAATGATCACTCAAAGAAATACAAATTTTATAATGTAATAACAAAGATGTTGACGATCAAGATAGCTGTTGAATTTAAAGAAGTTGAAGCATGGAATGGAAGCATTGACAAATCTATGATACTTGGAGTAGAAATACCCCAAATAGAACATGAAGTAAAGTACATTGTATAGGAGGACAAAAAAATTTCCAAACTCACTCATTAATTAGAGGTATCCAACAAAAACTCCAAGAAATTCTATTCAACTGACTCATCTACTGTAACATGTTAATCTACTACTAATATTCAATCAAATAGTGAATTTGATCATACAATTGATTCCTTAAGGCCTAAAAATCCTGGATGTTTGAAATAAATCTATGAAATTTAAGATGCAAATTGAAATTTTGCGTTGTTTATTTCCAACCCACATGTTTTGTAGAGGTAATGAAATAAGAAAACTAGTTCAAAAAATGGATGAAAATATTGAATTCATAGAGAAAAATGATACATGGAATCTAGTATAAATGCAAGAAAGTAGAGACTGGATAGATGTGAAATGGATTTATAAAATAAAGAAAAATGAGAAATAAGAAGTTGAAAATTACTTTTGTTATATCAGTAACAAAAGGTTTAGTAAAAAATCCCCACTTGGATAATGGTTATAACTTTGTAGCAATTGCGAAGTTAGATACAATTAAATATGTTCTAATATTTAATTAAAACTTTATGAAATGCATGTAAAGCCAATGTTTTTAACTAACAATCTAAATGAAGAGTATATGTGGAGTAATCACTAGAATATGCGGTAAAAGGACATGAAGATAAGTTATCTATGGTGAAGAAATATCTCTCTCAACTTAAGAAATCTCTTAGAGCATGATATAATAGGAATGATTCAAATTTGATGAGTAGCATACTTAGAAAAAACAATAGTAATCCTACAATATATACAAAGGTGTATGAGCAAGGTCAAATTCTAATTGTTTTTTATGAAATGATTTTTATAGAGAATCTATCCATAAACAAGTTTAAATCAATGGTAGAGAAAAAAATTGAAATGATTATTTTCAATTTAACGAGATTCATTCTTTGTATTGAAGTCATTCAATCATATTCAAATATTTTTCTATTCAAACAAGCTATGCTATGGGCGCAGTGAAGAAATTCGGGGTGGTGAAATGCAAAATAACACAAACTCTAATTGTTATAGGAACAAAGCTCAATAAAACAGAAATATGATCTAATGTAGATCAAACTCTATTCAAGATATTGACTAGTGGTCCTATGTATATCGTTGCCTCTAGATTGAACAATATGTATGGGGTTAGTTTGTTTTCCAAGTTGAAAGAATGTTCAAAACAATTGAAAAAAGAATTTTATGATATATTGTAAGAACAATAGAATATGATATACTATACTTTAGAATTAATAATGATCTTTTAGTTGGATATATTGACATTGATTTTGCAAGTAGCATGGATGATAGGAAGGGTATGTTGAGATATGTTTTCCATCTCGATTCAAGGATGACTTTATCGGTATTCTATAAACAATCCATTTCCATGATCTAATTAGTCGAAGAAAAATATGTAAGAGCTAGAACAACAAATTTTCAAGTATTTAGGTATCTATAGTATTGAATGGGATACAACAAAAACGAGAGATACTCAACATTAAATCTATCAAAGAACCATGTTTATCATAAAAATATTAAGTGTATTGATATGAGACCTCACTTTCATTATAGAGGTTGGAAACAATGCAAAAATGTACTTCGAAACTTGCAATTTGAAATATCAATTAATTAACATATTCACAGATCCATTGGAAAGAGATATATTGGAATTTCATAAACAAAATTTAAGTGTAAGTTAGCAATAATAGTCATAATTAAGAAAAAAAGTTAAATATAATAGTTGAAAATAATTAATATTATTTTGTATTAATGGAGAAATGGTTACACAAGTTGTAACATATCTCCTTAGTTTAGGATTTGTTCCTCGAGTTTAGGAGTTTGGTTGCAACTTCCTGAGTTCTAGTAATGTACTTAATGATTTAATTGCTCATTTGATGAACGTAGAGTGTACGGAGAGAGTTCTTTTTGTTTGAGTGCAGTCTCCAGGTGCGGTACTCACTTGTGAGCTGCAACTCCTTTTTCAATTCAAGTCTAATTTTTATCTTAGTATCAGAGCATAGAGTAGGGATAGCCTTAACTTTTTTTTTAGGATGTATCATTGATTACAAAACTGTAGTGGCAGTGGAGTGTACATAAGCATTCGTAGAATCAGGTGGACTACAGTAACACCTGAAGACAGGTCTCAGATGACTGATCATCTCTGAGCGAAAAATAGGGTTGGCGTAGTTTCGTCGCGAACAGTCGCGCCATTTTTGAGCGGAAGAAAGGGTTAGCACTATTTATTGAGGCACAGTCACGCCATTTGGCGCGGTTTTGAGAGTGATAATCGCGCCAGCGCACCAGAAATTGCCATTGGTGCAAAAAAGAAAGCCTTAATCGCACCAGTTTCAGAAGACATGTCGATTTTTTTTTGGCGCGGATCTTTCATCGTCGAGTAGTGCCAACCTCTTTCTCTTTGGAATATCTACAATTTTTTTGCAGATCAGCCTTGCTCGGTGGTGGCACTTTGAATGTTCCTAATCTGTTCGGTGGCAACAGATCGAATTTTCTCGGTGGTGGCACTTCGAAAGTTCCTGATCTGTTCGGTGGCAGCAGATCAGATTTTCCCGGTGGTGGCACTTTGAAATTTCCTGATCTATTCGGTGGCAACAGATCAGATTTCCCAGTGGTGGCACTTTGAAAGTTCCTGATCTGTTTGGTGGCAGCAGATCGAATTTACCCAGTGGTGGCGCATTGGAGTTCCTGATCTGTTCAGTGGTAGCAGATCGGATTTTCCTGTTGGTGGTCCATTGGAGTTCCTGATCTATTCGGTGGTAGCAGATCAGATTTGCCTGGTGGTGGCGCATTGGACTTCCTGATCTGTTTGGTGGCAGCAGATCGGACTTGCCCGATGGTGGCTCATTGAAGACTTATTCATCAGATCAGAAATTTTATCAGTCCAATATGAATAACAGTGATGAATACTCTCTTAAGCCGGAAAGATGTGGTCTATTATCAGGCCAGTAGATTATTTTCTCAGGGAGCAGTGGCTGCTGTTGATTTTGATAGGAATCGCCATCGTATCGACTTTCTTTATCCTTCAGCCTAGATTTTTGGCTTCTAATGTGAATGAAAATGGAAGGTTTGTGCCCGAAAAACCTCATCGGGTTGTTTATGAGACTCCTGTTTCTCGGTTTGCTCAGTATCATTTGGGTTTGATTGTGAATTCGGGGGCGAAAGTGCCCCTAGGTTTGAAGAGAAAGTCCCTGCGAGTTGTTGTGACGGGTGGAGCTGGCTTTGTTGGCAGTCATCTACTTGACAGGCTCATGGCAAGAGGCGACAATGTTATTGTTGTCAACAATTTCTTCACAGGAAGGAAGGAGAATGTTTTGCATCATTTTGGCAATCCGAGGTTTGAACGGATAAGGCATGATGTTGTGGAACCCTTATTGTTGGAGGTTGATCAGATCTACCATTTGGCTTGCCCCACTTCCCCTGTGCATTACAAACACAATCCTGTGAAGACTATCAAAACTAATGATGTGGGAACCTTGAACATACTCAGACTTGCCAAGCGTGTTGGGGCACGTTTTCTGCTTACAAGTACTAGTGAGGGTTGTGGAGATCCTCTTGAACATCCTCAAACTGAAGCTTACTGGGGCAATCTTAATCCCATCGGAGTCCACAGTTGCTATGACGAGGGTAAGAGAACAGTCGAAACTCTGACTATGGATTATCACAGGGGAGAAAATGTTGAGGTTCGGATTGCTCAAATTTTCAATACATACGGTCCGCGAATGTGCCTTGATGATGGTCAGGTTGCAAGTAATTTTGTTGCTCAGGCTTTGCGCAAGGAGCCTTTGACAGTCTATGGAAATGGGAAATAGACACGGAGTTTCTAGTTCGTTTCTGATCTGGTTGAAGGCCATAGTGACTTATGGAGGGCGAACATGTTGGTCCTTTCAATCTTGGGAATCCTGGGGAATTTACAATGTTAGAACTAGAACAGGTTGAAGAAGGAAAGTATGACTCTAACAGTGATTGGCACATTCCATTGCTAATGGAAGAAAAGGGTGAGGAAGATGAAGAGCAGGAGCATAAACAAGAAGAAGAAGTAACATGAAATGTAATCAATAATGCAAGCCCAGAAAAGGCTGAAATAGACAGATTTGAGGTAAGTCCCCTACCAAGGAGATCAAGTAGGAATACTCGATTACCTTCTAAAGTGAAAGACTATGCACTAATGTCAAAGTTTTTAAACATTGTAGAACCTGCAAATTATGAGGAAGCAAGTAAATATGATGCATGGAGGGCTGCAATATATGAGGAAATAGAATCAATAAACAGAAGCCATACTTGGGATTTGGTTGAATTTCCTGAAGGTAAAACCCCCATAGGATGCAAATGGTTGTATAAACCAAAAATAAATGCAGATGGAAGTATAGAGAAACTTAAAGCTAGACTGGTAGCAAAGGGTTACTCACAGAAAGAGGGAATAGATTTCGATGACACCTTTTCTCCTGTAGCCAAATTAAACACCATTAGAATGTTAATTTCCTTAGCAACAAAACACAATTGGTAGTTACACCAGCTAGATGTTAAGTCTACATTTCTAAATGGTGACTTGAAGGAAGAAATTTATTTAGTACAGCCTGAAGGTTTTGTGAAAAAGGGGTAGGAACATCTTGCGTATAAATTGAAAAAGGTACTTTATGGTTTAAAACAGGCACCCAGGTCGTGGTATGAGAAAATTGACTCATTTTTTGTACAGCATGGCTTTCATAGGAGCTTGAATGATCCAAATCTGTATACCAAGTTTAATAAATAGAGGCAAGTTATTTTGATTTCTTTGTATGTAGATGATATGATCATAACAGGGAATGCTAACAATCTGATCAAAAAAATCAGATGTCACAAGTGTTTGAGATGGAAAGACCTCGGAAACCTTCATTATTACTTGGGATTGGAGTTATGGAAAGACTCTAGACAAACCTTTCTTACTCAAGGGAAGTATGCTAGAAGCTTGCTGGAAAGGTTCAGAATGGAGCAGTGCAGATCAACAGCAACACCATTATAGCAGAACTTAAAGTTGAGCAGTGACGACGGTACTAAAGATGTGGATGCAACCAAGTACAGACAGCTAGTTGGTAGTTTGATATATCTGACTACAACTAGACCAGATTTGGCATACTCCATTAGTGTGTTGAGCCAGTTCATGTCAAAACCACTCGAAAGTCACTAGGTCACAGCAAAAAGTGTGTTGAGGTATCTTAGTGGTACTAGTAATTATGGAATTTTGTACACTGACACTTCTGATGTTATTCTAGCAGGTTTTTCAGATTCCGATTGGGCAAGTAACTTGGATGATCGAAGATCTATCACAGGTTACGGATATAGCATTGGATCCGGGGTCATAGCATGGAGCAGCAAAAAGCAGCACACTGTAGCTTTATCTTCATGTGAAGCTGAGTACTAAGCATTGTGTGTAGCCACATGTGAAGCTATCTGGTTGAGAAGACTTCTCAACGATGCAAGAGAAGAGCAGAAAGAATCAACTATTATCAAAACTGACAACTAGAGTACCATCAAGCTTGCTTACAATCCAGTCTTTCATAAAAATACCAAGCATATTGATACTCAAGTTCATTTTGTTCGAGAGAAACAACAGTCAAAAGAGATATGTGTTGAATATTGTAAAACTTGTGATAACACGGCTGATATTTTTACTAAGCCTCTTGGGCGTGTAAAGTTTGATTTGTTTAGAGGGATGCTAGGACTTCAGGATAATCCTTTCTCCATTAAGGGGGGGAGTTGAAAATAATTAATATTATTTTGTATTAATGGAGAAATGGTTACACAAGTTGTAATGTATCTCCTTAGTTTAGGATTTGTTCCTAGAGCTTAGGAGTTTGGTTGCAACTTCCCGAGTTCTAGTAATGTACTTAATGATGTAATTGCTCATTTGATGAACGTAGAGTGTACGGAGAGAGTTCTTTTTGTTTGAGTGCAGTCTCCAGGTGCGGTACTCACCTGTGAGCTGCAACTCCTTCTTTTTCAATTCAAGTCTGATTTTTATCTATAATTACACCCAAATTACTCATAGTTTTTATAGTTTTGATGTAGTTTTAATAAAAACCAACTTTAGAAAGAGTTGAGTATGTATGCATACCCTAAATTAGTATTGCTATTATGAGCACACCAATATTTCTCCAGAAAATTGTGTTCATTTATTTTTTACTCTTAATCCATTCATGAAAATTTCTAAACAACAACCCTATTATATATATTTTTCCATAACATATATATATATATATATATATATATCCTTTTTCATCCTATCATTATATATATATATATCCTTTTTCATCGTATCATTTTCAACCTTTATGATTAGCTTTTGATCTTGTAGACTGTGTTTCGGTAAATAGAGAGAGCTGTTCCCATTTTTCAACGTGCACTTTTATGTATCCTTTAGATCCATGAGAATCGTATGTTATAGGGTGCATGATATCTATTTTTTTTTTCTAAATAAAATGGATTAACGGTTTCCAAAACTAATACTAGAAAAAGGTCGAAACCGGTTATATTTTATATCGTTTCGAAGCTCCCAACCAGGTGATGTTTGATATTTTTGGAAAGTAACTTCGTGTTCACTTCCTTAAAACTCCTTACTAGAGTCTCATAGCTGACTATATGAGAGCTGAGTGCCGTCGAACACTGGATCATACATAATATCACCTAGGGAAAACATTTGGACATTATATAGTATCAATAATAATATCTAAACAAACCTAAGTTTTTTCGAACACTGTGTCCATTGCAAGGTCTGAAAATGCAAGTGTAGATTGTAATGTTTGTAGTTTAATATTATAAAAAATATTTAATAATAAATATAACTATTAAATATAACCAAGGAAAACATTTAAATGGACAACAAATTTGAGCACTATTAAAATATTTATTTGATTATATATTTCAAAATTGGAAAAAGAAAAAAATAATTAAAATTTTATTTTAATTTATTATTTTTAGTAAAAATATTTGTTATATATATATATATTATAAAACTATGTAACAAGATGTTTAATCATGGAGATTTATTCTCATTTTATCGTAAATATTTTTAATTTGTAAATATGGTTTATTATAATATCATGGTTATTAATATCATATACTTAAAAAATCATAATTCATATTTATATGATACATGTTCATATAATATTTTGAAAAGGCAAAAAATAGATAACTACTTTTCAAATAAATCTAAACTTTTCATTTTTGGTGACTATTAACAATATTATAAAATATTTCACTGAAATTAAATCTCTATCATCCATTTAATATTTATTGATAATTAGAATTAGAATTAATAAATGATATCATTTATAAAATTAAAACATTAACATTCAAATAATCATTATTAAATTGCATATACATTTTAATCATTTTTAATTTGATTTGATTTAGGTGTGTGAGTACTTCACTTTCAAAATATATATATATATATATATATATATATATATATATATAAATAATTAATTTATTTTGTTTTAATCTAAAATAAAATATTAATTATTATTTTAATAATAAATTGTAAATAATTTATTTTTAATATTTTAAATTGAATTTTATTATTAATCTTAAAAATTAAAATAATTATATTTATATTTATATTTATATTTATGATTTATTAAAAATAAATAATATTAAGAAAACTTTACAATGGTATATAATTTATCAAGCTTTGTGTTTTGAGAGATGATTAGAAAATAGATGATTTGCGCTAGGCAGGAAAATATTATCTATATCAATTTAAAATGATTATTCCATAACTTTTATATATTAAAATTATATCCATTTAAAAAGATTATTCCATAAATTTTATTTATTAAAATAAATATTAGTATATAAATATAATATTTTTGAATTTTTAAAAATACATATCAATATATAAATATATGATTTTCAAAGTAAGGAAAATATTAGGATTTAATATTTACAGGTGGGTTATTTTTTTTAAGCACTTTCTAAAAAGGAAATCATTAATTTTTATATTTTTTTAATTTTTATGTTTTTTTTTTAATGATTTACTTATAAGATATTAAAAAAATAATATTTCTACAAAATTATTACCAAATATTTTAGATTGTATATTATGGATTGTTACCACGGTTTCTAAATTTTAATATAAATTTTCATCCTTAAAATTTCCCATTTTAAGATAACAAAAAATTTATTATTCATAATCACTGAAATCACTTTGAATTTTTTGTTTGGAGTTCAATGATATTATTCTCACCTCCACTTTCTCGTATTCATAAATCACATCTATTGTGTTAAACCAATGAAGAATTTTTCCTTTAATTTATTAGCTCTTTAATAATGCAATTCAACTTGTTTCCAAAGCTTTGTGGGTATTTCCCTTGTCTTGGTACTGGACCAAATTTTTAGATATAAGTAAATTCTTGTATATATGGATTTTATGTACATTTCACCATTCCAAAAAAACTCCAAAATACAATGATCTATATGTCCCTATCCCTAGTATGGTTGAGTGTAACACCCCAAACTGCATAGACAATTACTGTGCTTACTAAGTTTGAATTATTACTTTATCTTTTTACTATATTAACTTTTAAAGTTTTTTTTGAATGATAAATGAATGAGGGTGAGAAGCGAGGATATATTTTGTTACCTGATTAATGAATGATTAAGTGTTAAAGTTTTTTTAACAAGAATTGAAAGAAACCACTGTTAACCTCCAAAAAATAGTTAATTAACAGAAACAATTACTCATCTTCTCCCTCAAGAGGAGGAGGGGAGACAAATATGAGCGAGTCAAAAAAGGGAACAAAAAATTGTACCCAGTTATCTTTGAGCTGGGTGAAATAAACCAGTGGGAAAAACTCAAATACAGTTAGAGAGGTACGAGATTTGAGGTTTGACTGTGAGTCTTGAAGACGAAGGTACCTGACTGTAGCGGACTCAATTGACTGTGTGGAGGAGGAAGTGCTCGTGGGAGAGTCCGGACATAATTGCGAGACTCACAACTGGGTGGTGAGACCATCCAAGCAGGAACAAAACTTACTTATTTACAAATCTATGAACAGATAGGTGGTCTAAAACTACCTTTAAGGATATAAAGAAAAAATGGGAATATTAGCTTTGTAAATAGAGTTAAATTATATAAAACTAATTGTATACTATACATGCTATAGAGTTGACTGTAAGAGGATCAAAGAAAGTAACTAGAATATGCATATCATTCTAGTAGAAAGACAATTATAGATTAATTTGAAGAAAAATAAACAGAGAATATCATAGACATTATAACAAGAAGAATTAGTGATTTATGCATTTTGTATAATTTATTAACCAAGTAATTAATATAAGAAATGTCAATCCTACTATGCCAAGAATAATTTCAGTGACAAGAAATACTTAATACTTTTATACTCAATTATTCCAACAAACAATTTCTAGAAGAACGTACTACGTAACAGGCAGTAATACATCAGGATAACCAATAGAAATCTTCTTGGAAAAACATCGATAAAAAGCAAGAAATTAGCTTCGACATGCAAACATTTTCCAAGTACGAAAATTAAACCTTCTATGAGTTCTTGTAAATGAAAGGTTTCAAGGATTTAGCATTTGGATTCCAGATTGGATCAAATATAACAAAAGTCTATTCATACTATTAAAATTTCAACTACAAACCACAATTCAAAGTAGTGTTGACAGTTCCATTTCACCTTTAGAGTTTTAGTTTCAAAGGAAATAAATACATCTTAAGCCTTGACTACAGAGAATCGTAAAATTTGTGCCTAAACATCTAACTCTAGCATTCTCCAACAGAAAACCTAAGTAACTTAAATCTTGGTGGATATGTTCAAACTAAGCCGTAAAGGAAGGGCTGTAGCACGTTCAAAAAAATATTTCTAGAAACTCTTCATTCAAAAGCTATGGTTATAGACCCGCTGTATCTTAGCCACCACCCAAAATTCAAGATGCATTCCTATAGAAAACTTCATCTAAAAACCTAAAGAAATCAGTAAGAAAGTCCATTTCCAACCTATAAAGATTGACGAGGACCCGTGAGTTGAAGTATGTAAACAAACCTTCATAGTCACGAGAATCACAAGGCCAACGTGAGTTAATACGTGCACCACGCACAAAGCCAGTTTCGTAAACCACTGTGAGAAAGACCAAATAAGATCTCCATCAAGCATAAAGTATAAAATAGGGATAAAGATGCCAGCGAATACCTGAAAGTTGGTAGTTCCACTGAATGGCGGTCCGCCTGTACCAAACGAACCCAAAGTTAAAAATTAGAGTTTAAATATTGGCAAGAACAATTAAGACTAAAAACTAAACCTGTGGCTCACCTTTCCTTGGTCGATGACCATCCATGTTTCCCTCCTTAGGATGGGAAAGACAATGATAGACCCCTGTGTAGTTGGCAAGAAGTCAAAACCCCAAGTGCAGCGAGCTTCTGAAGCAAAACACATAAACAAGCAGCGCATAAAATAACGACGGCAGGAAATCAAATGCAACAGAGTACCTCTTGGAGTGGGCATAGTATAGTTCTCCATGGAACGAGATGAAACAAAACAAAACCCTCATAAGGCAGCAGAAGACCGAATTAGTTGTAGAGTAGCAAACTGAGAACTTGAGCTCGCTAAATGAACCATCGGATAGCCAAATGCGAGAGAAGCAGTTACGAAGACAAAACCCTAGCTGCTCTAAGCCATTGGATCGCCAATCCGAGATCGGAAGGGATAGATCCATCCAGCCATTGCATGGGAGCAAATCCCTCTCTCGAGTACATACAGAGGAATTAACCATGTTTCTACCGCATGTGTACAGCGCTACTAAAATCTAAATAAACAAATTATTTATATGGGTCAACTCAAGGCATGTTCACATGATTCATAAATGGTGGATTAGCTTGAAATGTAGATTGACATGCATCGAGCCCTAAGCTAAGATACGTTAAATAAAAGTGATACATGGTGATGAGTGTGGTAAAAGGTAAGTTCCAAAATAAAGCTCGATGTAAGAAACCTTAAATACATGTGATACATGATAACGAATATGGGATAAGGTAAGGACCTTAATAAAGCTTACCATCATAGTAATTTTTTTTTTTACATTATTAATAGAATGTAAGTGATAATTCTTACAAATAGCATTAGAGCTCAGGTTAATACACTGAGACTTTTGTGAAATATGTGTAGATCTATATGTGATATAGTAAACAACTAAGTAAATGTTATTGTGAACACAAAGACCAACATCAACAAAACAAAGGCAGATTGCAGAGGAGTCCTAGGCCAATGAATCAGCCAGAGACAAAATATGTGGAAGCCAACCCTGACATATGGATATAGCTGGGAGAAGAATCTCACCAAGCCAATGTTGTCCCACTCGAAATATTCAAACAGTTTCGTGCTGAGATGAAAAAATTAAGAACAAATAATGAATGATTACGACAAGAAAAGGAGAGCATTCTTAAAATTTTGTCTAATCGACAAAACCAATGAGAACCAGATCCCAGTGTTGAGGATAGAGAGAAAACCCCGACAGCCCATCATGGAAAGATAATTTTGAGTCGGTAGAACGACATGGGGAAGATGAAGAAGGATATTCAGGCAATGTATCCGACCAACTCAAGACAAAAATATAGAAATCTAAGTTACAAGGGGAATTTAAAAAGATAAAACCGTCACTCTTCGAAGGAGAATCTAAAGAGGCAGCTGAAGCTTGGCTAGAAGCTTGGCTAATTGACATGAGTAAATACTTTCATATTTATGATTAAACTAATAAACTTAAAGCACGTGTGGCAATTTATCAGTTAAGGGGTAGAGCTACTCTTTGGTGGGAAGAAATCAAAATGGTAAGAAAATTTTACGAGGAACAAGTCACGTGGAAGGAATTTCAAAAGCATTTCAAGGATAAGTATTTAACTTAACACTATTATGATGGAAAATAAAAGGAATTTCATGAATTAAGACTGGGAACCTTGACCATGGACGAGTATGTAAAATGATTCACCTCCTTACTGCGATATGTACCATATATGTAAGAAGAAAAGGCCAAGATTCAACATTTCATTAGTAGCCTACCAAATTTTATGAAAGAAAAACTTGATTTTGATTACCCAAGAGCCATGGATGATGTAGTGCGAAAGCCCGCATCTGTTACTAGCAAATGAAACAAAAAAGTGAGGGGCCTAAAGGATGACTGAGTAAAAAGGGGACGAATCTACCCCCAAATTGACAAACAAGGATTGCTAATGGTGGGAATATAAGGAAAAGCCCTTCAATAGATTTCCAGCAAGGAACTAGTCCAATATTGCCTACTCTAAAAATAGACAAACAGAAGGGGTTAATAAATATCCTAATGATCAGTAGCCAAAACAACCTCCGCAATGCTAGGGATGCGGAGAACCTCGTTACTACAAAAACTCTTTGCATAAAGCAAGGATCGAACAACTCTCAAATATGCAAGAAGCTTCCACTGTTGGGGGGGGTCGCTAAGAGTATGCCTAGAATTAATGCTGCTCTGGACAACCATCAAGAGGAATACCAACCCACCATGATTGAGAGTGAAGGTATGATTGCTAGTCAACCTGTATCTATTTTGTATGATCCCAGTGCTGGTCTAAGCTAGATGTTATTCCTAAGGTTGTAGAGAGTTCTCAACTACAGAGGAATAAGTTTCAAAAACCTTGGTTAGTGAATTAGCCACTCGGGAAAAAAGAAGGCTAAATGCATAGACAAAATGTTGTCCTAGCACAATTTCAGGACAACCAATCATTGTGAACTTTAATATACTCCCTTTGGGTTCAAACAAAATGCAAATATACATGGATTGGGTGGAAGGATGTTGGTCCCTAGTTGACAGTAAGGAGAAAACTGTAAGTTATATCACTGAGTTAGGGCAAAGAAAGGAATTACAAGGAATCAAGAAAATATTAAGTTGTGTCCTATTACTGCTAATCAACTAGGAAAATGTATTAGGAAACGATGTCAGATTTATGCAGTCGAGGTAGGATACATGAACTCCAAAAATAAAATGACTTCCTTGGAAAATATCAATGTTATTCAGGAATTTGTTGATGTATTCCTTGAATCCATTCCAGGATTACCACCTAAGCGTGATATCGATTTCACCATTGAATTGGTTCCAAGTGCAACCCCTATATCCAAAGCCCCTTATCGCATGAGCATACCTTAGTTAATAGAACTCAAAATATAGCTTCAAGAACTTCTGGATAAAGGTTATATCCACCCCAGAATGTCTCCTTGGGGAGACCCCGTATTGTTCATATGGAATAAAGAAAACAATTTGAGACTATGCATTGATTCTCATCAATTGAATAAACTAACTATCAAAAATAAATATCCTTTGCCACATAATTTATTTGATCAAGTGCAAGGAGCTAGAGTATTCTAAAAAATTGATATGGGTCTGGCTACCACCTGATAAGGATAAAGGAGGAAGATGTTTATAAAACTACCTTCCACCCTCATTATGGCCATTACGATTTCGTGGTGTTACGCCTTAGCTACTTTTATGAGTATGATGCATGACATTTTTCAGCCATATTTAGAAAAATTTGTACTGATTTTTATTGATAACATTTTAAATTATTCCAAGAATTAGGAGGAGCACGAGAAGCATCTTAGGATAATGTTGCAAATTTTGAGAGAAAATCATCTATACGCTAAATATAGCAAGTGTGACTTTTTCAAAAGTCAAATACAGTATTTGGGTTAGGTTATATCAGCAGAGGGAATAGTAGTGGATTCAGTAAACATTAAAACTATTATGGAATGAACCACCCCAAGGAATGTTGCTGATATCATATCATTCTTAGGCTTGGTCGGTTACTACTGTCGTTTCATTGAGGGATTTTTGAAAATTACTTTTCCAGTGACCTCATTACAGAAGAAAGGACATACCTTATGATGTACAATTGAATGTCAGCAAAGATTTGTAAGATTAAAACATCTACTCACCACTGCACCCGTGTTAAAGGTATCAGATCCGGAAAAATCTTTTGTGGTTTGCACGAATGCAAGTAAAGAAGGTTGTGGTGGAGTGTTGACACAAGAAGGAAAAGTTATTGCCTATGAATCACATAAATTAAAAGAATATGAGGAACAACATTGCGCTTATGATCTTGAATTGACAACAATAGTGCATGCACTTAAAATGTGGCAACGCTGTCTATTGCAGAAGAAATCTTTGTTATTAACGGATCACAACAGCCTTACAAATTTCTTTAACAAATCTAGTTTAAATGCTCAGCAGGCCAGATGGACAACATTTTTGAGTGAATTTGATTTCGAAATGAAACACCTTAAAGGGAAAGAAAATCGAGTGGCCGACGCATTAAGCAGAAAATTACATTGTATTTATGAAATTCAATTCAGCGAGGTGCGATCAAATATTCCTGAGATAATTAAGGAAGCCTCCCTTAAGGACCCAGAATATGCTTTCCTTTGGCAGCAGGCAAGAGAAGCTCAATTGAAGGGGGAAACATCAGATTATGAAATAAATTCAGATAAAATACTCACCTTGAAAAGCTATGTGTATGTTGCTAAACAAAGTTCCCTCAAACAATTGATATTGAATGAATTTCATAGGAAACCGTATGATTCCCACCCAGGATCCCATAAGCTATTTTTTGCAATCAAGAAAGGTTAATCTTGGTCCAGATTAAATAAAGATGTCACTGAGTACATATCCAAATGTTTGGAGTGTCAGTTGGTGAAGGCAAAGCATCAATATCCTACTGGGCTACTGCAACCTTTGTCCATTCCGGAGTGGAAATGGGAGACAATTTCTCTAGAGTTCATCATTGGGTTACCTCGGACTAAGAAGCATCATGAATAAATTAAGGTTATGGTGTACAAGATAAGCAAAACCACTCATTTTATACCTATGAAATCCACTTACAAAACTGTGGAAATTTCAAACATATTTATGAAGGAGATTTTTCGTCTGCATGAAATACCCAAGGTGGTAATTTCTGATAGGGATGTAAAATTTGCATCCACATTTAGGAAAACAATCCTGGGTACCCAAAATCCAATTTAGTACCACGTACCATCCTCAGATGGATGATCAAACTGAATGAGTGAATCAAGTTTTGGAGGACACATTACGAATGTTTGTGATGCAACAACCACAAAAGTGGGAATATTACCTCCATCTAGTGGAATTTTCTTACAATAATGGGCATCATGAATCACTGGGCATTATTCCCTTTGAGGTGTTGTATGGAAGAAGGTGTAGGATGCCCATAGATTGGAATAGTCCAGTCAATAAACTAGCCTTAAGGTATGACATGTTAGCAGAAATGGAGGAGACTGCTAAGAAGGTTCGTCAAAATCTAAGAGCTACCCAGGATAGACAAAAGATATATGTAGATAAAAAAAGGATATAAAAAGAATTCCAGTTGGGGGATCATGTATACCTAAGGGTCAAGCCCCAAAAAAGCTCCTTACAGTGGATGGGTTGTGCTAAGTTAGCACCTCGGTACTGTGGGCCTTTTCAAGTCTTAGAACAGACTGGGCCTGTAGCATACAAGCTCACATTACCAAGCCAAATCCGGGTCCACAATGTTTTCCATGTTTCCTGGCTAAAAACATATGTGTACAACCCTTAGCATATAATTAACTGGAAAAATATACAGGTAATAAGTTATTAGAATATATAATAACTGGAAAGTTTTCACGACAAATGTATATGTGCGGGTCAAACTGGAAGGAGAGTTTCTGGAAGAACCTCTTCGTATTCTCAATCAGAGAGAAACCACCGTGCGAAAACGAGCCATCACCTAGGTTAAAGTGTAGTGGAAGCACTTTGGCCCACAAGAGGCCACTTGGGAAGAAGAGGAATTCATGTGAAAAGCTTATCCGGCATTATTTTATTAAGTCAGAAAGAACACCAGGGACGGTGTTCCTCACATGTGGGGGGGGGGGATGTAACACCCCGAACTGCATAGACAATTACTTTGGTTACTAAGTTTTACTTATTACTTTAGCTTTTTATTCTATTAGCTTTTTAATTTATTTTTGAATGATAAATGACTGAGGTTGAGAGGCTAGGATATATTTTGTTACCTGATTAATGAATAATTAGGAGTTAAAGTATTTTTAACAAGAACTGAAAGAAATAATTGTTAACCTTGAAATAATAGTTAATTAAAAGAAACATTTCCTCATCTGCTCCCTCTAGAGGAGGAGGGGAGACAGAGATGAGGGAGTCAAAAAAGGGGAACAATAAAACCTACCTAGTTATCCTTGAGTTATGTGAAATAAACCAGTGGGAAAAACCCGAATACAGTCGGAGAGGTACAAGACTTGAGGCTGGAATGTGAGTGCTAAAGCCCAAGGTACCTGACTGTGGTGGACTCAATTGGCTGTGTGGAGGAGGAAGTGCTCGGGGGAGAGTCTGAATGTAATTTCCAGATTCACAGCTGGGTGTTGAGACCTTCCAAGCAGGAACAGAAGTTACATATTTACAAATCTGTTAATAGATAAGTGGTCTAAAACTACCTTTAAGGATGTAAATCGAAAATAGGAATATTAGCTCTATAAAAAGAGTTAAGTTCTATACAACTAAATGTATACTATACATGCTATAGAGCTGACTGTAATCTGAATAAAGGATAAAAAAATTTAACTAGAATATGCATATCATTCCAGTAGAAAGACAATTCTAGATCAATTTAAAGAAAAATAGACACAGAATATCATAGACATTGTAACAAGAAGAATTAGTGATTTATGCGTTTTGTATAACTTATTAACCAAGTACTTTTTATAAGAAATGCGAGTCCTTCTATGCTCAGAATAATTTCATTGACAGGAAATACTTGATACTGTGATATTCAATTATTTCAATAGACAATTTTTGGAAGAACGTACTACAATAACAGGTAGTAATACATCAAGATAACCAATACAAATCTTCTTGGAAAAACATTGACAGAAAGGAAGAAATGAACTTCGGCATGCAAACATTTTCCAAGAACAAAAACTAAACCTTCTACTAGTTCTTGTAAATGAATGGTTTCAACGATTTAGCAATTGGATTCTAGATTGGAACAATTATAACAAAAGCTTGTTCATATTATTAAAATAACAACTGCAAGCCACAATTCAAAGTAGAGTCGATAGTTCCAGTTCGGCTTTAGAGGCCTTTTAATTTCAAAGGATATAAATACATCTTAGCCCTTGACTGCAAAGAATCATAAAAGTTGTGCCTAAACCTCTAACTCTAGCATTCTCCAACGAGAGACCTAGGTATCTTAAATATCATTGGATATGCTCAGACTACACCATAAATGACGGGCTGTATCAAGTTCTCAAAAGATTTTCAAAATCTCTTCATTCAAAAGATAAGGTTATAGACTTGTGGTATCTTAGCCATTGCCCAAAATTCAAGACGCATTCCTAGAGAAAACTTAATCTAAACACCTAAAGAAATCAGTAAGAAAGTCTGTTTCCAACTTGTAAAGATTGACGAGGACCTATGAGTGGTAAGTACACAAGAAAAGCCTTCACGGTCACAAGAATGACAAGGCCGGTGTGAGTTAATACCTGCATAATGCATAAAACCAGTTTTGTAAACCACTGTGGGAAAGACAAAATAAGATCTCCATGGTCAAACTGAAAGAGTGAAACAAGTTTTGGTGGACACATTACGAATGTTTGTGATGCAACAACCACAGAAGTGGGAAGATTACGTCCATCTACTAGAATTTTCTTATAATAATGGGAATCATGAATCACTGGGCATGAGTCCCTTTGAGGTGTTGTATGGAAGAAGTTGCAGGGTGCCCATAGATTCGAATAGTCTATTCAATAAACTAGGCTGAAGCCATGATATGTTAGTAGAAATGAAGGAGACGGTTAAGAAGGTTTGTCAAAATCTAAGAGCTGCATAGAACAGTCAAAAGATGTATGTAGATGAAAAAAGGATATACAAAGGATTCCAATTGGGGGACCATGTATACCTAAGGGTCAGGCCCTGAAAAATCTCCTTATAGTGGAGGGGTTGTGCTAAGTTAGCACCCCGGTACTGTGGACCTTTTCAAGTCTTAGAATGAATTGATCCTGTAGCATACAAGCTCACATTACCAAGCCATATTCAGGTCCACAATGTTTTCCATGTTTCCTTGCTAAAAAGATATGCGTACAACCCTCAGCATATAAGTAACTGGAAAAACATACAGGTAATAAGTTATTAGAATATATGACTTATAAATTAACTGTTTTGGGAAAGTTTTGACGACAAATGCATATGTGTGGGTTGAACTTGAAGGAGAGTTCTGGAAGAACCTCTTCGTATTCTCAATCGAAGAGAAACCACCTTGCGGAAACGAGCCATCACCTAGGTTAAAGTGCAGTGGAAGCACTTTGGCCTGCAAGAGGCCACCTGGGAAGAAGAGGAATTCATGTGAAAAGCTTGTTCGGCATTATTTTATTAAGTAGAAAAAAACACTAGGGACAGTGTTCCTCACATGGGGGGGGGGATGTAACACCCCAAACTTCCTAAGCAATTACTGTGGTTACTAATTTTTACTTATTACTTTAGCTTTTTCCTATATTAGATTTTTAATTTATTTTGAAGGATATATGACTCAGATTGAGAGGCCAGGATATATTTTGTTACCTGATTAATGAATAATTAGGAGTTAAAGTATTTTTAACAAGAACTGAAAGAAACAATTGTTAAGCTCAAAATAATAGTTAATTAAAAGAAACAGTTACTCATTTGATCCCTTAAGAGGAGGAGGGGAGATAGAGACGAGGGAGTCAAAAAAAGGGAACAAAAAAGGTTACCTTGTTATCCTTGAGCTCGCTGAAATAAACCAATGGGAGAAATTCGAATACGGTCGGAGAGGAACAAGACTTGAGGCTAGACTGTGAGTCTTGAAGCCCAAGGTACCTGACTGTAGTGGAATCAATCGGCTGTGTGGAGGAGGAAGTGACCGAGGGAGAGTCTAGACATAATTTCCAGACTCATGGTTGGGTGTTGAGACCTTCCAAGCAAGAACAAAAGTTACATATTTACAAATCTGTTAACAGATGAGTGGTCTAAAACTACCTTTAAGGATGTAAATCGAAAATGAGAATATTAACTCTGTAAAAAGAGTTAAATTCTATACAACTGACTGTATACTATAGATGCTATAGAGCCGACTGTAATCTAAATAAAGGATCAAAGAAATTAACTAGAATATGCATATCCTTCCAGTAGAAAGACAATTCTAGATCAATTTGAAGAAAAATATACAGAGAATATCAGAGACATTGTAACAAGAAGAATTAGTGATTTATGTGCTTTGTATAATTTATTAACCAATTACTTATTATAAGAAATGCCAATCCATCTATGCTCAGAATAATTTCATTGATAGGAAATACTTGATACTGTGATATTCAATTATTCCAACAAACAATTTCTGGAAGAACGTACTATGATAACAGGCAGTAATACATCAAGATAACCAATACAAATATTCTTGGAAAAACATTGACAAAAAGGAAGTAATAAACTTCAGCATGCAAACATTTTCCAAGAACAAAAACTAAACCTTCTACCAGTTCTTGTAAATGAAGGGTTTCAACGATTTAGCAATTGGATTCTAGATTGGAACAATTACAACAAAAGCTTGTTCATATTATTAAGATAACAACTGCAAACCACAATTAAAAGTAGAGTCGATAGTTCCAGTTCAGCTTTAGAGGCCTTTTAGTTTCAAACGAAATAAATACATCTTAATCCTTGATCACAGAGAATCGTAAAATTTGTGCCTAAACATCTAACTCTAGCATTCTCCAACAGAAAACCTAAGTAACTTAAATCTTGGTGGATATGTTCAAACTAAGCCGTAAAGGAAGGGCTGTAGCACGTTCAAAAAAATATTTCCAGAAATCCTTCATTCAAAATCTTAGGCTATAGACTCACGGTATCTTAGCCACCGCCCAAAATTCAAGGCATGTTACTAGAAAAAAATTCATCTAAACACCTAAAGAAATCAATAAGAAAGTTTGTTTCCAACCTGTAAAGATTGATGAGGACCCATGAGTGGTAAGTACGGAAACAAAGCCTTCACGGTCATGAGAACCAGTTTTGTAAACCATTGTGAGAAATACAATAAGATCTCCATCAAGAATAAAGGTTAAAGCAGAGAGAGAGAGTTGACATCAAATACTTGGAAGTGTGTAGTTCCTGTGAATGGTGGTCCGCCTTTACCAATTGAACCCAAAATTAGCAAATTAAAGTTTAAATATTGGCAAAAACAATTAAGACTAAAAGTTAAATCTATGGTTCACCTCTCCGAGGTCGATGACCATCCAAGTTGCCCTCCTTAGGATCGGAAAGCTGACAAAAGACCCCTGTGCAGTTGGGAAAGCAGTCAAAACACCAAGCGGAAGTAGCTTTTGAAGCAAAACAAATAAACAAGAAGCACAGAACATAACGACGGTGAGAAAATGAATGCGATGGAGTACCTCTTGGAGTGGGCACAATATATTTCTCCATGGAACTAGATGAAACAAGAAAAACCCTCACAAGGGAGAAAAAGACCGAATTAGTTGCAGAGCAGCAAACCCAGAACTCAAACTCGCCAAAGGAACCATCGAACAACCAAACACGGGAGAAGCAGTTACGAGGCTAATCCCTATCTACTCCAAGCTGTTAGATCGCCAACCCCAGATCGGAGGGGGCAAGTCCATACAACTATCGCATGCCAGCAAAGCCCTCTGGCGAGTACATGCAGAGGCATTAACCATGTTTGTACCGCATATGTACAGCACTGCTAAAATCTAAATAAATAGATTATTTATATGGGTCAACTCAAGGCCTGTTGACGTGATTCATAAATAGTGGATTGGCTTGAACTGTATATTGACATGCATTGAGCCCCGAGGTAAGTTACCTTAAATAAAAGCAATACATGGTGATGAATATGGTAAAAGATAAGGTCCAAAATAAAGCTCGATGTAAGAAACCTTAAATACATGAGATACATGATAATGAATATGGGATAAGATAATGTCCTTAATAAAGCTTACCTTCATAGTGCATATTTTTTTATATTATTAATAGAATGTAAGTGATAAGTGTTACATTGAGGCTCTTCACAAGGACAATAAGGTACAACTAGATGTTCTCATCCAAAATTGAATTCTTCTCTGCATTGATAATTTGTTTAAGTCATCCAATTCTTGCAAAGTATGCTTTAAGTGTCTTTTTTTTATGCCTGGTGGAAAATATTAAGACATATATACAACATTTGATATAAGAAAAAATATTAAAAGAAACCCCTTACTTTTCCAGCTTTTCTTTTCTTTGAATAACTTCATTTTAATCTATAGAAAAAATGATTTGATAAGAATATTTTCTAAGTGACCTTTATCTTCTACTTTTCTTTTCTTGTATTTCCTTTTGCATCCCCTTCCTTTTCAAGCTCATAATAAAGCTTTCTATACAAATACCAAGTTATATTTCCTTTCTATATAAATGCCGAACCGACGAAATTCACCTATAATAAAACCTACAACTATACCTCAAAACAAGAGCCTATAATGCTACCTACGGGACATTCTATTGATTTGATATTTCGGGATTGTAGTGATTTCCGTACAAATACGAAGTACTATTCCTCATTTTCTTTAAAAGTTGAAATTCAAACCAATATAAGATCTTCAAAATTAAAAGCGTTCTAAGTTATGCTTCCTTTTGAATATTGAGAATAAAGTTTATGAATAGAATTATTTTACTTTATCCTAAGCGATATTGTTTTACTTTTAAATCTCATTATATCTAATTCTAAGAATGCGATATTGTTTTCCTTTAAATCTCATTAATTCTTATTATCCGTGGAGGGGTATAACGCGTTCGCAAATGCATTGACCGTTCCATTAAGCTTGAGTGACTTAAAATCAAATAACAAATTGTAAGGTTAACTTTATAATATAAAATTAATTTATTTTTTGAATAATTTTAATTTTATTTTTTTTTTATTGTAATTGGTTAAATGAGCTAGACTCTTTTATTATATTATGAAGATTATGTACTTGCAATTAATGTTTCTAAATCTAATTCGACGTTTACAATTAAACATCTATTTAAGCTTTCCGGACCAATTAAACCCTATTTATAGTTTTCGGACATAATCTGACGCTTGATGAAATGCACTAGTTAACGATTTCAATACAACTATCATTTTCAATTATTATTTTTTCCATCCACCTGCGCTTCAGGATAACTTCTTAAGTTCTTTGGAAATTTGATTCATATAATTGTTTAAGATAGATTCTTATACCTTTCGATTCGAAAAGGCAAGATACACCTCCTCTCTTGTGAGTTCAAATAGTTGATTTGAATTAAGAAAATAATCTATATAGTTGATTTATTAATTTTCATGAAACTAAAATTTCTCATTATAATTATTTTTTAACAAGATTGAATGAATATGTGAACCAATTATAAACTTTAATTATGAAATGTTTGTCATCCCACTACAGGTTTCTTTGCCTAACCTGAGAAAACATTAAATTAAATGTTTAAACTGGAAAATTTGAAGAGGGCTTTATACTGTACTATTTATGTGTTGTGATTAGACCTGTGTTGCAAGTTATTTATGTGTTGTGATTAGACATGTGTCGCAAGGTATTTGTTGTGATTGGGCATGTGTTCCAAGTACTCCATCTTATGTTCGAAAAGGCATTGCACAACAATTTTAAATTTTTGGGAGGTTTTTCTTTGCAATCGACAAAATTCACGAGCTTAAACCTTTTCCAAAATTAAAATAAAATTTATAATAGATGGCTTTACTAATTGCAAATCCATGTTATTTGTAACTAATCCATGTTATTTGTAACTCTGAACTTATTACTTGTTAAAAAGGATGGGCAAACAAAACATCAAAATTGAAAACAACAAATTTACGAGAACACTTTGTCACTTTAAATTTATTATTTGTTAAAAAGAATTGGCCAACAAACGTCGAAGTCAAGAATGCCGAACAATTTCGGGCATCTTTTTGAACAAAGGAAGAAGACTCACACTTTATATCTAAATAATAGTGTATCTTAAAAGATATAATAAAGTCGTATCCCTAATTTAATATTATTAAATTTGATTAATTATGGAAATATTAAAAATATGAAAGAATGAAAATATTTTAAAACAAAAAATTTTACATTTTTGTTTTACAAAATTTAAAAACTTTTTTAGGGGTTAAAAAAATCATATAATATACACATTAATTTATTAATTGTGAAAATAATAAAAATATGAAAAAACAAAAAAAATTAAAATATGATTTTTTTTTAAACATTTTAATTTTTTTTTGTTTCATAAAACTCAAAAACATTTTTTTTTAAGCATATAGTATTCATGTTAATTTATTATTTTATTATCAACTTTAGTATTATTTTAATTTTTTATTTAAATTAAAAATCATTTTCATTTTTTATTTAAATTAAAAATAAATATGTCAGTATAATAATGTATATTTTTATTTTAAATCAATTTCTCATTCATTTTCATCATTTTTTTTAGCATATAGTATTTATGTTAATTTATTATTTTATTATCAACTTTAGTATTATTTTAATTTTTTATATAAATTAAAAATCATTTTCATTTTTTATTTAAATTAAAAATAAATATGTTAGTATATTAATGTATATTTTTATTTTAAATCAATTTCTCATTCATTTTCAACAATATTAAGTGAGAAATTTTTCAATTCAATAATGCATGCTGTCAGATTGAGTGAATTTGACATTTTTTTTCACCTGATTTCTCATCCACTCTCACTAATCTTAGTGGAGGAGAAATTTTAAAAATCAGATGAATACTTCAAAAAGTAAAAATTGTATAGTAAATATTTATTTAATTAATTTTGAATATTAAATATTAATTTTATTTTTAAATAATTATTTTTTAAAGAAAATAATAAATAAGTATCTTAACTACTTTTTAATAATTATTTGTTTAAATTGATTAAAATCATAAATAGGTATGGTAAATTCATGAATGAATAGATAATTTATAATACTAAATTATTTATTATTATTTAAGTTTATTTTTTCTAAGTAATTATTGAGATATAATTTGGCATTTAAGTTTTATTATTCAAATGGTTTTGGAAACAAAATACAAGATGTTTGGAGGTAGTGCTAGAATTAAGCTTAAAATAATTAATTAAAATATAACCGGTAATGTTGTATGTAGCAATCACTCACTATTGAATTATACTAGTGGAAGTGAAATGAAAAGAGGTGGTGATTAATATCATTGTCATAAATATAATATGTTTGTCTTTACCTAATAAAATAATAGTTTATCTTTAAAACAATTATCCATCCCGCCTACAAGTTAGGCTATGGAATAATATATGCATGTGCTTTCTAGATCTTACTATTGCTTACAATAAAGCAAAGTAGTAGAAATTATTGTAGCTTGTACTTGTGAGTATTTACTAGATGACATTTGATATTGAAAATTATTTCCCTTCCATCTATTATGTTATTTTGTTTAGATTTCTCATTTTTGTTCCCTTTTACAAAAAAAGAGAAAAAAAATGAAGAAACTTAAAATATATGCCTAACCATTCCCATGGCTTCTTCTATTGACTAATCAAGAAATGTTTTAGAGGTATCTTCTTGATGCAATCTCTCTCTCTCTCTCTCTCTCTCTCTCTCTCTCTCTCTCTCTCTCTCTCTATATATATATATATATATATAATCTAAATTATCTATATCACATTCATGCTCGTAGTGTGGTTCCTCTAACACTTCCTCCACGATCTTCCTTCAACTACCAAGAAAAATTATCTTAACCATTGTTTAGATTTCTATCCCCTTTTCCATATATTCAACTTGTCTGTTCATGCTTTAGTCCTTCCCTTCTCTTCATTAACTCAACTCACCACTTCATCTTTCTATAAGAATCTCCCAGACCTTGTCCTTCCACCACTTTCAAATATTACACCTCACTTCTTATACTGCTCTCTCTCCCTTGATATTATGCCACTTCCATATTACATTTGAATTTAACTATTTATTCTTTTGGATTCATCATAGACTACTATCAAGCCATGATTGGTGGGTTAAAAGGAATATAGTATAGTTTCACCAAAACCATCTTCGCCTAAGTTAAAATTTCTTTTACCATCCTTCCAAAGGCTTTGTTATTGAACTCCTCCTCTACTTGTGAAAAATATTGGCTAAATTTAGTTGGAAATTCAGTGATGTATCCTTCTATTATGATTTTAACATGAAAATCAACAACTCTTACAACTTCAATATTGACTATATACAATACAATTAGGTTCTAAACATTTCACCAAATCCCTCTCCTCAGTTTCTAGGCTAGTCAAGGATGCTTCCCTACTCTACTCATCTAGTAAAAAAACAACACTAGTGATTATAATGAGATGACATCATAGTTGTCATGGTAATCATGCAATAATGCACATTGACAACCTTGGCATATTGACTCAAAAATAGGTTTATTTTTCTAAACTAATGATGCTCCACATAGCCCTAGGTTAACATGAAAATAATACTTCCAAAACCATACAAAATTCATGATAATATCCCATGATGAAACCATTTTTTCTATCAATTTGAGGCCTAGATACAAATTGATGTCCAACAAGAGGTTCATTGTTATCTAGGTACTAGCATTTTCAATCCCCTTGATGGGAGATGTTTCACCCACATTATACCCAACCATAAATGGTTTTCTATGGATTTAATTAATATAGCTAACATGATCAATGACCATCCTAAAAATCATCCTTAGCAAACAATCAATATTATAGACCATTGATCGCCATACCAAAATCACCACATAAAGAGTTAATTGATAACCATTATCTCTAATAATATCATTCTAACCAATTGGCCCAATAACTTATCCAATCAAAGAATAGTCATTGGATAAAATAGATAAACAAAAAAATTAAATATGTCATAACCATAAACTAGAATTTGAAAGGAGAGCCTTATTCTATTTATTTGAATTATAATCTAGTACATAATGACCTAGTCTTGATCAATGTCTAATGTGGAAGTTTTTAAATCCAATGCATTCAATTATTTGACATTTAAACTTTATTTAACCACTATCTAGTCAAAAATTATACAATTATTTAATATAATAAAACCATTTATATGCATTAATGGAAAGGTTAATTCAAAACCATGTATGTGTTGGAGTACTTCAAGCTCCCTTAGTCACGAACTAATTGATATTTGTCTCACATTTGGCTAGGTAGACTCAATTTTCCACCACTCTCTTAACATATATTTAAATTTAACTATATTCAAACTAGGTTAGTTTAACAATATTTTAATCTAACACCACACATCAGTTTTCTCCCACGAGAGCATTTCTAGAAGGTAGTTGTACCTTTTGTTGAAAAAATTTAAATTTTCTATATAAATCTAAACGAATAATAGATTAAAATTAACAAATATGATATTAAATTTTATTAAAAAACCATCTACAAACAAAGTTCATATTATCTTTCATAGCCAAAAATAATGCAATCTTGAATTATCTTGTTATTTTAATTGTAATTTTTATTATTATACAGTTGTTTATTTTTATTGTTTTTTACTCTAATTTAACTATATTTAAACTATTATAGAGTAGTTACTCTATAGCCTTTGCTGAAATGTAGAAATTGGTTCATGCTTTTCAAAATTCAATAATTAAACTAAACAACACCAAATACTAGCTATGCTACCTTGTTCTAAAAATACGATTAATATAACCAATTATAATTATAAAATCAATAATATTATTATCTAAACTATTATACCCGTGAAAGAAATTAAAAATAATATCTATAAATATATTGCTTTTAGACATGAAAAGATCTATAAAATGAACGAATTCCCTTTATGTATTGCTTTCCATCAAATACAACCCACACCGCACTTATCACCCCATCCTAAAAGTGTTGATATCAACGATCATCTACTAAAATGACTTATTTCGAATACTTCAGTCTCATAAGAAATATGCTAAAGGTATATTCGTATATCCTTTTCTTGTTTACAAAATAAACATTTTTTTCTAACATGTAAATATTAAAAACCAAACTACATTAAATTTTCTAACATTTTTTTGAAAAATAAACGCATGTATGTTCCAAATTCTCATAGCTTAGATATTCTGGTATTTTCACTCATCTCTCTGGCTAAAAAGATACAAACAACGCTCAAAGAGATAGGTTTTCGAAGTACTTATTTTGAGTTGGGAACAAAGAACGTTCTAAAAAGATGAGTTTTTCGAAATACTTATCGGAATTACTTAAACATTGCATCGACGACAAACAACTCACCAGAAAATATACATTTTCCACATTATTTACTTTAAGCGGACTCTTTTGTGTTGACCTGATAATAAGAAAAGAATATACTGAATACAGTAAGATATAATATGTTCAATACATGTCTTATCCATATATATTTCGAAAATTTAACGTAAACCACATTTAATAATTGTTTTTAGTAATTATAGATTAATTATGTGTAATTATTAATAAATATATAAATAATAAAAACCTCATATTATATTATATATTATATATTAATAAAATATTTTATTATAATATAATACTATATTAGTATATCAATATAATATAATAACAATTATTATTAATAATATTTTTTTTAATATATTATTTTTTGATACATACAGTTTGAGTGGGCCTAATGGTAAAGAGCATTTGTTTCCTCTTAAGAGACCACAGGTTCAAATCCAAAGGGGTAGAGTATGTAAGGCTTCGCAGTCTCGTAGACCAATTTGGTGTTTGGCTTAATCATCACCTTAAAATTGGATAGTCATAATAATAATAACCCTATATAAAAATAATATAGTTTATTAATAATATTAACAATATAATAATAATAATAATAATAAACCAAGAGGATTAACATTGTAAACCCTTGGAATTAATATTATAAATACAAGCTTTTATTAATATTATAATCCCATGAAATTAATAAACCCAAGGATTAATATTATAAATAATAATAATAATAACCCTATATAGAAATAATATAGTATATTAATAATATTAACAATATAATAATAATAATAATAATAAGAAATCAAAAGGATTAATATTGCTTGATTTTATAATTTTGTGATCCATAGTGATTTTGATGATGATGATGAACCACATTAGATGGTTCGAAACGTCAACCAAAAACTCATGATGTGATTAATCCGAAATAATTTATCAAAATAATAATAATAACCCTATATAGAAATAATATAGTATATTAATAATATTAACAATATAATAATAATAATAATAATAATAATAAATCAAAAGGATTAATATTGCTTGATTTTATAATTTTGTGATCCATAGTGATTTTGATGATGATGATGAACCACATTAGATGGTTCGAAACGTCAACCAAAAACTTATGATGTGATTAATCCGAAATAATTTATCAAAAGGATTAATATTGTGAACCCTTGGAATTAATATTATAAATACAAGGTATTATTAATATTATAAGTCCAAAAAATTAATAAACCCAAGGGATTATTAATGTTATAAACCTAAGAGATGATTAATATTATAAGCCCAAAGGACTAATAAACCCAATAGATTATTAATACTATAAGCCCAAGGGATTAATATTAGAAATCTATGGATTAGTATCATAAAAACAAGGCATTAATATTAATATTAAAAACCCTTGAGGAGAATATTATGAACCCAAGATATTAATAAACTCAACCGATTAACATTATAAATGCAAGGTATTATTTTTTTTCCGCACGAAAATTCACAACTTTTCATTAAGATAAAAAGGTACGTATGCACATGCAAAAGAATTTCTATTGCTAATAAGAAAACTACTATTCATGAGCCAAAAAGCCAAAATATGGCTTCTCCCAAGTAAGATAAATAATCCTTTATTCTGACAATAACCAACAAGTATAAACATGCACCTCATCTGAGGAAAGCCAAGAGGTCTATCTAAAAAACTAAATTGTCTGAATTCTACAAAATAGTTAGAGATTACAAAAAGAGATTTTTGTTGTCTGTCTGATCTACTATTGTAATAAAAAGAGAAATCGAAAAACTATCCATTAATATATATATCTATATATCTATCTATCTATATATATATATATATATATATATATATATATATATATATAAAGAGGATAATTAAAATTAAAAAGAGAAATCGAAAAACTATCCATTAATATATATATATATATATATATATATAAAGAGGATGATTAAAATTATAAAGTCGTAAATGGCTGATGTAGACAAATTTGGACTACTCCCTCTAATTGTTCTCTAACCCTCTAGATGCCTTGATCCTATCCAACAACCTCCTTAGATAGGGTTTCTGCCTCAAATTTGTGTTCCCTATAAATGTGGAAGTAATATATGAAATCAAAGGATTGTGTAATATAGTTAATTCCCTCTAAAATAGTAAATAACACATGATTTTGACATCTATTAACAACATTGAACCAGGTGATGACATTGAAAGAATACCAATATATTTGTAGTAATCTACATTCCCATTCTGAGCCCCAATAGAATAAAAGTTTTAAGTACAAGAGTTCCGCATAATTTTTGGTAATGCTACCGAAGCCTACTTTAGATTTTATGCAATGTTCATTATTAAGATGTATTATCAAACCTACTCCACACTTACTGTTTGCATTTGACACATCATCAATATATGACCATGGAATTTGGGGGTTTATCTTGTCCTCCCTTATGACTTGAGGAATCAAATTTCACTTTTCAGAAGGTATAAGTGAGAATATTGCAACAATATTTGAAGCAACAATAATTAGGAAAGAGGCTTGGTGTCTGAAAATTTACTTATTTCATGCTAACTAGACCCCCCTACAGAGTAAAGGAGGTGTGTTATTGAGTTTTTCATCGCGTGACCCATCCCACAAGAATTTCCATGCTTATTGGAAATTATGTCCTCTCCATTCTAAGTTGCATCCCAACAATCGTTTAGTGGTATCTAGAGTACTGATTGTCAAGGCAAAACACAAGAACAAGTGATTGAAAAATTCTTACTCGCTTTTGCATAGAATACACCATCCTGTCCCTGCTTCTATAGTTTTTGAATATTATCCCAAGTCAGGATTTTATACCTAAGTAAACACTAGATAAAAATCTTGGGCTTTAAGTGTAGTTGTTCAACATATTTCCAACTTCGGTACTAGAGAGAATATCTTCCTTCATCTGCCACCTGATTAAGGAAAGTTATTCCTTATTTATTTAAATAAACCACCATCTCCTAAGGAATTCTATGATTTACAGTGCATCCAACCCATTGGTCGATGCCAATTTTTAAATTTTCACCATTACCAATATGCCATGCTAGCCTTGCTCCCACAACTTTGAAATATTCAACAGTATCTTTGTAGATGGTTGAACAATTCAAGACACTTTTCTGTTGCTTCCACACCCATTCATCCATGGAAAGAGGGAAAATGTACTTCTGAGTCACCACAGTCGTCCAAAGGCTTTCCACAGAGAGTAGTCACCTCCTTGATTTGGCTCACAACAAGCTCGCAAAGGTTGAAAATCTATTAGCAACCACCCTCCCCATTATTTAGGCAAAGCGATCTTCACCTAGGCAACCCATGGAAACACATCCTCTTCCCTGGCACCTTCCCATAATAATCTCCCACATAATTTCTTCATTGATTGTAGAATATTATCATGGATCCAATTTGAGTGCAATCCAATATACTGGTATTGCCACTAACACGCAGTTGATCACGACTAATCTTCCCACTCTCGAGCGCTATTTAAAGCTCCAAATTTTGATGCACTTATCAGTATTTTCCAAGAGCCATATCCAATTGTACTTTTTATAAGAGTCGGGTTTTAAATGAAACCCTATATATTTGAGGCTTTCCTTCATAGGCTTTTCATGAAAAGGAAAGTAGAATTCAAACCTAATTTTTTTTAGCTGAGTTAGTCCTTCATAAACCAAAGTATATTTCTAAGAGTTAATGATCATGCATGTTTCCTTTTGAAATAGGTAGTGCTTCTTTCAGGAATTGTAGATCCATCCTGGACCCATTGCGAAAAAATAGGATATCATCAACAAATAGTAAATGTGTTATGAAGAAATTTTTTGCTGCTTCAATACCCTCAATTTCACCTCTACATATAGCTTAAAAAAGTAGCTTACTTAAGCCTTTCGTTGCTAACAAACAATAGTGGTGATAAAGGAAATACTTGCCTCAAATCTATCGATGAGTGGAAAAAAGGTGAAGCAACCCCATTAATCAAAACTTCAAATGAGACATTAGTGATGCAGCCCATAATAGAGTTGATAAAAGGAATTTCAATACCTGAGTGAGAAGGATGAGTAGGTATATCAATCTAATTCTATCATAAGCTTTGGACAAGTCAATTTTTGCAATGATATCTTTTTTATTTTTTTACTTCTCGGACTGTGCATACCTTCTTGGGCTACCCTAATGGCTTCATGAATTTTCCGTCCATCCAGAAAACCAAAATACTCTCTAGAAATGTGTTTAGACAGAATGAGTCGGAGTGAAAGTGCAATAATTTTGGCAATAATATTGTAGATACAATTACATAGGGAGATTTGTTTGAACCCCTAAAAGTACTGTGGACCGTCAACCTTTGGAACCAAATCAACAAACTTTGTGTTGAATGGTTTATGAATCTTCCCTCCCAAGTTGTGAATCTTCCACCACATAAAGTAGGTTGTCTTCTATTAGCTCAAAAAAATGTTGGAAAAAATCTACCATCAAGCCATCATGTTCCGAACTCTTGTCCTTTTTCATTGCTTTAATGAACACTTCCACTTCACCTTTGGAGAATGAGGCCATCAAGTGTTGTTTTTCCTCCTCTTAGAATCTTAGGAATAATTGAGCTACCTAGATCACTTCTGTGATTTTTACTTCCTCTAGAGCTTTATATAAGTTTTTGAAAAAATCCTTCCTATAACTATTAATTCCTCAAAAGATTTTGCTTTCCTTCCATCCTCTCTCTATGTTTCCCACATAGTGTTTATGTTTTTCTCGCCCTTTTTTTTGGCCATTTTCATAGTTTTAAGATAACTTAGAATTCTCATCGCCACTTGCTAACCATATCTCTTTTCTCTTCATTCTCCATTGCTCCTATTTGTCCACCAAGATTTTATGTTTTATGCGTGCAACTAAATGATCTTTCCTTTGGCCTCCTCAGACACAACAATATTTATCTGGCCTTTCTAGCCTCTCAAGTTTTTTCTCAATTGACTTTATGGGGGTGTTCCTCCATAACCTTTTTCTACAAAGCCCATTGAATCATGGCTTGTTTTTTATTTTTTAAATTATCCATAATTTGATGGTTGATAGAAGGACCCAAAGCTAGGTTATAAGGGGTCCAAGAGTCTTTGACGAGATCAGCATAACCCCCTTCCTTCAACTAGGAGGGGTTAAACTTGAAAAGACTACCATTTTTTCCACTAACCCCTTTAGCTCAAGAAACACGAGATGATGGTAAGATTCACCACCAAACCCAACCAATTGGTGAAATATAGGGATTCTACAAATTAAACATTCTTCAAGAAGAAATTTTTCTAGTATTTTGGACACCCTCGCATTGCAAGTGTGCATGTTCCACAAGGTTGGATTGTATTTGATTAAGTTAGCATCAATGAGTTCTTTCTCCATCAGTTTATCAATGAATAAAATATTCAAATGGACTTGTTTGGGCTTAGGGTCACCATACCTCTTCCGCCCCTAAGGAAAAATTAAAATCTCCACCAACCACTAGGTTATCGAGCTTCATAAATGATTTTTCCATTAAAGAATTTCAGAAGGAGCCTGATCTTGGAAGGTTCCACAAAAATTAACATTAGTAAGCTTCAAGCTTAGGAAAATCGAGAATACTTCAACCCCCAATATAATATCAGATTCCCAAATAACCCAAGGAATTAATAAATCGACGTGAAAATCATTATAAACCCAAGGGATTTTTAATATTATAAACCAAAGGGATTAATAAACGCAAGGGATTAACATTATAAACCGAAGATATTAGTATTATAAACCCTTAGGATTAATATTATAAAACGAAGTGATTAGTAAACCTAAGGGATTAATATTATAAACCGAAGGGATTAATAAATCAAGGGGATTATTAATATTATAAGCCCAAGTGATTAATATGAAAACCCAAAGGATTAATATTATAAACCCAATGGATTAATAAACCCGAGGCATTATTAATATTACAAACCCAACTGATTAACACTATAGACCCATGAGATTATTAAATGCAAGAGATTAACATTATAAACCCAAGGGATTAATAATCCCGAGGGATTAATAAACCCTAGTGTTTATCAATATTATAAGACTTATTATTATAAACCCAAGGGTTTGATATTAAAAACCCAAGAGATTAATATTATAAACACTTGGGATTTAATATCATAAGCCCAAGGTATTAATAAACCCTTGGTATTAATATTATAAACGCAAGGGAATAATATTATATAACCAAGGGATTATGAATATTATAAACCCAAGGTATTAATATCGTAAACCCAACGGATTACTTGACTCAAGGGATTAATGAACACAAGGGACTAATAAACTAAAGGGATTAACATTATAAACCCAAGGCATTAATATCATAAAACATTAGTATTAATATTATAACACCAAGGGATTATTAATATTGTAAACCCGAAAGATTAATAAACCCTAGGAATTAATATTGTAAACCTAAGAGATTAATATTATAAACCTAAGACATTAATTTTAAAAGCTTAAGTGATTAATATTATAAACCCAACGTATTATTCATATTACAATCCCAAGGGATTAATATTTTAAATCCTAGGGATTATTAATATTATAAACCCAAGGTACTAATAAACCCAAGATTAATATTATATACCCAAGGGATTAACATTATAAACCTAAGAGATTATTAATACTATAAATCCAAGGGATTCGTAAACCCAAGTGGTTAATATTATGAACCAAAGGATTAATAAACCAAAGTGCTTTATATTATAAACCCAAGGGATTAATAAACCAAAAAGATTAATAAACCCAAGAGATTAATTTTATAAAGCTAGGGTATTAATATAAAAAATTCAAGTAATTGATATTTTAAATCTAAGGGACTAATATTATAAACCCAAGGGAATAATATTATAAACCTTTACACCATATATTATAAACCTAATATTATAAGGCCGAATATTAATATCTATATTATTAACCGTATATATTAAACTGTAATATTATAAAATCGTAATATTATAAGCCCTAATATTAAATGCTATATTAAACACCATATATTATAGACCAAATATTGAACCCCATATTTTAAACCCTAATATTAATCTCAATATTATAAACATAATAATATAAACACAAAATAATAAACCCTATATCATAAATCATATATATTAAGTTCTAATATTTTAAATCATATATATTAAACACCAAAGATTATAAACTCTAATATTTATCCCAACATTAAACCCAGTGTTATAAACCCTAATATTATATCCTAATATTAGAAACTTTCATATTATAAACCCCAAACGTTATAACCCTAAGTATTATAAACTCTATCACAACCACATTAGTAAATGTGGGTTATATATGTTTATTAAGGTATATTAAGCACATCCACGACCACATTAGTAAATGTGCTTGGATAATTTTATAATATTTCATTGTGACATTGGAGAAATTGCAATAGAATGCAACATTGTGACAATATTTGTCACATTGCAACATTACGTAGACTTATGTACCATTCTAACATTTTTAATTATTAATATTAGTCAATAATATTAATAGGCGATTAAATTCGACCAAAGTTTAAGGGTGTTTATTGTCAAATATAATCAAACATAGTCGAAGATAGTCAACCACATTAGTATATATTTTTGACACATTTCATAATGTCACATTGCGACATTGACCAAATTTGATCATTTTCAACTATTAATATTATATTATAAACCCTATATATTAAATATTAATATTATAAGTCCTAATTTTAAACCCTAATATTATAAACCATATATATTAAACTGTGTATATTAGACACCGAATATCAAACTCAATATTATAAACCATAATATTATAAGCTTAATATTAGAAGCCCTAATATTAAAGTCTAATATTATAAACTATATATATAAAACCTTATGTATTAAACACCCTATACAATAGACCCAATACTATGAACCTACTATTAAATCCACTATTATAAAATTGAAAATTAAACTCAATATTATATACCCAAATACAATTATAAAACTTAATATTAATGATATTAGGGTTTAGGGTAGATAGGATTGACCATGTTCCATCATAACCAACTATTTAAACATTAACTAAACACAATATTTTAAATGCTAATATTAAACTTTAATATATATATATATATATATATATATATATATATATATATATATATATATATATATATATATATTAAACCCAAAATTATAAACCCTAAAAGTATAAACTTATGAACCTTAAAGTTATGAACCATATTATAAAGTGAAATAATGTGAGGTATAATCTTTGTTCAACATATATTTGTTGGGTGTTTTACTTGTTTATAGGTATTCAAAATTATTTGTTGGAAATGAGGTTTGAGTGTTACAGTAATTTTATATTAATTTTACATTAATGTTAATATTAATATAATATTAATACCATCGTTGACTATGGTTGACCATGGTTGATGGTATTCAACAATGGTTGACCATGCTTGACCATAAGGTTGACCATTCTCAACAATGGTTCAAGATGGTTGATCATGATTTACCATGGCTTCCATATGGTAAACATAAGGTTCAACAACTTTAATGATGGTCAACCATTTAAACATTGACTATAAAGGTTGACTTTGTTTGACTATGTTTAATTAATGTGGTTAACTATGTTTGATTACTAATATTAATTGATAATATTAATAGTTGATTATGTTTGACCAAAGTTGGAGAGTTTTAATTGTCAAACATAGTCAACCATGGTTGATCGTGGTTAGCCAAGCTTTACCATGGTTAGCCATGGTTGGCCATGGTTGACCATAAAGACCTTGATTGGCCATTATGGCTACTAAGTTTAACTAATGGTTGAATTTGTTTGACTATGTTTGAAAAACTGTCATTGAGCATGTTTGATTATGAATATTAGTCAATAATATTAAAATTTATTATGATTTATCGAAGTTGAAGAGTTTTAATTGTCAAACATAGTTGAAAATAGTAAACAACTTAGTATATTTAGTTGACTAGTATTGTAATGTTGCATTGTGATGTTGGTTGAATTTGTTTGACTATGTTTGAGATATATCATTGACTATGTTTGATTATTATTATTAATCAATAATATTAAAAGATAATTATGTTTGGCTGTAGTTGAAGAGTGTTGACAGTGAAACATAGTCAAACATAGTTGAACATAATCAACAAAATTAGTAAATTTGGTTGACTAATTTTGTAATATCGCATTGCGACATTGGATAAATTCCAACATAATATAACATTGAAACAATGTTTGTCACATTATGATGTTTGTAAGATTTATGTACCATTTGGATGTCACAATATTAATATTATATTTATTAGTCAACTTTATTAATAATAATATTTTTATTATTAAACTTTTCTAAATCTTGATTGTGACCAATTAAGGATGCCCCTAGCTAAGGTTGACAAGGATTGATTATGGTCAACCATTATTGACTATAATTGAATATCATTGAGTTGCATTGATTGATAGTGACAATGAGTGAAGAATGTTGACTATTTTTAAATATATTAAACATAGGGTTTACCATTTTTTATCATGGTCAACAATTCAAATATTGACTTCAAAAATTGATAATATTTGACAATTTTCTACTAATGTGTTTGATTATTAATATTCATCAATCATAGTAATATTAAATTATATTTTAATAATAATAAGAAATTATGTTTGAGTAAAGTTGAAATGTATTGAATTTCAACAATAATGTGATTCCAAAATCACTCCTTCCTTCGCAAGTATTAATCACAAACTTCACAACCATGATAATGAAAAAGCATTTCTCAGACTCAACATGTCGATTATTCGTGGAGAAATTCATAGAACTCGAGCTCCTTTCAACAAACTATCCTTCTCGGCTTACTCTCTTCATCTGAAGCTTGGAAACACCATTCGTAGTGACATTTTTCCTGTAATTGATGCTTTTTCCACCGTCAAAGCTGAAAAAGAGGGTTAATTTCTCACAAAATGCAATCTGATAAAATTCAAAAAATAGAAACTAAGGCTAATAATTCTATTAGAAAAATTGACAGCGTAATAAGTATGGAGTTTCTCAGTTTTTGATAATTTCCAACCCCCGAATCGGTCTTCCAATACCATTAACAAAGCATTGCCCCCTCCTGGATGGTTCGGAGAACGCAAATCAATTCAAAAAATTCCTCACTGTAACATCACTCATAATCATAGTAGTGAGAAGAATTTCTAGTGCCTTGAACTCAGCTCCGTCACTGTCTCCTTAGACTCTACATTGGACAACTCAAATTTTAAAACAAGCATGCTTGAAATCAATCCAACCTTTGATGGCACTGCTTCTGTTGTCCCCACAGGCGTTGTCATGGACTTCAAAATTCAGACAAGCAAGCTTGATACCTTGAATGATTCAACCCTCAGTGTGGTGTTGTCCAATGCTATCTATAAGAACACATATGAGCACATTAATGATAGTGGTGAGAGGCCTTTGAACTGCACTATTCACCTACCATCAACGACTATTATTAAAGCTTTCATCAATTTGAGAGCCAATAATCTTGTAATGGGTAACTAACCTGCTTATATTATTAACATGAAAAAGGTTTCAATATTTCCTCTTATGAATTAACTAAAGAAGAAAATGAGGTGCTAAACAAAGGACTTGGATATCCTATCTCCTCTAAACACATTCCATTTGGAAATATGATCTTGAGCATAGAAGATAACATTCAAAATCTTAATGAAGCTGATAAAGAACGTATATGACAAGATTGTGCACCAATTTTAAGGAAATAAAAGCCTCCAAAACCTAATCTTACGCCCTTAGGAGGTTAAGGAATAATGAAAGTATTGTTATCCTAAAAGTAGAAAAAGGTGGTTCCACGGTGGTCATGAACAAGGATGATTACAAGCATAAAATTAACGAACACGTCTATAACCATAGTTGTTACAAAAGGATTGAGAATAATCCCAAAAATTATTAATGAAGTATAGAAAGCAATCAAAGAATCCATTATTGATGATAATCTTAAAAAGAAATTAACTCTTTGCAGTGAGATTACCCCAATAATCTATGGCCTCCCAAAAATACACAAAAAGAAATTCCCCTAAGGCCCATTGTGAATACCATCGGCTCTCCCACCTATATGTTGGCTAAATATGTTGTTGGAATTCTTAGTCCTCTTGTTGGCAACACAAGTTCCCATATCAAGGATTCTAAACACTTTGTTCATTTGATACAAGATGACTTATGGGAACCTTGTGATCTAATGGTAAGTTTTGAAGTTATTTCATTGTTTATTAAAACTCCTCTTGATGAAGCAATATAGGTTGTCAAAGGTGTAACAGATCCTCAAACCACTATACTTACAGAGATATGTCTTAGATATAGCTTTTTTAGTTTTCAAGGGGAATTCTTTGAAAAAACCAAAAGAGTAGCAATGGGGTTTCCATTATCACCTATTGTTTCCAAACTATTTATAGAGATTTTTGAAAGGAAGTCCATCAATACATACCCCTTGAAACCAAAACAACGGAAAATGTACGTCAATAATATGAATGTAAATTAGACGCATGGGGAATTTGAACTCAAACATTTCTTCGAACATCTTAATAGAATGTCTAATGACATTAAATTAACTATGGAACTTGAGAACAACCATTCTATTCCTTTCCAATGTGTTATTCTCACTAAAACAAATTATGGAAGCATCAGACATCAAACATATTGAAAGAATATTCACTTTGATAGATATCTCCATGCTAAGTCTCACCATCACCCTGCTCAAAATGTGGGGATCCTCAATATACTTATCACTAGGGCTTTAAGGTTATCTTACAAAGATCATCTTCAACAAGAAATCGACCACCTCACTAAGGTTTTCCATGAGATAGGCTATAGTTACAAGGACATTGGTAAATCCATCAAAAGAGAAAAAATAAAATCCCCTTCCCTTAATTCCCCAGCCCTTAATGGGAAGGAATTTCTTCCATATATTAGTGGTACTACTAACAAGATCGCCAAAATGCTCAAAATAAATTGAATCATCACATCGTTCAAACCCCTTGAGACCATCCGGCATTAATTGAGGTCAGGGAAATATAAGGTTGACTCTTTGCAGTTCAAAGGTGTCTACAAAATCATCTGTTCATGTGGATTATGCTACATCGGAGAAACAGGTTGATCATTTACGATAAGATTAAAGGAAGACGGTGTTGATATAAAGAAGGAAAGAATGCACTTCTCCGCTCTTATTCAACACTCATCCAAGACTAGACATCACTTATGCCTTGAAAATAATGAGATTATCACAAAATAGGCCCACTATTCTAAGCGCAAACTCAGAGAAGCTCTTGAAATCATCAAGCATCCCATCAATATCAATAAGGATGGAGGTATTGAAGTTAGTAGTAGTTGGCTTCCTATGATCTCTAGTAATTAACCTCATCCTTTCATCTCTTGTTTTTTCTCTGTTTCCTTCCTTCCCATGTGACCTTCACATCTCCTCTTCTCCTCATTTCCCTCCTTTTCTCCTTTCTCTCTTTCATTTTATCCTCTACTTTTCCCTTCTATCCTTCCCCTATCCTTTCAAGAATTTTTACCTACCCTTCCCTCACTTCTTTCCTCTTTCATTAATTTATTTAATCTTGTTCCTTCCTTCTTTATTCATTATTTTATTATTTTTGTTTATTTTATCCATTTATTTCATTTACTTTTTTTCTTATTTAGTTGTACCTTTTTCTTCTCTCATTTAGATATATTTTATTTTTATCTTATATTTTTATTTTATTTGTATTTGTATTTTACATTCTCTTAGTTTTTTTTTTCTTCTCCCTCGTTAATTTAATTTATTCCTTTATTTATTTTATTTTATTTCTCTACCCTTACTTTTTTCCTATTAATCGCTTTATTTTCTTATTCTTATTCTTTTCTTATTTTATTCATTTTAATTCTTGCTTCCTTCTATCTTTATCTTTATATTAATTTGTTTCCTTTTTATTTTTATTTTATTATTATTTTTATTTCATTTATTATTATTTAATTTCTATTTCATATTCTCTCTTCCTCTTTTTTTTATTATTTTTCATGTTCATTGAGCTTTGGTTTTTCTTTCCTTTATTTCATATTTTTCATTATCTTTCTTTTTGTATTATTTATTATTCAAATTGGCCTATCCTCCATTCTTTTCTCTTTTGGTTTTATTATCTATTTATTTATTATTCTTTCTTGCGTATCCTTCTCTCATTTAATCTCATTATATTAACCTGATGATGAGTCTTTATTACTGTGGATTCATCTCTGATTTCTAACTCTTCAAAATCCATCCACAAAAACCTTCAAACTAAAATCTTATCCTTGTACGGAAGGGATATTTGGGATGAGATTTCAAACTGAAATCTTATCCTTGTATGGAAGGGATATCTGGGATGAGATTTCAAACTGAATCTTATCCTTGTAGGGAAGGGATATCTGGGATGAGATTTGTTTTGTCGAGAAGATTAGGGTTAAAACTGAGAGAAGATTGGTTGATTTTTTTTTCTCGTCATTCCAAACTCACTCCTTCATTCGCCAATATTAATCACAAACACAACCACCATAATGAAAAAGAAATTCTTAGAATTGGTATGTCGATTATTCGTGGAGAAATTTGTACAACTCGAGCTGCTCTGAACAAACTATCTTTCTCGCCTTACTCTCTTAACCACCATAATGAAAAAGAAATTCTTAGAATTGGTATGTCGATTATTCGTGGAGAAATTTGTACAACTCGAGCTGCTCTGAACAAACTATCTTTCTCGCCTTACTCTCTTAATCTGAAGCTTGCAAACACAATTCGTAGTGACCTTTGGCCTGTAATTGATGCCTGTGCCACCCTTAAAGCTGAGAAAGAAGGGTTAATTTCTCAAAAAAGACAATCTCATAAAATTCAAAAACTGGAAACCAAGGGTAATAATTCTATTAGCACATTTGACAGCGTAGTAAGTATGGAGTTGCGTTTTTCAGTTTGTGATAATTTCGAGCCTCCGAATCAGTCTTCCAATACCGTGAAGAAAGCATTGCCCCCTCCTGGATGCTCCAGTGAATGAAAATCAAATTGTTAGAATCCTCAATGTACCATCACTAAGAATCACAGTAGTGAGAAGCCTTGTTGGCTCCTTCAACTCACCTCTGTGACTATCCCGTTAGAATCTTCGTTGAACAACTCAAATTCGAAAACAAGCATCCTTGAAATCATTCGACGTCTAATGCAATCGCTTCTATGATCCCCTAAGACGTTGCCTAGACTTCGAAATTCAGATAAGCAAGCTTGATACATTGGAAGATTCGACCCTCAGCGTGGCATTGTCTGATGCTATCCATAAGAATGCGGATGAGCACATTAACAATACTGGGGAGCGACCTTCGAACTGTGCTATCCACCTATAGTAAAAAAACTATTATTGAAACTACCATCAATTTCTGTGCTAATAATCTATTCATGGGTAACCAACCTGCTAATAATATTAACATGAAATTTTTTATCAATAATTCTACTTATGAATTAACTAAGGAAGAAAATCATGTGCTAAACAAAGGACTTGGATTGTCTATCTCCCCTAAACACATTCCCTTTGAAAATATATTCTACAACATAGAAGATAACATTCAAAAGCTGGATGAAGTTGATAAAGAACATATCTGGAAAGAGTGTGCTCTCATTTTAAGGAAAGAAAAACCTCCCAAACCTTAACTAAGGAAGAAAATTAGGTGCTAAACAATGGACTTGGATTTTCTGTCTCCCCTAAACACATTCACTTTGAAAATATAATCTACAACATAGAAGATAACATTCAAAAGCTGAATGAAGTTGATAAAGAACATATCTGGAAAGAGTGTGTGCTCATTTTAAGGAAAGCAAAGCCTCCCAAACCTAATCTTAGTCCCAGTCTTTTGATGGCCCATAGGAGGTTAAGGAATAATGAAGGTATTGTTATTTTAAAAGAGGACAAAGGTGGTACCATGATGGTCATGAACAAGGATTATTACAACCATCAAATAAAAGATCACCTCTACAATGGTTGTTACAAAATGCTTCAATATAATCGCATCCATAAAATTATTAATGAAGTAAAGCAAGCAATCAAAGAATCTAATCTTGATGATAATCTTCAGAAGGATTTAACTCCTTGTAGTCAGACTACCCCAAGAATCTATGTCCTCCCAAAAATACGTAAAAAATAAATTCCCCTAAGGCCCATTGTGAATACCATTGGCGCTCCTGACTATATGTTAGCTAAATATGTTGTTGGAATATTTAGTACTTTTGTTGGGAACACAAGTTCCTATATCGAGGATTTTAAATACCATTTTGATTTGATAATGGATGAGTCATGGGAACCCAATGATGTAATGGTAATTTTTGATGTTGTTTCATTATTTACCAAAATTCCCCTTGATGAAGCGATAGATGTTTTCAAAGGCATAACAGACCCTCAAATTGCTAGACTTACAAAGAGATGCCTTAGATCTACCTTTTTCGGTTTTCAAGGTGAATTCTTTGAACAAACCACAGGAGTAGCAATGGGATTTCCATTATCACCTGTTATTTCCAATATATTTATGGAGATGTTTGGAAGGAAGGCCATAAACACATACCCCTTGAAACCAAATCAATGGAAAATGTACGTTGATGACAGAGATGTGAATTGGCCCCATGGGGAGTCTGAACTCAACAATTTCTTGGAACATCTTAATGGAATTTCTAATGATATTAAATTAACTATTAAACTTGACATAAACCATTCTATGCCTTTCCCAGTTGTTTTTCTTACTAAAAAATATGATGGAAGCACTAGACATCAAATATACAGAAAGAAGAATCACTCGGATATTTATCTCCATCTTAAGTCTCACCATCACCCTGCTCAAAAAATGGGGATTCTCAATACACTTATCACCATAACTTTAAGTTTTTCTAGCAAAGATCATCTTCAACAAGAAATTGACAACCTCACTAAGGTTTTCCATGAGATAGGCTATACTTACAAGGACATTAGTAAATCCATCATAAGAGAAAAAATATCCCCCTTCCCTTAATTCCACAACCCTTAATGGGAAGAAATTTCTTCCATATATAGGTACTACTAACAAGATCATCAAAATCCTCAAAAGAAATGGAATCATGACATCGTTCAAAAAACTTGAGACCATCTGACATAAAATGAGGTCTGTGAAAGATAAGGTTGACTCTTTTCAGTTCAGTGTATACACAATTAATTGCTCATGTGGATTGTGCTACATCCCAGAAATTGGTCAATCATTTAAGATAAGATTCAAGGAACATTATTTTGATATAAAGAAGGAAAGAACACACTCCTTTGATCTTGTTGAGCACTCATCTAGGACAAGACATCACTTATGCCTTGAAAATATTGAGATTATCACAAAATACGCCCACAATTTTAAGCACAAGCTCAAAGAATCTCTTGAAATCATCAAGCATCCCAACAATCTGAATGGGGATGGAGGTATTGAAGTTAGCAAAAGTTGGCCTCCTCTGATCTCTAGTAATTAACCTCATCCTTTCATCTCTTATTTTTCTTTGTTTCCTTCCTTCCCCTTTAACCTTCCCATCTCCTCTTCTCCTCATTTCCCTCATTTTCTCTTTTCCCTCTTTCATATTACCTTCTTTTTCCCTTCTTTCCTTCCCCTATCCTTTACAGAATTTTTACCTACTCTTCCCTCTCTCCTTTGATCTCTTCCCATTTCATTAGTTTCTTTAATCGTGTTCCTTCTTTATTCATTATTTTTATTATTTATTTTATTATTTATTTATTTTATCCGTTTATTTCATTTATTCTTTGGTTGTATCTTTTTTTTCCTTTCTTTTGATCTATTTTATTTTTATCTTATATTATTTATTTGTATTGTATTTTTCATTCTCTTCTTTTTCTTTTTCTTGTCCCTCATTCATTTAATTCTTTCCTTTAATTATTTAATTCTGTTTTTATTTACTTTATTCTTTGCCCTCGTTTGTTTTCCTTTTATTTGCTTTATATTTCTTTTTCTTATTCTTTTATTATTTCATTTATTTTAATTATTTCTTCCTTCTTTGTTTATCTTAATTTGTTTCCTTTTCCTTTTTACTTTACTATTATTTTATTTCTATTTCATCTTCTCTCCTCCTCTTTATTTATTATTTTTCTTGTTTATTGAGCTTTGGTTTTTCCTTCTTTTATTTTTTCTTCCTTTATTTCTTATTTTTCTTTATCTTTCTATTTTCTATTGTTTATGGTTCAAGCTCACCTCTCCTCCTTTCTTTTCTCTTTTGGTTTCTTTATGTATTTCTTTACTATTCTTTTCTTTCGTATCCTTCTCTCATTTTATCTTATTATATTATGCTTATGATGGGTCTCAATTGTGACCCGAAACATCGATCCAAAATGCATACAGTGGATTCATCTCCAATTTTTGACTCTTTAAAATCCATGCACAGAAACGTTCAAACTAAAATAATATGACTTTCCATATTTAGCATCTATGTATCTGCATTTCTAGTTATTTATAAATAATTAAAAATTCATATTTATACTTATTTTTTAACACAAAAGCAATAAAGTAATCGGATAAATTTTGTATATAAAGTTGAACATATATTATTTTGATTTACATAATATATTAATCAATGCTACATAAATATATTAAGGTAATATCCATGTAAAATTAGTATATAGTTAAATATATTCGAACATAGTGAATCACATTATTAAATGTGGTTGACTAATTTTTTAATGTCACATTGTAACATTGGATAAATTGCAATGAAATGCAACAATGCAAAAAAGTTTGTCACTGTCTGATAATGTGGTTGTCACATTGTGACAACAAATATATATATGTACCATTCTAATGTCACAAAATGTTTGATTATTAATGTTAAATTAGATAGATTTATGTACCATTCAAAAGTCATAACATATTTGATTATTAATATTAATCAATAATAATAATAAAAAAATATATTTCGCTAAATTAAATACGGTTAATTACCAAACAAAATCAACCTCATTATTTATTTATTTTAATAATGTTAATGTCATTAATAATATAAATATTATTAATAAAATTTCATTAATATAACTGTTATAATTTAAATATTATTATTTTAATCACATTAAATTTTAATAATCATTACCAATATTATTTTTTTAAACATTTTAATATTATATTAATAATATTATTAATACTCTTTTTATTAAAAATGTTACTAATAATATTAATTTAAATGTTATTGTTATCATTAATAATATATATTTATATATTATTCTTAAAAAAATATATAGAATTTATTATAAACTATTTATAAACTTATAAAATTTATAATAATAGTTATTATTAACATATTTTTAATAATATTTATTATAAAATTTATTTATAATAATAATTATTAAAACCTAAAATCATAAAAACTTTTTTTAATAAAAACAAGTAATATTATCTTAAACACTTAATTTATAAAATTCAAATATTAAGGAAAAAATCCCTAATACTATGGAACTTAAACATACAAAACTTAAACATTAAATATATAAAACTTAAAGTTATAAAATCCTAAAATCTAAAAACAAAAATTATAAAACCATAAGCGATCACATTTACCGGAGTGAGATTTAATATTTTAAATGATAAATAATTTTTTTGTGCTTTTTAAATTTTCGATAACTTAAAATTATAAAAACCTAAACCTTACGTATATTATATTATATTATATTATATTATATTATATTATATTATATTATATATATATATATATATTATAGGTATTAAAGTTATAATTTAAATGTTTTTGTTTGTTTGTTTAGTTGCTTGTGATTTTCTAGGTTTTGATGTGTGGCTTGAAGAGGTGCAATTCAGGGTCATCTAATCTTAAGTTGACTAAATTTATTAGCATGTCTCCTCCCCCTAGCACATGGCACAACCACCTTTTCTGAGGTTTGATCCTGGGTCGCCTTGCTAACTAGACTCATCCTCAATGGGTTGTGCTAGTGAGACTTCATAAGTTATAATTTAAATGTTGTTATATTATAAATTTTCAAAATTTATATGATTAATGTCCACATGCTCTTGGACAGACGGTGATGAAGTGCTTTGTTAAAGCACTCCTTGATGTGAAGGTGTCATATTGGACATGATAGAAATATAGTCCTCCAAATTTACATAACAAAAAAAAAAATATATCATTAATAACATTGCTAACATTATCTTTCTAAACATTACTAATATTATATTAATGATATTTTTAATAATAATGTTCGAAATGCGTCCGCCAAAAAAACTTTTATGTGATTTTTACAGAAAAACTTTGCTTAATTCATTATAGATCAAAGAAACTTAAATACAGAAAATAATAATCTTATTAATGATATTTCTAATAATTTTATATTTAATAGTAATTTGAATATCGTTATTATTAATATTAATAATATTTATGGTAATAATTATCATAAATTTATGAAAAAATATTATAAACTATTTATGAACTTTATATAATATTTATTATAAACGGATTTATAACAATATTTAATATAAATTGTATTTATGATAATATTTTTTAAAATCTAAAGTAATAAAAGGCTAAAAGTTAAAATATACAAAAGTCTGAATATATACCACTTAAAGAGACATATTATTATTGTTGGTTTCAGGAGACGTATTCATTTAGAAAAATTACGAGTGTTAAAGTGATTTGAAAAGTTCTGAATGGGAAATTGATTTCGACATGCAAGCTGCGTGAATATTGAATCAGAGAAAATCTCTTTATCATTGTTTTTATGATTTCAGGAAACATAAGGAATCGTAACAAAATATGTGAATTAGTATAATGCATCTTATTGTGTTCTCATAAGAGTTTCTGCGTACTAATTTATATATATATATAAATATAAAAGTCCGAAGTTCCCATTCAAAGTATTGAGTGAGCCTGCAACTTTAACGTAGCATTTAAAAAGAGGTTTGGTCATGTCCTCTTATCGAAATGAGGCCAATCCCGCGAGCACTGTGACCATAAAAAACTTAGTTGGAGAGCCCAAGTGACCATAAACAACTTAGTTGGAGAGCCCGATTTTTATCAACACCAAATCCCGTAACGGCTAAGTTGAAAAGTTCAAATTACTTTAGATTAGTAATTGCTACTCCTCCTTTTGGGGGTTGCCAAAGATCAAACATTAAAACAATATTTTTATCAGAATTTAAAACAATCCAGAATCACTCGGTTGCGTTCACCCGATCCAAAAACTTAGTAGAATAATTCTATTGTTGTGACCTGATGTTGCACCGCCCATCGTTGGGATTATCTGCATCCGGATCTACAATAATGTGAAAGAACAGTGTTAGCATCAAAAGGTTTTAACCGAAATGATAAAATAAATGATCTTGTAATATAAAACAAGCAACTTCTTGGTCCTAAGCAGCACTTAGACAATTATAATTCACTGATTTATCTTGCATAGTTTATAGTTATCTAAAGAGCCAGGGTTCAGCAGATTTGATGATACAAAACACCATTTATATATTGATGTCACACATCCACAAGTTATTTTATACATATTAATTTTTTTTTACTTAACTGTCCTATGTTACACATAGAATCTAATTGTAAAACATGTGAATTTACCATTGCAATCATTAATTACAAACAGATTTAATATAACATTGACTTTTATTACAATTCATATACAATCGTGCTGATTATGATTCCCTCAATGCGTGACTTAGGGTGTTAAGGTTGTCACATGGAATGAGTCGATCTTGTGGACAAGATAGACCTTCCTAGAATCTAAAGAGATCTAGTGACAAGCAAGCCAATAAAAAACTATCTTTCTCTAAATATGCATTTATAAACAAAGGAAAACAAGTGATTTAGGCCTACCTTGGGTCCAATGCAAGTTTGTGGAAGCCTCGCTCCTTCAATCCAAATGAGTTCCCTCGTTGCGAATCTGCAAACACAAACAAGAAAACAAATTAAATAGCACCTAAAAAGCCAATATCATAAAACATATTTAACATGAAGATCAAGGAATTCATGAAACAAATGACATAAGACAATTTGTTGAGAAAAATGAATCTGATTGTATTAATTCAAATCAAAGAAGAACTTTACAACCTGTGCCTTGATGCTGTACAAGCTCCTCCCAGGGTCCAACAAGAAGTCTCCTCTACTTTGACAAGTTTCACTCTCTTCCCAGTGAAGCCAAAAAGGTATGCGATCTCTCCTCTCAAGCTTAACTAGGAAGTCTCAATTCCACCAGCATTTACCCTAAAAAATGTTCAGCTTCTAATCTCCCTAGCAACCAGCGCAATGCCTTAATTTATAGTGCAATGGAGGGAAGTTACTAGGTCCTCCTTCAAAGGGATAAAGCCCTCCTTCAAAGGGATAGCTCCTCTCATCAAGGGATTAGCTCCTTCTCTTTTGGGATGTATGAATCACCTAAGAGCGACCAATCCACGTCAAAATTCCTTCTAGAATCATCTAGAATTAACCCAAAGTGAGTTTTTTAGAATAAACTTGCGCCTTTGTGACTTTCACAGGGGTCCGCACCCACTCCTTTAGGGACAAAGCGGGCAGGTCCGCAGTTTTTGTGAACAGGGGGTGCAGGACCGCAGGCAATAGTAAGAGAAAGTGCGGAATCAGAGCTTTGTTGATTTTCAATGTCTTTCTCTCATTTTCAAAGCTTGACTTGAAGAGCTGAGGTCTGAGACTTGCTTAGGAGGATAGTACAAGTGATGATAGACCCATACTGACTGCAGATAATCATAGTGATGATATTTTTGTGTAATAGATTTCCCCCTAAAGTGCGAAGTCTGTAGTAGATGAGGATTTTTATTTATCATTTAGGAAGAGTGAAGTATTTTATCATTTCGAGGATCATCTTGTGGAGAACCCGGTCGGAACCTGTTAAAACATTCAATGCAAGATATATATATGAGATCATATCATTGCTGAGGTAGGCATTCCCATACTCAGATCAAAACTAACTTAGAAAACTAACTACTGCTCTGATACATGAATGATCTTGTAATACATCACAAGTATAGACTCATGTGGACACAGTATGGATGCAGCCATTTGTTTATGAATAGTCCATCATATAATGAATACAAAATTCCTCGCAGCCTGGATTGCGGAAACTAGATCCAAGGTCTTCATTTCTACTTCCCAAAACAGTACGATTCTATCCATGCGAATGAATGTGTTGAAGGCGAACATGGTAGAAACCACTTGATTACCAGTCAATGATGTAAACTGTTAACAAGTGTGAGAGAAATCACTAGTGATGTCAATGGCTCTCAAAGTACCCAGTACAATCCATGAGATGTGAATAAATGTGTTGATGTCGAACATGTCATGGAATCCTTTGATCGAAGGTCAATGATGCAACCTGTCGTCAGAGGCGAGAAACCTGCCATTGAGGCATGCAAGGTATTGACGATTTCTAGATCATCTTTCTAGATAATGAGCTGAAGTTGATAGAAAGAAATCCGTCACAGGCAAGCCCACAACACGAAATCATGGATCAAGTTGAAGAAATTTAGTTACAAGGACTGACTCAGGGATGGTCGTGATGGATGATAGATATGTTGTAGATAAATGGCTTATTGGCAGTGACCTTTTGAACACATAACGACACAACAGATGGTTTGGTGACAATTGATCCAAAGTTAATACCTAGAAACCGACTGAAGACTTTCAATGTGGTTTGATCAACTGTTAGGCAAAGGACTTCCCAACCCAGGTGAATAAAAGTGTCGTGTTCAAGAGTGGTTACAATGTATGAAAAACAGGCTCATTTTTCTCTCTTTTCCCCCACCATTTCTGGCAAGTACCTCCTTATTTTTGACAAGCTTGAGGAGGATAACATTTGGTCCAACTTAGTTTAAATTCGAACCCTAAGAAAGAGTGGTTCGTTCCTGTTTGTAATTAAACAGGTCCTTTACTGTGAAATTTTAACGAGTCCAGTATAGGAGAAACTCGGCGTTTTTCAATTTTAGAGAGTCTAAAAAAACTTAAGAAGACTCCAGGGTTGACCTTTTTCGTAAATTTGTGTCTCCCAAGCCCGAAAAAGTATAAAATAATACTTGAGAGAACCGCTTGATCTTTACGACCAAGGAGTACTTTTCGTAATTAGTGCCCCTGATCCAAAAAAGTAAAAAAGCGATCAACGATACATCATTTTGTAACCAATATCGAATTTGAAACGACAAAAATCTGGCAATCTTTTCATGTTTTTACGGTCAGAAAAGAGTTGTAAGTGGACCATCCTTTTAGTTCCGTTTTTAACGAGTTTAAAAAGAAAAAACTCGGCAATCTTTTCATGTTTTAGGAGTCTAAAAAGAGCATAAAGGTGACTCTAAATGTTTTTCCGTCGAAAATTATAGATTTCACCTGAATAATCCTTTATCCTGAACAAAAATGCAAACATTACTCATACCTGTTTGAAATGGATAAAAACGCTGCAAAAATTACCTTTCTAAAGTGAAACATAAACAAATTTTCAATTCATTTATTCAAAAAACTTATAAAAAGGGCTTTCGTCAATTCATTTTTACCGTTTGAGATTTGGGTGAGAAAATAGTGCTTTTGTTCAGAAACTTCCAGTGAAGATTGCGGAAAATCCAACTGTCGGAATCGAACACCGTCTTCTCCAGGTAATCCACATTATCCTACTCTTTAATTTCAACCATTTCAATTTTTGTTTTAGGGTTTTATTTCATTTTTTAGAGGGTTTTTAGGCTAAAAACCCGCACGCAGGGGCCCGTAGGCGTAACATTGGCAGCGCACGGACCCCGACCTTTTCTCAATGGGGAAAAAGTCAGGGGTCTGCACCTTCCATGAAGGCAAGGTGCAGACCCACACACTGTCTCTAACATAGAGGGTGCGGTCCCCGCAGCAAGGGTTTTTAACCTAAAAATTCTCAAATTTGACCCAAACAATTTAATTTCTTGCATTCTAATTTGCCTTTTTATTGGATGTAGAGTGTACATCATGCTAGATTGGCATGAACAGGAGCATGAATATGTGGATCTTGCCACGTTGAATCACCAACCTTTGATTGATGCATTGAAGGCGTACGGCTTGTACAAATTCTAGGCCATACTTGGCATGAGGGCCCAGGTGGATTTCTTACAGTGGCTGGTAGACAGGTGGAGCATACAAGACAAGTGCTTCTTCGTTGGTGGCCACCAAATCGAAATCGAGCTGGCAGACATATACTTTTTGGCCGGTTTGCCTAAGAGAGGTGAAGACTTGACTCTATTCGGGACTAGGCCAGTGGCCTGTCTGTCGATAGCCTCCAGCTAGAGTTTTGCAACAGCCAGGCTAGAGACAAAGGGATAGACATTAAAACCATATCCCGTCTTGAGCTCATGGTGATCGCGTTTACTGTCACCAGACTTTGCTGGAGTGCCGCATTACATATTGCCACCAGATCTCAGATACGAATGGCAGTTGGCTGCTTTGGAGGCACCATCTTCAACTGGTGCGATGCTGTGTTGGCCAATGTAAAAGGCCAACTGACCAGAGCCAAGAACGGACAACTGAGGACCTTTGGTTATGGGGCTTTGGTTGTGAGATTTGGTCTAGAGAGGGTCCCAATGTTGGTCCCGCAGCACCTTACTGTTGGAGTTGGGCTTCCTCAAGAGCCCAAACTGATGCGATGGGTTGCAGTTATGGCCCGTCATCCGGGCGAGGGGACAGAGGTTGTTTGATTCAAACTTGAGTATTTCCAATGGTTGAAAAACCAGGTTTTTTCTATTCAGGACTTCCCTTATGCTGCGGTAGATTTTCATGGTGACCCAGACATGGCTCTTCCACCAGGAGAGCAATGCGATGACTCAGGTAAAGTCATTTTCAACATTTTCCTATTTTAATTTTTTTTTGTTTTTTATATCGTTTCAAAATTGATAGTGAAAGTTTCAAATGCATATGTGGGTCCACAGTGACCAGCCGCTCTCTGGCCTTATGAGAGGAAACAACCAGCTGTAGTTGCGCCAGCCACACAGGATGAATCAGCAGAGACCTTGGCCGAGTTGGAGAGTCATCTAGAGCGCTTGACAGGAGACATTCCGGAGACCAGCATAGATGACATTCCTCGTCGACTTTAGCGCTATGTGATTGGGGTCCCAGGACCTTTTAGGAAGTTCCTTTGTAAAGTGGCCGATGCAGTGGTTTCTTATCGAGATCATCAACAATGATAGGATGATCACCTATTGTAGGCACATATGACATTTTTGCTTTTTGTACTTATCATTTTTGTCGATCATAAGGTGTTTTTCAACCTATGATCGAGGACGATGTATTTTTGACACACTCCTATATATATATCACTATTATCGCTTTATCTTGTAAATCTTATTATGGAATGTTTTTAAATTTATATGTATGATTATTGGAAATGTCTACTTAACATTTGAGAAGCAATTGCATCTGCTAATGTATTTAAAGATCTTGGAATATGCTGATATTCAATATAATCAAATTCACGTTCCAAGAGACGCACTCTCAAAAATAATCTCAATAACACTGGATTTCTAATGGCATACACTCTATTAAGCTGTAATACAACGAGTTCAGAATCTAACCTCACTATCAAACTCTGAATCCCAAATGAAATAGATTCAGATAATAACTCAATCACTGCACTATACTCGGCAATGTTGTTCATTGTTTGACCGAGGCTTACCCCATGCATAGATACCAACTTGTCAGAGGGTGAGTAGATAACCCAAGCTACAGAAGAAATGTTCTGTGTATTACGACAAGCACCATCAGCGAAACCAATGTATGTTTGGAGAGGCATCGACATCTGCAATATCAAGAGTAAAACCAAGATAAGCAGGAATAATGACGAAAAACACTCTCTAAGCTAAGCACACTTTTTAAACTAAAACACACCAGCTAGAAAGAAAACTATCCTAACTAAAAATCTCCATACCCATTCTTTAAGCATAATACCTCTTCAGGTAAAGACCATTTCTGGGTTTACCTAAAGAGTCCCCGTCAAAGTCTACCAATTCATAGGCCCCTTTTGCTAGCTTTCGCTTGACAACATAGGGACCATGCCACATAGGAACGAATTTTCCAGCGCCTAATTTATCATTAGCTTGATCATACACTAAGACTAGATCTCCTTCTGAAAAATTTCGAGGGTTCACATTCTGATCATACTGAGCTTTCATACGTTTTGTGTGAGTTGCGATCGCCAATGCAGCATCACGTCGATTCTCATCTAATTGAGCCAAGTATAACAAACATTTTTCCTCTTCGGAAGTGGTTAGAAGTAACTCGATGGCCATTTGCAATGACGGGATTTCGCATTCAATGGGTAACACAGCTTCCAGACCATAAACTAGTTGGAAAGGAGTGAACCCTGTTGATGTTTTTACTGAGGTTCGATACGCCCAAAGCGTTGAAAATAGCATGTTATGCCAATTTGACCGATGAATCCCAATGATTCGTTGGATCATGATGACTAAAACTTTGTTGATGGATTCAACCAGACCGTTAGCTTTTGGATAGTAAGGAGTTGAACTATCGTGATGCAAGCCAAGCTGGCCTGTAAGTTCGGTCATCATAACGTTTCGAAAATGATGCCCATGATCAGTGATGATCGCTTGTGGAACACCAAACCTAGCAATCATATGATTGAACACGAAAATTGCAGCCGTTTTGCCGTCTGTCTCAAATGTAGGCATCGCCTCGGCCCACTTGGTAAAATAATCTACCTCAAAGATGATATACGCATGCCCCCCGGCCGAGTGAGGTTTACATGTAATAAAATCGATACCCCATTTGGCAAAAGGACCAACTGCAATTATAGGGTGAAGAGGAGTAGGTGGAGCGCGCTTTTTTTGATAAAAAAATTGGCAGTTGTGGCATTTTCAGACCGCGTTAATACAATCTTTAAACAAAGAGGCCAGAAGTAGCCAGTGCGCAATATCTTTTGGGTTGTGGCATACCCAGACATATGACCGCCACATGCTCCAGAGTGACAGTCATTTAGAACCCTTTCAGCTTCCTCGTGAGAGTCCGCCCCATGGCGATAAAGAGTATCTCCAATAATCCTGAATTGTTGGGACTAGAATCGTATTTTCCGACGTTCTGACCTTGAAATTTCTGGCCGAAAGGATTGGGTCTGGAGATAAATGATGATATCCCCATACCACGGATCTAAAGTGCTGATGAGAAACAAGGATTCGTCCACAATGGGCTCCTCCGCCACAGTTTCTGTGTCAGCACGCGGGAGGTCACACATTAATTCCACAAAAACTAAAGATTTCTTAGACTTAGATTTTTCAAATTCCAAGTCGAACTCCTGCAGGATCACAATCCATTTAGAGTACTTTCCCCCTAGCAATTTCTTGGTCAAAATGTAGATCATAGGGTTGCAATGGGAAATTACTGTAGTTTTACGTAGTAAAATGTAGTGACGAAAACGTTGGACAGCTTGAACAGCTGCCAATGCCAATTTCTCCACATGTGAGTATTTTAGCTCAGTTGGATTTAAAGTTCGACTAAGGTAATATATCACATGTTCAGTACTGAATTCATCTTCCTGAACTAAGACCATTCCAATGGTGGAATGAGAGGCGGCGAGATACAAGAAGTAGTCCTGGTTGAAGTTGGGAGGATGCAATAACGGTGCATGGGTCAACGCGTGTTTTAGTACATCAAAAGATTTCTTAGCTATCTCATCCCAATAGAATGGAGTATTCTGTTTCAACAACCGGGTAAAACCCTTTGTAACCTCGGCGTAGTTAGAAATGAATCGTCGTAAAAATTTTGGTTTCCCTTGCAAACTTTGGAGTTGGCGAAGACTCAAAGGAGGAGGCAATTTGACAATAGCTTCAACCTTCGAGGGATCGACGTGAATGCCAGCTTCCAAAACAACAAAACCCAGCAATCGACCCATTTCTATACAGAAAACACACTTGTGTGGATTCAACTGAATCCGATAATGCCTACACCTCATAAAGATTGCTCGTAAATGGATGAGATGATCAGCTCGATGTAATGAATGAGTAGGCAAATCATCGAGATAGGGTTGCACAATGTGCTTGATGTTATGAAACGCATAAGACATGGCCCTTTGAAAAGTTGGCCCGACATTCTTGAGCCCAAAAGGTAATTTGCAATAAGCAAATGTCCCCCATGGACAAATGAAAGTCGTTTTTGGTTGATCGGCAGGTAGAATATTGATTTGATTGTATTCGAAAAAACCATCCATGAAGGAGAATATTTCGGTGCCAGCACAATCATCAATGATTTGATTGATATAGGGAGTTGGGTAATTGTCCTTTGGACAGGCTCGATTAATGTCCCTATAATCGATACATATTCTTATTGTCCCTTGCTTTTTGTTAATTGGAACAATATTCGATACCCAATCCATTAACGGGATCGGATAAATGAAACCTGCTTTGAGTAATTTTTCAACTTCTGCTTTAATAGCAGCAACTTTTCTTGGGTGAATCTGACGCAAACGTTGCTGGACGGGTTTAGCATCCGGGTAAGTTTTGATTTCATGAACAACAATTGCGGGGTCAATTCCTGGCATTTCCTCATAGGACCAGGCAAACACATCGCGGAATTCTTGAAATAGGGCCTTATATATTTGAATTTCATATTCTGTACATGAGGCACCTATATGAATGTTCTCAACAATTCCAGGCTTAACCGAAATGTCAATAGGAATAGTTCGAGAGATGTTTCCCAAATTTAACTCCGAATCAGGATTTTTCATTGGATTCTGAGGTTCCTTGACATATTTAGTCGTAAAAATTGATGAAAAATCTTTTTCAAAACGATCATTCTCGGGTAAGAACGAAGATCTGTGATGGAGGTCTTCCCATGGTAAATCATCTACACATAGGATTTCACGAATTTGCTCATCAGAGTGAACAAGTTCGAAAAACGTTGTTGAATCTGAGCTTGATGTGAAAAGTGATTCCTCACGCAGCACATTCATTAAGTCAATTTTGGTTGAAGATGGGCCGGTAAATGATTGCACGGCTTCATACGCAATTTCATATGGACTCAAAGGCATAACATCACCAAATGAGTCTATCTCAGATTCGGAAGGAACGATCCAAGGATCATCATAAACAATGGTGTCTAATGAAATCATATGAATGGTTGCAAAAGAAGACGATGCGTTGATCAGAGGAAAAGGAAAAGTTCCCAGTAACCCGACATCTTTAACTAGTCCTACTCCAACATCCTTATACGGGATAGTCATTTTACCGACATGCTAAATGCTTTCAGAAGAGGTTGGGTCAGATGAAAAATAAGCCAGCTGGTCTATTGTTACGATATTTCCATTATGAGGAAACTTTATAACCCGAAAGACCGATGAAACGATAGCTGTCATAGCGTAAGACCAACTACGACCCAAGAGAAGGTTGTAATCTAGAGGGGCATCAACCACCTCCACATCTAGATTAATGGTTTTTCCTTCAACCCCTATAGGTAGATCCTACAGAATGCTAAAAGGATGAAACCCACGGCCATCAAAGGCTTTTAGAATTGTCGGGGATTGATTTAGTGAAGGAGAACCAAGCGATCTCCAACACTGTATCGACATAATACACGTTGAGGCTCCCTCGTCAATCATAGTCCTCTGAATAGGCCTACTTTTGACTATCACTGGGATCTGGAAATCCATTTGATGAGGTAAGCACGGTGTACTATTTTCTAGATCGAAAATTATTAGATTCGAGTCCTAAACGTCAACAGCTCCTATAGCTGAAAAAAGTAACTTACGCTGTGCTGGACATGATTGCAGCACTTCCAAAGGCGACATTGCTGAGGGTGAAACAGCTAAATCCTTAACAATGTTATAGTTTTGAGCCGCTCTCGCATGTGGATTGAAAGCTGACTTTCGAAGTATACCCTTGGCGGGCGGTTTGATTACCAAGTCTAGATTAGGTTTCTCAATCTGTAGTGGATCGGAACCGAGAGCTGAGGTTGATGGGTTAGAATGAGAAGATTCTTCTTCTTTACCATCAACAAGACTTTTACTACCATAATCATGCGATCGAGTCGCAATCCTAACATGGGACATCATCAGTATGGGTTCTTCATTGGCACTCGAGGAAGAACCTATCATCTTACTGTCTTGAATTGGAAAAGGATCCTTCAAAACAGCAGGCGTTTCGGAACTTTTGACAATCTTTGCAACCTCTGCACGATGAGGGCAGTCTCTTGTAAAATGTTCTTCGTCACAAATGAGACAAGGATAACAAGGTTTTCATTTTCATCATTGGATTACGATTTTTCAGGTTTCTCTTTTGAATTTTTGTCCATTTTATTTTTCTTCTTCCCTTTCTTCTTACCACCGGATTTTGATTTGGCTGTAGATGACTCTACAACGTGAATATCAGCGAAAATCTCCACGGAAGAATCTCCTGTCGGAGAATCTGGCAAGGTTATGATAGGAGAAAAATTCTTGGAAGACTTCTTCTTACTTTTGGTGTTAACCATACCAATCATACCATCAGCGGCATGAGACCCTGAAGGAGCTGCAGCGATTCAATTTTGCTTAGGAAGATCGGGGATTTTTTCGTGTAACGTACCTGACTGAGTATAAACCAAGTCAAGGTACTATGCTTGAGCAATTACTTTCTCCTCAGTAACGACTCCGGCCTTAGCCACATCCTCAATTATCTTTGGCAACAAAGATTTTACAAACCATTTAGCCAAGATCTTATCCAGAATAAAAACATTCACTAAACGCCGTCGACGTCTCCATTCATGAATGTGATCTGAAATGTAAGTGGACGTCGACTGCTTTAATGAAGTTAGTAATTCCGTGCCATTGTCATATCTTACTGGCAACTGAAAATGAGTTAAAAATGACGTAGCTAATTGACTAAAGTTATAAAAAGTGCCTCGCGGTAACTCAATGTACCACTTGGCCGCGAGACCAATTACAGTGCAGTGGAAAAGCCTTAGATGGATTGAATCATCTGAAATGGAGTTAGACGCACACCAGAGGTGATAAGTCATCAAATGGTTCGACGAGTCCTCTCCTGATTTGCCTTCAAACTTAGGAATATCAATAGGCAACTTATTCGGCATTGGCGACCAAAACGGAAGATAATTAATGGAATCGTTCGTTAGGCACGACAAGTCAGGCAAGTCCAAAGTTGCGATAAATGGTAACTGACAATTAGGGTCCTTAAAACTCTGGGTCATGAGACCAGCCCCAGGAGGAGGATATCTAGGATAACTATGAATAGGGATTGCATTTGGGATATTGTATCCTCCTGGAAAACCAGGATTAACTGGACCGTACTGGGGTTGTTGAGGTTTTTGATATGTGTACCCAGGGTACAGTTGATACTGATAGACTGGCTGCTGCACAGCAGGACTGAATTGGTACTTTCCCTGGTACGCTTGATAAGTAAATTGTGGTTGACTTGTGACAACCGTACTTGAACCAGGTTGTCCTACAGGCATCTGAACCGAAGTTTGAATCGTGGATCCAGACGGAGGTAAAGATGTCTGAGGAGTAGATATAGGAATAGTAGAAACCGGAGCTGTCGATACTCCAGAAGTAGGTGGGGTAGATTGAATAGATGTTGCGGCAATTGCAGCAGTCGTTTGAGGTGGAGTACGAGGCGTACTAGGCCCAGGCTGAGAAACTACCGAAGGTACAAAAGTTTGAATAGTAGACTAGACGGGTTGCTGGGGTGTACCAGAAACTAAGGGTTGTCCAGTTTGAGATGACAACTGTACATTTGGTTGCAAGACCTGTTGTGTTTGCGATGGATCCCACACTAAATTCATTCCAGATACGGACCCATAACAGGTTGAGGATATTGAGGACCATAACCAGGTTGAGGGTAGGGTTGATAATTCAAAGGTACATTTCCTGTTCCTTGAACATATGATTGACCAGAGGGTGGTTGGAAACCTTGGTTTGAGTAATGACCTTGGGGTTGATACCCTTGAGGCACGTATTGATACTGGGGTTGACCTTGAGGTATAAATTGATACTAGGGTTGACCTTGAGGTACATATTGAGTCTGGGGTTGACCTTGAGGAACGCACTGTCCCGTAGGTATGTATTGTCCTTGAGGTTGCCCCCCAGGCGCAAATTGGGTACCTTGAGGTTGCCCCCCAGGCGATAATTGAGGATTTTGCGGCTGCCCCCTAGGTGGTAGCTGGCCACATTGAGGTTGAAGATTAGGAATAGTACCTGACATCATGAGAATATCTTCTACACTCAATGGCTTAGTACCATTGCTTCCAGTTAATAACCCTTGTTCAATGGGTTGAGGAGATGCTCCCGAAAAAGTACCAGAAAGTGACTGATACCCAGAGGAAATAGAAGGACCGACGTACAAAAAGGATTCTGGTGATTGAGTAAACATGGATGACTGTCTTGACATATTTAATGGAGGATAGTAACCTCTAGGTGTTTGGTGATAAGGAACAGGAGGTGGTGAAAAACTTAACCCTGGGTTTTCCAAGAAATTAGTCAAAGAAAGATACCAAGCACTGCTCCTAGGTGGACTGTAAAAAATTGATTCACGCTCCCTTAGCTCAATAGCAGGTTGATTTTCAGGGATAGGGATGCCTACTTCTTCTTCCGGAGTAGCAAGTTCTTCGATAGCTATAAGTCCAGAAGGAAGATTTTGGGTAATTATTCTTTCTACCCTGGGTGAACCAAGACCACTAGAAGCTGGAGAAGCAAACCCTGATGTTGGAGTAGCAGCAAATTCACTTTCAGGTTCTGATATTTCAGGTTCCTCACCTATATCACTAGTAGATGAAAAGCTACCAGTAACTTTGGAAACAGACACTGATTGTGGATTATAATCTGCTAGTAAAGCTTGAAAATCAGGATGTACCACCAAAGAAGACTCTCCTTCTTCAGGTGACCCAACTCTACTGTCTCTAGGAGATACGAGGGCTCTTAACCCTTCAGGCTGGCTCGGTGAAAACTCAGGAGGTTGGCCCTGAAGTCTGCGGGACTTCCTCGGTAATTCATCCACGATTAAAAAAATTTGACTACTTCACACGCAAACAAAGTAAAATCTCAATGAAAACCACCTAAAGCCTCTAAAGAACCAAACAAATTTGAATCACATGCCTAAAGAATCTAGGAGATCAAACACACACAAACAATAACTTTATGTACTGAAAACCTAGTTGGTGATGAAGCCCAACATCACAGAGTTCAATACAGAAATGGCGGTTGGAACAATTACCCCAACAACCTGCTTAATGAATAGACTGACACAAGTTCCTCCACTAAACCGTCTCGAGTGAAGAGAACCCCCCAGAAAATCCAAGTGAGTCTAGCCGACGTCTACTCCAGGTAGAGTGGGATCTTCCCACCACTGTCACCTTAGGAAGAATCCTAAAGAATATGGTCACTAAGGTTACCAACCGAAACAAATATACCTGGGGGAATAGTCTACGATCCGATACGCACGCAAGGGCAGAGTAACAAGCTCAATCCCCGTGAAGGCTCCTTGACATAATCCAAGGTTTACCAACAAGTGGCCCCAGGCTCTTCGACAATGGTTAATCTGAGGTTTACCATTTTTAATACGTGAATATCTGGAATCGTTCCCAATGAGGAAGGATTGATTCCCACACTGGTTCGGACACGATCTCGTGCTTCTCCTTTAAGAGGAGCTTTCCCAGAGCATAAATGCAACAATTGGATTTCTTTCCTACCGCAAGATACAACTACTTGTTTGTTTTACTGTCTTGGAGAGTTAATTACTCCCTACTCCAAGACACTAGCCTAAGCTATGTTGGTGTATCAGAGCCCTAGAAATAAAAATATTACTAGATGAATTTTACTTTAAGCGTTATTTTTATTGGTTTATGTTTAAGTCAAGAGGTGCGGAGATGAAACTCGTGGTATGAATCTCAACTCAAAATCACTAAAAAATGCACTTAAGATGATTAAACAATTTCCTTTCAATGAACTTCTAGCTAGGAAAGAGTCTAAGAATGCAAATACTTGTAAACACAAATCTTTCTTGACAAAAAAATGAAAAGAAGAGCTTTTTGTCCTTTCCAATGCACTCAAAACGAGACAACTAGTTATTTTCACAAAAATTTCCCTTTTCTTTCAAAACACTCAACCACTACAAAAAACAAACTTTTTCCAAAAGAGATTTTTTTTTTTTTTTAATAAAACACTGAAAACGATGGAAATGACTAATCTTGAGATCTATAAACTATAAAAACCTATTTGAAGTCAAAGCTTACAAGATGTCTTTTTAAGGATGTTTTACTTAACTAGATGTAAACTAAGGACCAATTTATGCAGAATCACAAATCAGTCACAAAACAACCAATTTTTGTTTTCTTTTCTAAAAATGAAATCCAAACTTTTAACACAAGCTTTTTCGAAGTTTTGTAAAGAGAAAACACAAGGTGGATTCCTCAACAAAGGTAAAGTTTTCAAATGGTCAGACTCATAAGAAGGCTGGTAAAAACCAAGGTGATCTGAGGCTTCTACAACTTCTAAACTCAAAGCTACTACAAGACCAAACTGAAAACCAAACCCAACAAGCAAAACTTCTAGTAATTTCACCTAAAACCCTAACACCAATGAAATTATCCTAAGGAAAGGTTCTGATAGGTTATATGCAGGTTTGGGCAGGGGATAATAACATCTAAACAAAAACTACGCTGACTAACAGAGAAAATCTTAGGTTTTCCAAAATTTTGACAGGGTGGACGCAGGCCCACAGTTAACACAGGTGCGGGACCGCTCTGTGCTAAAAGCAAAAGTACGGATAGGTCCGCACTGTGTCAAAAGCCTAGGGTGCGGTCCTCTCCCAAAGTTATGAAAAATAAAAAATAACCCTGGATCTACTAAGTCTACCCAATTCCACACACAACAAGCCAAAAACAGAAACAAAAACACAGTTTCTTAGGTCAAAGTAAAAAACAAGGAAAAAATCAAGTCCCCAGTGGAGTCACCATTTTGTCACACAGAATGAGTCGATCTTACGGACAAGATAGACCTTCCTAGAATCTAAAGAGATCTAGTGACAAGCAAGCCAATCAAAAACAATCTTTCTCTAAATATGCATTTATAAACAAAGGCAAACAAGTGATTTAGGCCTACCTTGGGTCCAATGCAAGTTTGTGGAAGCCTCGCTCCTTCGATCCAAATGAGTTCCCTCGTTGCGAATCTGCAAACAAAAACAAGAAAACAAATTAAATAACACCTGAAAAGCCAATATCATAAAACATATTTAACATGAAGATCAAGGAATTCATGAAACAAATGACATAAGACAATTTGTTGAGAAAAATGAATCTGATTGTATGAATTCAAATCAAAGAAGAACTTTACAACCTGTGCCTTGATGTTGTACAAGCTCCTCCCGGGGTGCAACAAGAAGTCTCCTCTACTTTGACAAGTTTCACTCTCTTCCCAATGAAGCCAAAAAGCTATGTGATCTCTCCTCTCAAGCTTAACTAGGAAGTCTCAATTCCACCAGCATTTACCCTCAAAAATGTTCAGCTTCTAACCTCCCTAGCAACCAGCCCAATGCCTTAATTTATAATGCAATGGAGGGAAGTTACTAGGTCCTCCTTCAAAGGGATAAAGCCCTCCTTCTAATGGATAGCTCCTCTCATCAAGGGATTAGCTCCTTCTCTTTTGGGATGCATGAACCACCTAAGAGCAACCAATCCACATCAAAATTCCTTCTAGAATCATCTAGAATTAACCCAAAGTGAGTTTTTTAGAATAAAATTGCGCCTTTTTGACTTTCACAGGGGTCCGTACCCACTCGTTTAGGGACAGAGCGGGCAGGTCCGTAGTTTTTGTGAACAAGCGGTGTGGGACCAAAGGCAATAGTGATAGAAAGTGTGGAACCAGAGCTTTGTTGATTTGCAATGTCTTTCTCTCATTTTCAAAGCTTGAATTAAAGAGCTGAGGTTTGAGACTTGCTTAGGAGGACAGTACAAGTGATGATAGACCCATACTGACTACAAATAATCATGGTGACGATATTTTTGTGTATCAAAGGTTATACACTAGAGAGTTTTGTGCCGAGTCATAGGCCACTTTTCATCCTTGCATTTCAATTTAATTAAACAATACATTGTGTATTGACTCGAGGACTATCCGGATTTCGGAGGTGTATCAATTCTTCTCTTATTTGACCTCCCACTTCGCATTAACTAGCTTGCTATTGCTCGGCCTAGGTGGAGGTGACACCTTGCTCGAGTCTTTAATGTTGTACCGCTCCGACGATGGATTCGAGATTTACTCCGAATCAATGGTCTCTAATCATTATTTGGATCGGACGGTGGAGGAGAAACTTGGGGTTCTATGCCTCCTATGTGGTGTGATTACCCTTTCATTTTTCCCTCTTCTGGTAACTGTGGGAGTTTTCCTTCTCGCTTAGATATTCCCATCACTGGTTGGTTGTTGGAATTGTTGCTTTGAAAATGTTTACAGTGGACGGTTTAAGTTATCTAAACGCTCGACTAAATTATCAGATTCTTTGGGTTTTGTGTCATAGACTTCTGCAGCGAATAGATTCTATTGCCGATTTTGACCAGTTACTGTTTCTAAGTAGTTTCATCTACTATGGTCTTTCCTCAATTTCTTATTTTGCTGTTGTTTATGCTTTTAACCATCGGTTCTCCTCCCAGCTGGAGTGGGGGTTTCTTGCAGAGATTAAGAATTAGGCAAAGAGTTGGATGGAACCCTCACTCAACTCTTCGAACGCGATAAAGGAAGTCTCATCCGTTTCCGCGTACTTGCGTTGTTTATGGTTCTCTACTTGGTTTATTTGGTTGGGGTTTCGGCTCTATAAAGAGTTCGAAGTATGAAATATTTGGTATGACTATATTTATCAGTGGTTTTGCTTAAAGATTGTCGTCATTGGAAATTTTTATACATTTGGTAGTTGCTAAGGGTTTTTATGTGGCCCTCTTGCGTCTTTAACAATTTTCTATAGTTATTTTGGCTAATACCATCCTGTAGGCACGCAATTCAGTGTTTGTATATAATTCTAAGATTTGGGTGAATTCAAACCCTGGCCCGACTCGATTAACTTCTTTTCTCGAAGATTGCTTGGTCAGTGATATTGTCATTATGAATAAATTGTAGTTCCTTGTATGCTTTTACTTGTCTACCCTCGTTTATAACCTAGAGGTGGTATTTCTTCTTGCAGTATTTTTGTGTGGGTTTTATCATGTTTAAAGTTGTGTTCTATTAGTCGACTGAAGTTGTAATTTTCTATATGGCCTGCACACTTGGAATAACACTACAACAATTGTGTGCCTTGTTTTTCTAGCTGTAATGGCTTGAAAATTTGATAGGATGAATCCTCAAGGTTTACTGTCGTAACTCTTTTCATTACTTGTATAAATGATGGCTTCTATTATAGCTCTCTCATTCACTTACTTGGTTTATATAGATATGCCAGTATTAGTAATAATTTCTAGGTTTGCAGGTTTCTGTGGTGTGGTTTTTGAGATTCTGAATTTAGATATTGCATAGTCATCATTTCAAGTTGTCTACGTTTTGATTCTAGAATAGGACTCATCCTCAGTTCTACACTTTAAACGTAGACAACTTGAAAATGAAGATTGTGGAATATCCGAATTTAGAATCTGATATACTTTCTTGTTTGGGATTTTAATGTAAACATTTTCCTTTAACTTTAGTGCTCCTTGGAAATTAATATCTGGGTACTCAGGATTTGCCTTTTTACTAAGAGATTTTTCATTCTAATTAGTGCATAAATATTTAAATTGCGTTATATGGTTTATCTTATTACCATGATAATTTTTTTAACAATCTCTGCCAGTAAAGATTTGGCATTCTGGTTAGTGCATAATTATTTAAACTGTGTTAAATAGTTTATCTTATTACCATGATAATTTTCTTACAAATCTCCATGAGTTTTCTAGTTATGGTTTACTGTATTTGGCTATGCCCTTTTACTGAGTATCAAGTATTCTTTCCTTTGCCTAGATGCATGAAATATCTAATTATGGACTCTATATGAAAATATGATAGATTAACTAGTCCATTTCTATCTTCTGGTAGTGATTAACATGCATAGATTATATCAACATATAGGATAAATTTCTAACTATTAAACATGAGGAATTTTCACTTATCTGGACCGTTGTCTCCTAGATGTATTCTTGTTTTGGTCTACAACCAGACCTTGCTTCTTATTTCTTTGCCTCCCAACCTTGAGACTATTATGCCAGTTAGTCTCCCCCCAAGTTGTTCTTGAATACAAGAACTTTCTTCCTTTTCTATGAGAACTCACAGTCTCACCACTATCTGGTCCAAACCAGACATAGCCACATAAAACTGCCTGACATTTCAACACAGATTTTCCATTTGCTCATCATTCTCCTTGATCTCAGATACCCCTATCCTCTTGATCTTTCTTGAATAAATCCTCAAGAAATCAGTTAGGGACAGGTAACTGTCAAACCTAACTATTTCAACATGTAAAATAATATTTACAGATAATTGCTATTTTACTTTTTCATAAACTAATTCAAGAAAAGTTCTTTTATAACTTTAAAATAATAAACAATTTTGTTTGTCTGTAGTAATTTAAATATTTACATTGTTTGGGGATATCACATATTCCCCCCCTAAGATGTAACATCATCCTGATGTTTTCCTTCTGAGAATAAATTCATAAATGTCTCCTTCATAACCTGCTCATCTTCCCAGGTAGCTTCCTCTGGCCCATAGTGCTGCCAGTGCACTTTAACCTCAGTGATAACTCGTTTCCGCAATGTTACTTCTCTTCAATCAAGTATAACCACTGGTCCATTGCAAGGTGCTTTTCTTGGCTCGTATTCGATGTAAACGTGATCGCCCACTTGGAATCCCCTGAAACTTCTTTTTCTATCAGCAAATCTCTTCTATCGGTCCTAAGCGACTTTCAAATTACTTCGTACATTTTTAACCATCTCTTCCATTTCCTCTAACATATATGGCCCTAACAGTATTTTCCCCTCTAGACCGCTCCAACTCAATGGTGTTTTATACTTACACCCATATAACACTTCAAAGGGACTCATCTGTAAGGATGTATGATACCCATTATTATACGCAAATTCTACCAAGTGCAGGTAGTCCTCCCATTTCGATGGTTGTTGCATTACATAAGTCCGCAACATGTCTTTGACTACTTGGTTTACTCATTCCATCTGCCCATCCGTTTGAGGATGATAAGCAGTGCTAAAGTGTAGTTGTGTGCCCAATCCTTCAAATAGAGCTTTCCAGAATGCTGATGTAAATTTCACATCACGGTCGGAAATGATCATTTTGGGTACTCCATGCAACTTAAAAATATTTTGCATAAAAATGTTAGCAATTTGTACTGCTCTATAAGTTGACTGTACTGGTATGAAATGAGAAGATTTTCTCAATTTGTCCACTACCACCATTATTGAGTCATTTTTCCTTTTAGACTTGGGCAGTCCGGTAATGAAATCGATGGATATGGTTTCCCATTTCCATTCAGGAATAGGCATTGGGTGGAGCAATCCCACTGGGTGGTGGTGCTCTGCCTTTACTTGTTGGCATTCCAAATAGCGGGCTAAATATTATGCTACCTCCTTTTTCATACCAGGCTATAAAAATTGCTTTCTAAAGGCAGTAATCATTTTTGGCATTCGAGGTGGCCTGCATAAGGAATCTTATGATATTCATCTAAAATTATATTTTTAAGATTTTTCTGGTTAGGTACATAAATTCTTTTCCTATAAATCAGCAAATCATCAGAATTTACCTCATAACCCAATTGTTGTTCATGGCTATTCAATGTTTTAGATTGCCGCCATAAATGTTTATACTCTAAATCTTGCATTGCTTCTTCTCGAATCTGCTCATAAAATGTAGTTCGTGATTCACTGAAAGAAATTTCATATAAACAATTTACCTTTCAACTTAAGGCATCCGCAACTCAGTTCTCTTTTCCCTTCAAGTGTTTTATTTTGAAATCGAATTCACTTAAGAAGTTAGCCTAACGAGCTTGCCTAACATTCAAGGTGGGTCATCTTAAGTAGTTTATTAGACTATGATGATCAATCATTAACAAAAATTTCTTACCCATTAAGTAATGTCACCACATCTTTAAGACGTGGATGATTGTTGTCAACTCTAAGTTGTAGGCCGAATAATTTTTCTCATAATATTTAAGATTCCTTGATTCCTAGGCAATAATTTTTCCTTCTTGCATTAGTACGCCACCAACACCTTCTTTGCTAGCATCTCTATAAACCACATATTCTTTGTTGGGATCAGCGAAGCTCAAGTTGGGTGCAATGGTAAGTAAATGTTTGAACTGATCAAAACTCTTTTGACAATTAGGGGTCCACCTAAAGGCCTTTCCCTTGTTTTATAAAGAGGTAATAGGGTATGCTAACCTAGAAAATCCTTCCATGAATCGTCTATAATATTTGGCCAGACCCATGAATGATCTCATGTCAGCTACATCTTTTAGCACTGACCACTCCATGATAGTCCTTATTTTATCTAGGTCTACCACGATTCCATATTTGGTGATGATATGTACCAAGTACTAGATTTGTTCTTTAAATAAGTCAAATTTACTATATTTAGTGTATGTTCTCTCAGGACTTGCAAAACAATACATAGGCTTTCCTTATGTTCTTTTATGCTTCGAGAGTAGATTAGTATATCATTAATAAAGATTAACACAAACTTGTCCAAAAACTGATGAAACATACTGTTCATGAGGCACATGAAGGTTCCTAGGGCATTATTCAGTCCAAAGGGAAGCACTACAAAATCATAATTCCCATAACAAGTCCTGAATGCAGTCTTTGCTATATCCTCCTCTTTTATTCTAATCTAGTGATAACCTGAGTGGAGATTGATTTTTGAGAATATGGTTGCACCCTTCACCTCATAAAATAATTCATCTATACGGGTTAGGGGATATATATTCTTAATAGTCAACTTATATAACTGATGGTAGTCCATGCACATTTGCAAGGTTCCATCCTTTTTCTTAACAAAAACACCGAAGCTCCCTTATATAACTGATGGTAGTCCATGCACATTTGCAAGGTTCCATCCTTTTTCTTAACAAAAACACCGAAGCTCCCAAGGGACACACTAGGACGGATATACTTTTTGTCAAGTATCTCTTGTAGTTGCATTTTTAGTTCTATTAACTCCAGTATACTCATACGGTAAGGGGCTCGGGAGACTAGGGAAACTCCTGGAATCAACTCAATGGTGAAATCTATATCCCTTTTTGGGGGTAGTCCGGGAATTTCCTCAGGAAATACATTCAGAAAATTTTGTACCACTGGTATATTCTCTAAAGAAGCAATTTTATCTTTAGAATCAACATACCCTACTTTTATTGCATAAACTTAATCGCCTTTTCTGATGCATTTTTCTAATTGGGAGGCTGTTACAAGTCTTAATTGCAGATGTTTTTGAATACCTTGAATTTCCTTTCTCTCCTTTCTCATTCAGGTAATTGATGGTTTTCGTTTTAAAGTTAATGAGGGACCAATTTTTTTCCAACCAGTCCATACCTATAAGGATGTCGTATGATCCCAAGGGTAGCATGTTTAGATCTACCATGATAGACTGACTAACTAATGTTAGGGGACAATTACTAACTTTGGCCAACACCCTTCTTTTTGCTCTCATGGCTAGTTGTACTAACCAAGGATTTTTAAAATTAATAGCTTGCAAATAGCATTGTTCCACTATCTTGGGGCTAATGTAACTCAAATTAGCTCCGAGATCATTTAAAATGGCTATGGTTCGGTTGAAAACTTTACCTTCGAATTCAACCATGGTTGGTTGAAATTCTACCTAGCGGTTTTCAATGACTACATTAATGTTCGGGAGGCTTCTTGCCACTTCTCCTACAGTGGATGCTTCTTGAATCTGTGAAATATGATCACCTCCTTTGCGGTGTGGGAAGTTTTTGACATAATGTGGGCCTCCGCATCCCTAACACTGTACAGGTGGTCTATTGGTTACTTCTACTTCTGTTCTGCCTGATTGTTCATTCACCTTAGATTCACCTGGTAACTTAAATCTGGGTTGATTCCTATTCAAATTCTGGTTATTTTGGCCTCTAAACAATCCTTTGTTGACTGTGCCCTTATTTCCCTTGTGGCTGGAAGTAAATTTGATCCCCTTTTTGTCGACCCATCTCTTCCCCACATCTCCCTTTGGTTTGTTTTGCTGGTAGCATATCCGCGCTTTTCGTATAACTTTGTCCATGGTCTTTGGGTTATCAAACTCTAGTCATTCTTTCATGAACAAAGGGAGGCTGCTGATAAAATGCTACAGTTTTTCCCATTTCTTCTCATATGTAAGGGACATACTGAAGTAATGATGTGAATTTTGTTATGAACTCATCCATGGACAATTGGCCTAGTCGAAGATCGTGAAACTCCTTTGCCTTTTCGTCATAAAATATTTCGGTTAGATATTTTTCTTTAAAATACCTTTGGAATTTTTCTAAGGTTATGCTTTGTTCATTTACTCCGCGAACTATTTTTACTTCCTCCCACCACAGGGTGGCTTTCCCTTGTAGTTGGAAGATGGCCAGGCAAGCCTTTAGATTATGGTCGTACTCATATAGTTGAAAATACTTGTTCATATTGATGAGCCAGGCTTCTGTTGCCTCTTCCTGTTCACCATCAAAGAGAGGAGGCTTTATTTTTTGAAACTCCCCTTGAAGTTCCATTTTTTGTCTTTTCTGTGTTTTGTGCCTTGACACGTTATCTGATTCTTCTTCATGATTCTCATTTTTCCACCTTATGTTTCCATGTTCTCGATTCAAAATTATTGCTCTCCCATCATATTTTCATGATCTAGACTAGGAATGAGTGGCCGTTGATTCTGTCTCTCCTCTAGACTCTTCGTAATATTTTCCTGCTCTTGCATCAATATTTTATTATCTACTCGTAGTTGGGCCATGTCATCCTTCAACTCTTGTACAGTTTCCATGATGCTTGTGTTGGTATTTCATAGCTCATCACCCAACTACACCCATACCTCAGGATTTCCTTCTTGAAATGATGTTGACCCTATTCCCATTATGGATCTATGTGGTGGATTTCCAGTTCTACTCAAGTTGATTCCTTCTTGGCTTCCTCTGTGCACATCACCAATGTTGTTATGGAATTATATTCTAGAGACCTCAGTTTTGCAACTTGAGCACTCTGATACCACATGTCACATATGCACAAGTTACTTTATACTTATTAAAAAAAATTACTTAACTATCCTATGTTACACATAGAATATAATTATAAAACCTATGAATTTACTATTGTAATTATTCATTACAAACAAATTTAATATAACATGGACTTTTATTACAATTCATATACAACCGTGTTGATTATGGTTCCCTTAAGCCATGACTTAGTGTGTTAAGGTTATACACTAGACAATTGTCTACCGAGTCACAACCCAGTTTTCATTCTAGCATTTCAATTTAATTAAACAATACATTGTCTATTTACTCATCCCTCGAGGATTGTCCGGATTTCTGAGTTACATTAATTCTTCTCTTATTTTACCTCCCACTTCACATTAACTGGCTAGATTTTACTCAGCCTAGGTGGAGGTAGCACCTTGCTAGAGTCTTTAATGTTGTACTGCTCCGATGATGGCTTCGAGATTTACTCCAAATCAATGATCTCTAGATGTAATTTGGATTGGACGATGGAGGAGAACCTTGGGGTTCTATGCCTTTGGTTTGGTGTGATTACCCTTTCATTTTTCCCTCTTCTGGTAATGGCTCCAGCGTACTCTGTGGGAGTTTTCCTTCTTTCTCAAGTATTCCCATCACTAGCTAGTTGCTGGAACTGTTGCTCCAAAAATGTTTACAGTGGCTGATTTATGTTATCTAAATGCCCGACTAACTTATCAAGTGCTTTGGATTTCATGGCATAGACTTCTGTAGTAGAAAGATTCTACCGCAGAGTTAGACCAGGTATTGTTTCTAAGTAGTTTCATATGTTATGGATTTTCCTCAATCCTTATTTTGTTGTTGTTTATGGTTTTAACCTTCGGTTCTCCTCCTAGCTGGGGTGGGGGTTTCTTGCAGAGATAAAGTGTTTGGAAAAGAGTTGGATGGAACCCTTGCTTGGCTCTCTGAACGCGGTAAAGGCAGTTTCATCCATTTTTGAGCACTTGCATTGTCTTTGGTTCTCTGCTCGGTTTCTTTGGTTGGGGTTTCAGCTCTAAAAAGAGTTCGAAGTATGAAATATTTGTTGTGATTGTATTTATGAGTGATTTTTCTTAGACATTTTCATCGTTGGAAAGTTGTATACATTTGGTAGCTGCTAAGGGCTTTTATGCGGCCCTCTAGCATCTTTAACCATTTTCTATAGTTATTTTGGTTAATGTCGTCCTATAGGCAGGCGATTCGGTGTTTGTATATAATGTCGAGGGTTGGGTGAATTCAAACCCTGGCCCGACTCGGTTAACTTCTTTTCTCGAAGACTGTTTGGACAGTCATATTGCCATTATGAATAAATTGTACTTCTTCGTATGTTTTTACTTGTCTACCCTCGTTTATAACCTGGAGGTGGTATTTCTTCCCGCAGTATCTCTGTGTGGGTTTTATCATGTTTAAAGTTGTATTCTATTAGTCGACTGAAGTTGTAATTTTCTATATGGCCTGTGCATTTGGAATAGCACTAGAGCAGTTGTATGCCCTGTTTTTCCAGCGGTTAGGGTTTGAAAATTACAAAGGATGAATCCTTGGGGTTTACAGTCGTAACTCTTTTCAGTACTTGTATAAATGATGGCTTCTATTATAGCTCTCTCAGTTGCTTACTTGGTTTATATAGATAGGCCAGTATTCGTAATACTTTCTTGTCTGCGATTTTAATGTAAACATTTTCCTTTATTATTTATTTGAATTCAGTTGTTCATTTTGTCCTTGTATTCAGGGTTTAGTTGGTACTTGAGTACTCCTTGGAAATTAATACCTGAGTACTCGGGATTTGCCTTTTTACTCAGAGATTTTGCGTTACAATTAGTGCATAAATATTTAAACTTTGATATATAGTTTATCTTATTATCATGATAATTTCTCTAAGAATATCTGCCAAGAAAGATTTGGCATTCTGGTTAGTGCATGAATTATTTAACTTTGTTAAATAGCTTATCTTATTACCATGATAATTTTCTTACAAATCTCTGTCAGTTTTCTAGTAATGGTTTATTGTACTTAGCTATGCCCTTTTACTGAGTACCGAGTATTCTTTCCTTTGCCTAGATGCATGAAGTATATAATTATGGACCCTATATGAAAATACGATAGATTAACTTGTCCATTTCTATCTTCTAGTAGTGATTAACATGCATAGATTATATCAGGATACTGGATAAATGTCTAACTATTAAACATGAGGAATTTTCACTTATCTGGACCATTGTCTCTCATATGTGTTCTTTTTTCGGTCTACGACGAGATCTTGTTTCTTGTTTCTTTGCATCCCAACCTTGAGACTATTTTTCCAGTTAGTCTCCCCTCGAGCTGTTCCTGAATACAGGAACTTTCTTCCTTTTCTATGAGAACTCACAGTCTCACTGCTATTTGGTCCAAACCAGACATAGACAGATAAAACTGCTTAATATTTCAACACATATTTACCATTTTCTCATCATTCTCCTTGATCTCAAATACCCCTATCTTCTTTATCTTTCTTGAATAAATCCTCACAAAATCAATTAGGGACAAATAACTGTCAAACTTAACTACTTCGGCATGTAAAATAATATTTACACATAATTGCTATTTTACTTTTTATAAACCAATTCAAGAAAAGTTCTTTTATAACTTTAAAATAATAAACAGTTTTATTTCTCTTCAGAAATTTAAATATTTACATTGTCTAAGGATATCACAATTGACCGGATAAATAAAGTAGATCAATGACAGGCCTTTTCGCTACCTTGGTTTAAATGATAATTAAAACAGATGATGTTTAAAGGTGGTAGATTTATCAATCAACATCGTTGGCCCATAAAGTTGGGATGAGGAGTTAAACTGAAATGCCCATGGAAGAAACAGAAAAAATAAATAATAATTTAATTTAATTTATTATTTTTCTTTCGAAACTGAGAAAAGTTACCTTTCATTTCTCAAACCTTAATGTAATCCATTAAATTACGACTTAAACAAAGGTTTTTCCAAGGTTATCAAATCAACACTTCCAAACAAATTTTTATTTATGAAAAATTGAAATTACTAAAGCCACCCATCCAATTATAAACCAAAATCAATAATTTAGTAAAAAATAATAAAAATAATTATTTATTTAATGTAAATATTCTATTATTTATTATAAAAAATTAAAATATTATAGATAAATATTTTAAAATATAATTTATGATAAAATATTATTAAATTTTTATTTTAAATTATGAAATTTTAATATTGTCAATCCAAGCCACTTTTAAATTATGTACTACTGTAAATTCCATTTTCCATCCAATTTTTTTAACTTCATTGCCACTAAACTTAAACATATGCATTAATTAACCATTTAATATTAATTATTAATCTAATTATTTCATAATAATTAATTTAATAATCCACTAACAAGTTACTAACCATTGACCACTTAGCTCAATTATTCACTAATTCTGTAATATCTCCCTCTTGATGGCATAAAAAAATTTCCCTTTTAAACTGTTATTCATATATTGCACCATAATTTTTTTTTTAAGTCAAATTATTGTGAGGTCAATCACCACCTGAAAAGAAAGTAGTTAAAGGCATTCTGGTAAACATAATAGCTGCATAATACAACCCAAAAGGCCTAAGTTGAAAAAGAGGGAGGAACTTGGTGTCAGACTCATGAACGAAGGAAAGGTAAAGGCCCTAGCCTGAGCTCCCACTCTTAACCAATGAATTGCATCTCTTGTAATGTTAGAGGACTTAATTCTCCACAAAAGAAAATAATCTAGAAAAATCGACTCTTAGCTGATAAATAGATATCCTTTTAATTCAGGAAACCAAACTTGACATGGCTCACCTCAATCTCTTGCAACAAATTTGTTTCAAGCAGTACAGTGACACGACAAACTCAACCATTATATCAAAAGGGGGAACAATGACCTTGTGGAAAAGCTCTGAGTATGATCTCAACTCCTTTGTTGCCACAAAACACTCCATAACCCCTATTTTGGAAATCATTGGTTTCAACGAAAGCATCTATGTTACCAATATCTATGCTCCCCACAGAGTGGTGGAATGAATCAAAATGCTGTAGAGCATATCTAAACTCATGGAATACATCCACCTTCCTTTCAAAATTATTGCAGGGGACTTCAACATGGTGATTAATCTCAAGGAAAATAAGGGAGACATAATAAAACTTGATAGGAAACACATCCAATAACATGCAACCATCAAAAAACAAGAAACACAATGATTTTATAGGGGGAATCCAACTGGGAAAATCCCTCCGCTGCTTTGCATTAATTCAAATAGGAATATGGATCAATTACAATGACTACTTCACACATGAAGCACACCTTGTACTGCAATTGTGATCTCTTTCTCACTGACCTACTCTGACCAACACTTAGACAAAATATGCCTCAACCTTCCTCCTAATTCCTTGCACAATCCTTGAGGAAATTATCCCCTAAACAATGGGAGAATTCCCTATTTCCCTTTGAAAATCCTGAAGGAATTGACCAAATCTTGCAATGCAAAAACTTTACACTCAACTATATACAATAATAAATACATTGATGCATTTTTCCTCCGCTCAACCCTTAATGTAATCCATTAAATTACGACTTAAACAAAGATTTTTCCAAGGTTATCAAATCAACACTTCCAAACAAATTTTTATTTACGAAAAATTGAAATTACTAAAGCCACCCATTCAAATATAAACCAAAATCAATAATTTAATAAAAAATAAATAAAATTATTTATTTAATGTAAATATTCTATTAATTATTAAAAAAAATTAAAATATTATAGATAAATATTTTAAAATATAATTTATGATAAAATATTATTAAAGTTTTATTTTAAATTATGAAATTTTAATATTGTCAATCCAAGCCACTTTTAAATTATGTACTACTGTAAATTCCATTTTCCATCCAATTTTTTTAACTTACTTGCCACTAAACTTAAACATATGCATTAATTAACCATTTAATATTAATTATTAATCTAATTATTTCATAATAATTAATTTAATAATCCACTAACAAGTTACTAATCATTGACCACTTAACTCAATTATTCACTAATTCTGTAATATCTCCCTCTAGATGGCATAAAAAAAATTCCCTTTTAAACTGTGACTCATATATTGCACCATAATTTTTTTTTAAGACAAATTGTTGTGAGGCGAGTAAATGTCCTTTCTCTTCTTTTAGGATCTAATTCTTATATTTTTTTCTCTAATTTGTCAAGGAGCTTTTATACTTTGTCGATTACCATATCAGCTTTATTGGTCAAATTTGTATACTTTTAATGTCCTTGCAGTATGGTGTCATTTTTATTTAAATTACTATTATATTACATATATGTTCTTCCTTGCTATACACATTCTAATCAAATTTAGTTTGGTTGCCATCAAGAGGGAACTCACATTTATTTTCTTGTTGCTTCTAAGGTTAGATGGTTCTCATGCCTATGCATCTCTTTGTACCTTTTTTTCTGATAATTGGGATTGTAGTTATATGTAATGGCATGTGCATAAACCGTATATTTTATAACCCAACATTCAAACGCATATATTTGATTCTTCCTTACTCTTACCATTAGTTTCATTGTAACCTCTATTATATTAACATTCGACACCCATGCGACTCTTGCTTGCTAGTTTTTTCTATACTTGGCTAAGAAAATCAGCACTGCATCTCTGAAGCCCTAGGTATGCCTTCTCAGTGCTCTCCCTGCAGCTGCCCTCGGATAACCAAGTGGTTCGGCCACCTGGGCTCTTTCTCACATCTCCTTCTCCCATATAGGTGTCGAATGATGGCCCTAAGGAATCCTCTTTTCACAATATGGTCATGGGTTGACTGATGGAGTAGGAGTCTTTCTTCACCAAGCTCGCTTCATGCATGACCTTTCCCTCCTCAAGAACAAGCCCTGAAGCTAGGGCCAAATGACAAGAGAAAGGGAAAAATGTTGAGGCTCAAACTACTAACGACACTCCCTCTGCAAATACTTCAGCTATGAAAGCAAACACCACAGAGGGTCAGTTGCAAAAGGTAAGAACAAAACCAAGAAGCAACTGTAATGCAAAAGGAAAAAAAATCGCAGAGTTGGAAATCCAAGACCAGGGGGTAGCTATTTATAGAGACTGTATGCAATAACATGTAGTAATCTATAAATTCATGGGCATCTGGCCCACAAAGAAAGCACTGAACTCGTGGATACAACCCAAATGGTAACCAAAGGGACAAATCAGACTCCAACTGGATTCAAAAGGGTTCTTTACAGTCATTTTCAATTTCTTAGAAGACAGAGACAGGATATTCGAGGGAGGACCCTACTTCTTCAACACTGTAGGTCTATATATGAGATTCTGGAAGGAAAGATTCACTCTTGAGAAAGAGAACTTCACTAGAGTCCTGGTTTGGGTTCGCCTCTATTCCCTGCCAAGTGATTATTGGGCCCCCTTTTTCCTTAAAGTGTTTGGAGCCCAATTAAGTGAATATATAAAAATGTGCAAGGGCACACAAAGCAGACATTATGTCTCTTATGCTAGAATATGTGTTTACATTGATGTCTCTGGAGCCCTTCCGGAAGCCATAAAACTGATAATCAGGGATGAAGTATGGCTCGAGAGCATTGAATATGAACAAATCCCATTTCAGTGTAGAAAATGCTATGAACATGGAACCCTATCTAGGGATTGTCTAAAAGATAAAATGCCTCAAAACAGTGAGCATGTCAACAAGAAAAAGGATGAACAAGGTTTCACTAGAGTAAACACAAGGAATAAAAATAGCAGGAAAAGTGATATAAAGAAATAAAATCACCAAGCAGCTAGCCTAAACCAATTTGAGGCTTTGAATAATTTTCAAGGACAACCACTCTCAAATAACTCAATTGACGAGGAGGCCAAAGAGGATAAGAAAATCGCAACAAACTAGAGGAAAGAGGATCACTATTTGGATCACAACAACAAGGAATACGAGAATTCACAGGAAGACATAGAAATGGAACAAGTACTGGTCAACTCAACCCCTGAGGAAAACACAATAGAATAGGCACTGGAGGGAGTCAACCTCTTATCAATAGCAGAGGAATGGAAGAAAAATGAACTAGCTACAATTCTAGAAGACCAAATCGAAAAAGTCAAAGGAGCGTACATCCTTCAAGAGGAAATAAGGCAAAGCTCAAGTCAATCACCACCTGAAAAGAAAGTAGTTAAAGGCATTCTGGTAAACATAACAACTGGAAAATACAACCCAAAAGGCCTAAGTCGAAAAAGAGGGAGGAACTTGGTGTCAGACTCATCAACGAAGGAAAGGTAAAGGCCCTAGCCTGAACTCCCACTCTTAACCAATGAATTGCATCTCTTGTAATGCTAGAGGACTTAATTCTCCACAAAAGAAAATAATCTTTAACAATAGACTCTTAGTTGATAAATTAGATATCCTTTTAATTCAAGAAACCAAACTTGACATGGCTCACCTCACTCTCTTGCAAAAAAATTGTTTCAAGCAATACAGTTACACAACAAACTCAACCATCAGATCAGTAGGGGGAATAATGACCATGTGGAAAAGCTCTCAGTATGATCTCACCTCCTTTGTTGCCACAAAACACTCCATAACCACTATTTTGAAAATCATTGGTACCAACGAAAGCATCTATGTTACCAATATCTATGCTCCCCACAAAGTGGTGGAACGAATCAAAATGCTACAGAGCATATCTAAACTCATGGAATCCATCCACCTTCCTATCAAAATTATTGCAGGGGACTTCAACATGGTGATTAAACTCAAGGAAAATAAGGGAGACATAATAAAACTTGATAGGAAACACATCCAATAACATGAAACCATCAAAAAACAAGAAAGACAATGATTTTATAGGGGGAACCCAACTGGGAAAATCCCTCCGCTATTTTGCATTAATTCAGATGAGAATATGGATCAATTACAATGACTACTTCACACATGAAGCACACCCTATACTGTAATTGTGATCTCTTTCTCACTGACCTACTCTGACCAACACTTAGACAAAATAGGCCTCAAGCTTCCTCCTAATTCCTTGCGCAATCCTTGAGGAAATTATCCCCTAAACAATAGGAGAATTCTCTATTTCCTTTCGAAAATCCTAAAGGAATTGACCAACTATTTCAATGAAAAAACTTTACACTCAACTGTATACAATAATAAATACATTGATGCATTTTTCCTCCACTCAGCTAGGCAATTAGAATTCCATGCATGACTATGGCTATTCTTAGTAAATTGATCAGTTAACTTAGAGGTCAATGAGTTAACAATAGTCATTAATTCTCAACTAAACTCCTATTGACTCTACTAATGACTGCAACTCAAAGAATTGAGTTTAACTAACAATAACCCCACTAGATTTTTATATTTTAGCAATCAACCCATAAACAACTCTACTTCTAGCCTAAAAGCTCAAATTTACTGATTTAACTAGGACACAAGGCCATATCACTCCATCTAACTACAATCCAAGTCATGTTTTTAATGTGGAAAATCAAATTTCTCAATTAAAATAAGGCACAAGTCAAATGAAGCCATCTCATGCTAAAATTTTAACATCCCTCTTAGCAACAAAAGGATTATGCAAAATCCAAATCCTACTTCTCTATACGAATGAATTGTAACACAATTAACTCTCCCTCTCATTATTGTTGTTTCTACTGCAACAAGTGAAACTAAGAATCATCCAAAATATCGAATCAATTGTGTATCTGAGCTTCAAATGTCACCTGAGTCTCTGACTGTTACTAACCTGCAACTGTTGCTCAAGATCTGACTGCATCAACTAACATTTATCCTTCTACTATTGAATACCATGTGCCCCTTTAGCGGGTGTAATTATTTAAGAGAAGAGTATACTGCAAATGTTGCTACTCTCCTATCGACCCTACCCAAATATTTGTAACTCTGGGACTATAGGTCTACATCACACCACCTAACTCCTCGAGGTATAGCTCCATGCATTGAGAAATATACCTCTAGATTGTAGATATTTTCAACTACACTAATTTGTTTTACCTATCCAGTAGCAACATGCTTCAGAAAAGCTTTCCCTTTACTGAACATGACATCATATCCACAGTCTTCAAGTACAGCTACAAAAACTAGATTTTTCTTCATACACAGAACATACATTAATCCTATAGGTGAAGATGGGAGCTCGAATCGCTCTTAAAGGCGATAGTGCCAATCCATTTGATACTATATCTTCCATCATCTCCAATTTCTTTATGTAATTATAGGTTATTACCCTCCAAGTTGTTGAAGAACTCCTTACTTCCTGTCATATGATATGAGGCACCAGAGTCTAGGTACTACTCACTCCCTCTTACTATGCTTTCCATGAAAGAAGTGAGGGTGACATCCAACTTTAATTTTGATGCAAGGCCATATCCTCCTCCTGTTGCAAGCTCCTTACTAGATTTCTTGTATGGACACTTGATTGCATAATGTGCATACTCATGAAAGTGAAAGAATTTAATTTTAATAAGGTATTTCTTCTTACAATGGTTCTGGTTGGATTCTACCTTACTTGGGAATTCTTTCCTTTGGCATTCTTTCCTTTGCCAACTAGAGGAAAATATGATTCCTCATCAAATCTGGATGTGAAACCGTCTCCAATGTTTCTTCTAATATCCTCCTTCACCAAATCTCTAATATCCTGTCATGGATGTAATAAATTATTCATGACATGGATATGTTATGTAAATAAATAATTTTAATAAATAGATCAGTAAAATGGGCTAGAAATTCTTGGGAATGAAACACCTAGAAACAAGATTATTCCCAAAACAAAAAAAATATATAATCTCATATGTAAATGAGATTGGATAATTCTTTCATGATAATAATTCTAGATAAAATTCTAGAGAACATTAATGGATGGGAGAGAAAGATCCATTAAGTTTCTTATCTGGTGAAAGATGCTAAGCTTAGAATATCCTAAAACCACCACGGGATAGAAAGGCAAGGTTTTATGGAAAATCCTAGGTAGGTAGATGAAAAATTCCACAAAAGAGGGAAGCTTCCAATGGAAAATTTATCATGAAAGAAATGTATTAAATATCTACGAAATAGATAAGCAAGGGGGATATGCTAGCAAGAAATTCGTAGATCGGGGGTGAATTGGGGGTTGCAATTCAAGGTTGGGTGGTGAGAGGCGTGGGATTCCCAAGTGACTCCCTATTAGAAATTCGGGTTTGATTAACTTTGTAGTTGTGTAATTTTATTTTGTTCTAGTACATTTGGTTGTATTCTATTTTGTTATTCTTACATGAGCAGAAATCAACAAGTGTTATATTCTAGAGTTATAAGTAGTTTGAATTTACTTGTTAAAGGTGATCTTGGTTAAAAAATGAAGTTACTGATTTTATTTAAATGTATGTATTATATCATTGTAGATCTAGCTATGTGAAACAGGACTCTATTGTTACAATCCATGCAGACTACTAACCATAGTTTCAGTAAATATTAATTAGGAAGCAAACATGCTAGAAATTTAACTGAAAAATGAATGCCCTAATTGAAGTACTCCTTGTCAAAAGAGTTCATTCTCTTGTAATTTGCAGAAAATAAGTGTACGCGGTTCATTAGAAGTAATTTTTAAGAAATTGAAAGTAGTCAAATTTTATAGGAATATCAAACCCGATAAGGTAGAGGGAAAGGATAATTATAAAATAATTATTGGGGTCTGAGACTTTTAGTTCTCTAATCCTTATTTTCTGATGTATACTGGAGAAATGATTTCCAAATTTATAGCCACCTGGACGCCACATGCAAAGAGAGTCAAGTGTGGGAATTAAAATAAAAACAACAAAAGGTAAATTTATAGGGAATTTAGCCTAATGACAAATAGACTTCAACACAATCAATATTCCATGGCACACATAGGAAAAACACTCGTCGAAATTATGTTAAGTTCCTTGGACTTTCATAGAAAGGTCGAGGAAAAAATCAAATACTTGAACTCCAGGCAAGGAGACTAAAGCTTCTACCTTTATGCTTACCAAAATAACTAGCCAACTCGAAATGATAAGTGATTACTAGGAAGGGAATGTAGAGACTTGAAGGATTAATAGAAACATAAATAGAAGAGTCAAACTTTTTCCTACGGCCCATCAATTGAGGCAGATGTCTATACATATATATATGTCTCAAATTTGCACACATAGATTGAATTAAAGAAATAAATGGTCACTCATACACAAACGTAGCAGTCCCAATGTGCTCTGGCCTTGTCGAGCAAGGACAGCAATGGCCACTTAAAATATGAATATTAATCCAACGTAAATAGCGAAGCATATTAGATTTACATAGAAAATAGTACATTCATCAATATGATTATTGTATTAAAAATCCTCTGTCAAATATAACCAGAAAGGATAAAATCATGCACGCAGTTACATCTACTATAAGAAAATAAATTCCAATTTATTGTAAGTTATAGTTGAGAGTTTAACAATGGATACATATAGACTAATCCAAAACTCAAACGAAGTTTATCAACTCAAATTGCTTCCAACAGTACTAGTCTACAAATTGTTACAACTTAACTATAAGGTAGGTGATGAGTCGATTTCGACCACTACTGAAGAAATGACTTATATAAACCCTAGTATAAACAAGACAAGGGCACCATTAGTCCTCTGGAACCATGAGAAGAATGAAGCCCAAGGGGTAACCCGGAAAGCATTGACCTGGGAATAGGGAATAGATATCAAGGTTGCCAACAAATTCCTACTACCAACTCGAATTAGACTACCCTTGCTGGAGAAAATACCAATACCTGCCAGAACAAATTTAGTGAATGAGAATAATAGGATATGTGTTTTCTCATACCTAAATTAAAGAAGTAAATCATTTATTGTAGACAAGTAGACACATGTGGGCAGTGTGGATGAAGTTCCCTTGCTATAAAAATATAATTTTGTAATTTTATTAACATAATGAAATTAAAAGATTCGTAATGGTAGATAAATGTGCTAATTCTCTAGTTTGTGTGGACATAAATCACCTCAAACTCGAGTATAGTAAGGAAACCAAAAACCTCACCTCCATGATTTGGAGAAGTCAACTACTCCTCTAACCCATTTACCTTTTACGACCACACTCTAAAATGTAACCACAAAGGAAAAGTAATCAGGAAAAAAAATAATAGTGTCGAATGCTAGTCAGAAATTGTCTAAGCAACAAATCATCATAATGGGTGAACAATCCCTTAATCTATCACCAAAAACCTTATTTACATATTACTTGAGAGACTATGGTGTCGAGAGGAAACCTCGGAAGGGTTTTAGTTATTGGATATCAGCCTTCTAAATTTCTGCATAATCGAAAGAATCCTATAAAGAGAGGAAGCCTTGATTACAAACATGGCAATCTAGACAAATATAAAGTGCGAAGGAGAAAAGATAAATTGAATTGTTCATAGTGAAGGTTGTTACCTGAAATGAATAGGAAGATTCCATCGAAAGATGTAACCCCTGCACCCTCTAATAGAGAACTAATTTACCAACGATTGGTGAGAAAATAGTACCACATATAATGAAAAGAGATGAACGAGAATATGAATAACAAAGAAGGTGTCTTAAGAAAAGTAATGGACACTTTTTGGATATGCCACATAGAGATCGTGCAATGAATACACCCTAAACATATATGTAATGGAAGGTAAAGAATAATGCTAACTGAGGGGGAGGAGAAATTTTCCTTGCCTCCATAACCTTAGTATGTTTTCGGGAGGCCATGTATCTATTGACGATTCTAGAATAGAGTTACAAGGATACGAGACATGGAAGGAAACATGAGAAGGTGGCACAATGTTCGCAGGTTCAATGTATGAAGGGGTTTGGGTTAATCCAACGTATCGTAGCCTTGATTATCCAGCACACATTTCCACCACTGGAAATGGAAAGTGATCACATGTGCTCACGTGAAGACTGCAGCATTGCAACCGTGGAGTGGACCTTCAAAGTTCAAGGTGGGACACGTCAAATAGCACTAAAGGAAATGCACAGAGATTGTAATATTATGTGCCGGAAAGACTTTCAAAAAGTTGCGTTATAGACAACTCCATTTTTGTTTGGCCTTTCAATAAAGCTCCAGCCGTCGTAGACATACGATATCCATAAGGAGTTGTTTATAACGCGACTTTTTGAAAGTCTTTCCGGCGGATTTTTCCGGTCGAAATCCGGCAAGAATTATTGGAATCGCAAGTTTGATAGCTAGTTTCTGCACAATGAAAGCGTCCCAGGGGTTTTTCAGGGTGCTGAATCCAAATATGCAGTTAAAAAACCATTTTAACTGCAAGAAATCAAGATTTGACCTCAATTTCTTCGCTGGATTCCGTCACCGAAATCTTCAAAAAGTCGCATTATAGACGACTCCAACAAAAATTACTAACATTAACTCTATGCAAGGTGGCACCCAACACATAAATAAGCGCAACCACGGAATAAATAGACATCACAACATGCTACTAGCCAAATATTACACTGGACCCAAGAAAACTTAATGGATATTAGGAATTGATTCTGATACCATTAATACACAAACTAATGCCTTGATTTCCATGATTTTACCATAGTAGGGAAAGTACATGAATAATTCAAACAAGTAACATAATTTATAAATCTTTATGGATTTTCGCACTAGACAAATATGCTATGAAGTGTCAACATCAAGCAATAAAACATTATAATAGGATGATGGTTCAAAGATAGTTTAAATGTGAGCAGCGATAGGTAAGGGTAGGTGATTACTAATTTGTACACATAGTGTGACATATATGTTAAGTTTCACACCCTTACAATAGAGTTTGATGGAGAGCCTTGCTTATATCCATAGTGTATAGTTTTCCCCGAACCCTTACACAAAAGATAATGGATGAATAAAAATACATGTATATGATACGCTATAAAGTGGAAAGGTATAACTTGTGCACCGGGTGGGTAGCAAAGAACACATAGGAGTTGGTGAAGGGATATGATAATCATGCCTTTGTAGAATTGAGGCATCAATTTCAATGGTAGTGCATGGTAAAGTTCGTAAAGCTAATACACCATAAAGTATTATAAATACGTTAATAAGTTCATTTAAATAACAACTCAACAAATGGAATAATTATGACATTGCAACCATTACCAGCATATAACTCTTAATTAGTTAAATGGGTTGTTTCCCTATATTTATGGAATGTTTACATGGGACTTAAAACTAAAAGAATAGTCTATGTGGGAGGAAGGTGAAGGTAATTCTCTAGGAAAAAAATGGCCTTTATTGTATGAACAGAGATGTGACAGATGGTATGAGAGCCTAGGCTCAACTCTTGGGACTAATTGGCACTCTCATAAGATGGAGTAAGAAAGACCACATATAGCAACTATCATGGGTGATGGCTAAAAGTTAAAATAATCTAGCTCTTAAATTATGGCGAAAACACACATGGACAAATGCACCACTTTCCAAAGAAATTTGGTTCTATAAATAGAGGTGAAACGATTCCATAACCAGCGAGAATACCATACCATTTCAGAGTGAGAAAACTCAATAAATGTGATATAAAAATATTCTTTTGGAATATAACAACGTATCCAAGCCTATGAAGGTGACTAGATAAGCCCTATTGAAGTTCCACAATAGTTTGTTGTTTTCCTTTGGAAGGGCAGTTCATGGGTTGACCATTACCTTGGTTTCAAAGAAAGTTTGAGCAGAGGCACCAATAATCATGTTAAATTGTTTTCTAGTGAAGTTACATTCTGCCTTCCTTAAGTCCTTTATATGATTGGTGTCGAGAGAAGTAGGTCACTAAGATGTAGATTTATTGAGAACCTCCTCCAATCGTAGGTTGGGTAAAAGGAAGTGATATGATATTCAACTTATAGCTACACCTTATTGTAAAAAAAAAAAAAACTCTTGGAACACATGTTCTTTAACATATAATGCCCTGGCGGATAAGATTTGAAAGGAAACGGTTGTAGATGATAACCAACATTTGATATGTAATTAAACAACAAGGAGGGTTTACTCAAATTGAATCTCAACCCATAATTGAAAGACTAAACAATATTTCTTTGTAGTATTGTAAAAATGCATGGCTTTGGAAGGCATGGTGTATTAAAAAACATATATTTTTCATTTTGCAGTAAGCTAAGTATTGAGATAGGAAGATAAAGAGGGATAGTAAGATTTCTATTGAAAACTAGCCTTATAAGTGGAGGTTGGATTTCAAATCTATCAGGTAAAAGAGTTTGGTGAATTATTTTCTTCATGAAGCATGGGTGAGATATAACAACCATGAAAATGGGTTGATTAACTTATGTGAAAGAATTAATAAGTATGTGTTATATATGTTGAGAAAATGGTAAAACTGATATCTATGAGAGGTACTTGAGATAGTACATGATTAATGCAGAAAATTATCATCTTGATAAGTAAATAACTAAATGGACCAGCACATAACTCTTAAAGAATCCTCGCTTGAGATCCAATTTGAAGGAAAGTGGCCACAAATGTTTTGTAGGATTCAAACATCTTATTGATAATTTATTATAATTTTTCAATAGTGGAAGACAAATGAATTAAATTACTTGAGTAGTCTAATAAAATGTCAAATATTTGAGACAAAATTTAAAATAATATAGTAAACCATGAAAGAGAATCTTTACACTTACTATATACACATAGAGTGAAGATGTTGGGATTGGACGAAAACAATAATATTAATATCAATTCAGTGTTATTAGTAGAAGAACAAGGCAACTAAGATTTAAGAAATGTTATAGATAATAAATTGAAATCAACTTAAAAGTTTTAAATAAAAACCTATGGATGGGATGTTTTGAGAAGATCGTAGAGATAAACTCGAAAATATATGGATGTGATTCTTATTTTTTATATAAATCTTCAATGTGATAATCCTTATTCTCTCTCACTGATTGAAGATGTGTCTAATCATATGATATGATCTATCCTATATAATAATAAGGTCAGTAGAGCATTATTTTTTACTACTAGTACTAGGGAAGAGTATGTCACTATTTGATATAAAAAAAGGGAAAAAAAAAAAGAAGGAAATTTTGAGCAAAAGTGGATGAGCCATTCTAGTTTTATTATATTTACAACCTTGAGTAAGGCTAAAAGGTCAGGAATAGAATGCACAAAATGTTAAAGTGAGAAGAGAGTCATTTGAATCCATAAAATATGCTATCAAAAATGTGTATCTTAACAAGATAGGTGTGTTGGACAGATTTCGACAAAAGAAATCAAGGTTGTAATATTATAGAAATGCATAGTAAATCTACCAGATGTAGGAAACATTAATAGGTGACAATGGGAAATAGTAATATTATATAGGTAATGCTACATAATTTTAGTTAACACACAGAATCTATTATAGGTTTCCATAGTAAGATAAGAAAGAATGTAAGTTGGAAATTAAGAAAAATCAGTATTTTGCTAAGAAAAATGATTAAGTAAGAGAGTAGCATACAATACGATGATCAAAGATAAGTCAATGTGACATATATAAACATAGATAGAATATGAAAAGAGAAGATTAAGAGTTATTAAACTCATTAACAACATACATCAGGTAGGGAAAAATGAACTTTTTTTAGCATAATTAGTAATTATAGTAATACAACTCAAATAAAACTATTAAGAAAACAAATGTTGATTCTATTTCTACTTCCAGTAGTGCACTTCGCAAGTTGAGAATTAAATTACCAAGGATGGTTGAATGTAAATATAATAAAATTTAGGGAAAATGGAATTTTCTACCAAGAAAGCAGATGGTTGGAGTAAGTGATCTTCTTGATTTCCCATTAGAGAGATATATAATGGAAACAAGGACAAGGTCTATGCCAAGAAGTGAGTGGAAGTAGTATATGAAGAGACAAAAACTAACCTAGGAATCAAATCAAAGAGATATCAATTATCTACCAGTATTGGTAATGGGGATCAGTTAAGAATGGGAATCATTGAGTTCACCTATAACTTATTTTAATCATAAACTAATAGTTAAAACTAATAATAATAAGAACAATAATATATAGCTGAAGCAGTAGCTGCACAAGTGAGAAAATCATATATGAAATTATGCCCTATTATAAACAATGCCTGTTAATTGAGATTTTCCTATGAGTAATGTGCAAAGGAAGATACTATTTTGTATATTTAAGTTTAAATGTGCCATGGTTAGGAACATGTAGATTGCCTCGGGTCCATTTAAGTAATATATATTAATGGTGTTGATCTTATTGGCTGCATGTAAATAGTATGTTGAATTCATGTGGAAGTTATAAAGCATATATTTAACATATATGCTGGAAAAGGGCATGGAATGAATGCAAAAGTATAAAGGTTCATGGTTATACACAAGGTAATTTCATGAGAATCAAGGGTATCAAGAAACTTCTTAAGTTTCCATGATGCCAAAATCCTATACCTTCATTGTTTTATGGAAGAGAATCAAAACATATATCAATTGGTTTCTATGGACTTGTTTAGATTCATGCAGAAAACAGGGTTGGTAGTAGATTGTTATCTCACATGGGAATTCGCCTGATGGATGCATATTAGATACAAAGATATCAGGCTAATGGAATAAAATGAAATGATGCAAATAGCCTGGTAATTATTATCTTTTTTATGTAAGTGATATGTTCTACAATAGATTACACTCATATTACTGAATCTAGAAGTGAATGAATGAGTGAAAAGAAATCTAGGACATTGTCATAATACTACATTAAAGTTACTGACATCGTCAAATGCATGTGGATAGAGATTACAAATGCAGGTGGACTGCAGGAGGCAAGTGATAACATGAAAATGCACATACTAAAAAAGAAGGCATTCTCCTTTCTGATATTAGAAACATAAGGCAGTGCAAAATTGTGAATTAGGGTCAATTGGGGAAACAAAGAAGAATTTATCATTTCCAAGACATACTAAAGCTTATGATGTGTATTTTTAGATGTAGCAATATTGCAAGAATGTGTAACTGATAAATCTAACAACGTTGGTTATAACAAATGTTTCAGGTAGCACTAGAAGGAGAATTATCGGTCAAATGCTTTGAAATCTTAGATCTAATATGGGTTGAAGTACTGAAAGAAACATTGTACTTCTGATGTGGCTACCTGGGTGTGAGAAAATAAACTATATAATGCTTATCCAATGCTAAGTACAAGAGAAGCGGCTAGTAATATACACACCGGGGATGGCGTGAATTTAAAGGGGGGAGAATGTAATATCCCTCCGTGGATGTAATAAATTTTTCAGGACATGGATATTTTATGTAAATAAATAATTTGAATAAATAAGTAAGAAGAAGGGGGCGGAAATAACTAGGAATGAAACACCTAGAAACTAGATTCTTTCCAAAACAAAAAAATATAATCTCATAGGTAAATGAGATTGGATCATTCTTTCATCATAAGAATTATAGATAAAATTCTAGATAAGCTTAATGGACGGGAGAGAAATATCCATTAAGTTTCTTAGTTGGTGAAGATTCTAAGCCTAGAAAATCCTGAAAGGACCTCGGGACAAAAAGGTGAGCTTTTATGGAAAATCCTAGGTAAGTGGATAAAAAGTTCCACAAAAGCGGTATGCCGCTAACGAAAAGTTTATCATGAAAGAAAGGTATTAAATACCTACGAAAGAGATCAATAAGGAGGATTCCCATGGAAGAACTTCTCAACTCAGGGGTGAACTTGGAGTTACAATTCAACGTTGGGTGGTGAAAGGTGTGGGATTCCCAAGTGAGTCCCGATGAAAAATTTGGGTTTGAGTAAATTCATAGTCATGTAATTTTATTTTGTTCTACTACATTTGGTTTTGTTCTTTTTTTTTTCTATTCTAACTCTAGAAGAAATCAACAATTGTTGTATTCCATAGTTATAATTAGTTTGAATTTATCTGTTAAAGGCGATCTTGGTTAAAAATTGAAGTAACTAATTAAATTTAAATGTATGTATTATATCATTGTAGATCTTTCTATGTGAAACCTGACTCTACTGTTACAGTGCATGTAAACTACTAATAGTAGTTTTGGTTAATGTTAATGAAGAAGAAAACATGGTAGGAATTCCTATCAATAAAGATCATTCTTTGATAATTTGTGGAAAATAAGTGTACGAAGTTCATCAGAAGTGACTAATAAGTAATTGAAAGTAGATAAATTTTATAGGAATCTTGAACATGATAAGGTAGAGGGAAAGGAAAATTATAAATCAATTATTTGGGTCCAAGACTTTCTTTTCTCTTATCGATGTTTTCTGATGTATACTAGAAAAATTTGTTTCTAAACTTATAGCCACCTGGGCGACACATGAAAAAAGAGTCAAGTACGGGAATTACAATAAAAACAACAGAAGGAAACTTTGTAGGGAATTCAACCTCATTACAAATAGACTTCACCACAGTCAATATTCCAGCGTACACATAGGAAAAATGCTTGTCGAAATTATGTTAACTTCCCTAATCTTTCATGGAAAGGAAGGTGATCAAATGATATACTCGAACTCTAGGAAAGGAGACAAAATCTTCTACCTTTGTTTTTATAAAGATAACTAGCCAAAGCGAGATGATAAGTCATTACTAGGAAGTGAATGTAGAGACTCAAAGGATTAATAAAAACATAAATAGCAGAGTAAAGTGTTTTCCTACTGTCCAAAAATTGAGGCAAATGTGTATACAAATATATTTGTATCAAATTTGCACACATAGAGCAAATTAAAGAAGTCAATGATGACTCACATACAAATGCAACAGGCCCAATGCACTGTGGCCTCATTGAGAGAGTGGAAGCAATGCCCATTTAAAATCCGAAGATTAATCTAGTGTAAATAGTGAAGCATATTAGATGTACATAGAAAAGAGTACATTCATTAATATGATTATTGTACTAAAAATAATTTGTCCAATATAACCAAAAAGGATAAAATCATGCACGTAGTTACATCAACTATAAGAAAATAAATTCCAATTTATTGTAAGTTATAGTTCGAGAGCTTAGCAATGGATACAAATACACTAATCCCAAACTCAAATGAAGTTTATCAGCTTAAATTAATTCCAACAGTACTGATATATAAATTGGTACAAATTAACTATAAGATAGATCATGAGTCAATTTCGACCACTATTGAAGAAATGACATATATAAATCCTAGTTTAAATGATATAGGGGCACCATTATTCCTCTGGAAACATGAGAAACATGCAACCCAATGGGTAACCCTAAAAGCACCAACCTGCGAATAGTGAATAGATGTCACAATTGTGAACAAATTCCTGCTACCAACTCGAATTAGAGTACAGTTGCTGGAGAAAATACCAAAACATGAGAGAATGAAATTAGAAAAAAGATAATTAGAGGAGATGTGTCATATGAGACCTAAAGAAAATAACAAAATAATTTATTACTGAAAAGTAGGTACCTGTCGCTGGTGTGGAGGAAGTTCCCTCCCTGTTCAAATATAATTCGGTAATCTTATTAATAGAATGCAATTAGAAGATTTGTAATAGTACAGAAATATGTTAATTCTCTAGTCTAAGTGTGGAAATACATCACCTCGGACTAGAGCAGAGTAAGAAAAACAAAAACCCCACCTCCATGATTTGGATAAGATAGCTACCCCTCCATCCCATTTACCTTGTATGGCCACGGTCTAAAATGTAACCACAAAGGAAAAGTAATCAACCAAAAAAAACGATAATGCTAAACATCAGTTAGAAATCGTCTAAGCAATGAATCATCGTAATGGGTGAACAATCCCTCAATATATCATGAAAACGCCTATTTACATATTACCTGAGAGACTATGGTGCCAAGAGGAAACATGAAAATGGTTTCAATGATTGGATATCATCCTCCTTGCAAATTTCTACACAATCAAAGGAATATTGTAAGGAGAGGAAGCCTTGTAAAAAAACACAGAAATTCACCCAAATATGAAGTTCAAAGTGAAAAGATAAATTGAATTGTTCATAGTGAAGACCATTAACTCAAATGAAAATGAAGATTCCATCAGAAGATGTAACCCTTGCACCATCTAATAGAGAACTAAGTTACCAACAACTAGTGAGAACAAAGTATTGTAGATAATGAAAAGAGATTAACCAGAATATGAATAAGAAACAAGGTGTCTTAAGAAAAGTAATGGACACTTTTTGGAGATGCCACATATTATACATGGCATGACTATACCCTGAAAATCTATGTACAATAAGGTAAAGAAGAATTTTGAGTAAGGGGGAGGAGAAATTTTCCTTCCCTCCATCACATCGTAATGTTTCTAAGAGGTCATGTATCTTTTGATGATTCCAGAACTAAGTTACAAGGATACCAAACATGCAAGGCAACATGGGAAGTCATCACAATGTTTGCAGGTTCAATATGGAGGATTTCGTGTTATGGGAATGTAGCCCAACCTTGACTATCTAGCACACATTTCTGCCATTGGAAATGACAAGTGATCACATGCGCTGACGTGAAGATTACAGTGTGGCAACCATGGAGTGGACCTTTAAAGTTCAAGATGGAACGTGTCCAATCGCACCAAAGGAAATGTATATAACTTGTAATATTACGTAGCTCATATTTCTAGGATGCGTGGAGATTTATTGAAAGGCCAAACAATAATTAATAAAATTACCTATATGAAAGGTGGCACCCAACACCTATATAGGTGCAACCATGAAAACTTAATGGAGATTAGCAATTGATTCCAATACCATTAATACATGAACTAATGCCTCGAGTTCCACAATTTTACCATAATAGGGAAAGTACATGAATAATTCAAACGAGTAGCATACTTTATGGACGTTTATGGATTTTCACATTAGAGAAATAAACTACTAAGGGACAACATCAAGACATAAAACATTATAGTAGGATGATGGTTCAAGGATAGTTTAAATGTGAGTAGAAATAGGTAAGGGCAGATGCTTACTAATTTGTACACATATTGCGAGATAGATGTTAAGTTCAATACCCTTACAACAAAAATTGATAGAAAGACCTTCTTATACCCATAGTGTATATTTTTACCCAAACCATTACACCAAAGGTAAGGGGTGAATAAAATATGTGTATTTAATACAGTATAAAGTTGGAAGGTATAACTTGTGCACTGGATGGTTAGCAAAGACAATATAGGAGTTGGTGAAGGGACATGAGAATCACGCCTTTGTAGCATTTATGCATTGATTTGAATGGTATTGCATGACAAAGTTCGTAAAGATAATACACCATAAGGTATTATAAAGATGTTAGGAAGTGCATTTAAATCATAACTAACCAAATTGAATAATTATGACATTCCAACCATTACCATCATATAACCCTTAATTAGTTAAATGGGTGGTTTCCCTATATTTATGAAATGTTTACAAGGGATGTAAAACTAAAAGAATAATCTAGGGGGGGTGGGGGGGTGGGGGGGGGGGGGTGTGGGGGGAGGGTGGTGCAGGGGAAGGTGAATGTAATTCTCTAGGAATAAAAAACAAAAAAAAGAATTGGCTTTTACTCTATGAACATATATCTGACAATATCAAAACAAAGTCTCTCCCTAATCTGGTAGCTTGTCTCTTCAATTAACTAAATATTGATAATTATGCCAAGAATTGCGAAGGCCAATGAGTGATAAGCTCACAAGTTTAAATGAGGACACATTTTCTCCTACTCCTGCAAGTTCATCTTGAACCTGAGTGAATCTCGATAGATATTGAGGAATGGTTTCATTTTTCTTCATGCATATGTTCCTAAGCTTGTCTCTTAATGCCAATTTCCTAGAATCATTATTTTTCTAAAATAGACTTGTGAGATTTTCCACATTGCAAAAGGAGTCTCATTTCCATATATGTTTTAAACACATGATCTCTAACATCCTCAAAAATAATCCTCTTGACTTTTTCTATGTCTTTCTTTCATTGAGAAAGAGCTTGTGCATTTGAAGTTGCTGGTTTTGGTATATCAACTTGTGTGTATCCCATACTCCATTATCATCAAGGAAAACTTCCATCTTGTCTTTCAATGGACACTAATTCGAGGTTTCCTCTAATGCATACTCAAGCCTAAATCCATTGAAAGACACTCTTACTGCATTGAAGAAGATCTACACCAAAAACTATGCAAATCAAAATTATTATAAGAGAAGATCTAGAACAAGGTTTCTATGTAGCTTTTCGTAGCTCCGATACCATGTAGAAATGGAAATAAATTGCTACTACTAATGAATTCAAACTGAAGACAGGAGATACAAATTTCCTCTACTATCCCCCCGGAAAGGAAAGCACGGGATAGAAACACATCAGATAACATGTAACCATCAAAACACAAGGAACATAATGATTTTACAGGGCAACCCAACTAAGAAAAAATCCTCTACTGCTTTGCATTAATTCAAATGAAAATATGAATCAATTACAATGATTTATTGTCAAGTCCCACTATCAAAATTGGTTAAGGATGGGCCAATTTAGCAAGGCCCAAGACGGGTGCAATCCATGGGGGACTTTGATGGCTGAGATGCCCCAAACTAGTAGTTTCTCAAGCCACAGGTCAAGCTTGGAAGAACATAGACAACATGAAAAAAAAAATTTACAATGGTTGCTTCAAACATGGAGCACACCCTGCACTACAATTATGATGTCTTGTTCACTAACGTTCTCTCACCAAAACTTAGACAAAATAGGTTTGAATGTTCCTTATATTTCCTTGCATAGTGCTTGAGGACATTAGCCCCTAAAAATTAGTGAAATTCCCTATTTCCTTGCGTAAATCCTGAAGTAATTGACCTCCCGCTACAATGGAAAAACTGCACATTCAACTAGTATACAACAATAAATACAATGATGCATTTTTCCTCTAATAAACTAGCCAATTCCAATTCCATGCATGACTAGGGATATTTTTAGTAAATTGATAAATTAACTGAGAAATCAGTGAGTTAAAAATAACCATTACTTCTCAACTAAACTCCTAGTTACTCTACTAATGACTAGAGTTTAGATAACTCAATTTATCTAATAATGACTCCATTAGATTGCTAGATTTTAGTAATAAGCCCATGCACAACTCTACTTGTAGCCTAGAAACTTGAATTTATTGATTTAGCTAAGGGACAAGGCCATGTCACTCCTACTAACAACAATCCAATTCATCTTGCTAATGTGAGGAGTAAGAAAAAGATGGTGTGCCAAGGCTTGGATGGACATGGCCTACCATGCCAGACTTTCTGGTCTTCTAGAACTGTGCACTACGCAGTCTGAGTGTTCAACCTTGACCCTTGAGCTCGAGAACTTTGCAGCCTTTTCATGCTACAATTTCAACAAAAATGTCATATGAAAATGTGTCATATGAATAACAGTTATGGTTTTTTGCACATGTGTTATTAGTAAACTATAGTATTAGCGCATGGAATTATAACAAATTACGTTTATGGGTTGAAAATTCCCATGGTAAAGTGGAGCTGAATATCTACGATTGAGAATCTTGTGATATGCTTTTTTAAATGCATATATGTTTAATTCATATAATAATAATAATAATAATAATAATAATATGATCTAGTTAATTTTTATGATTTTTTAATCTTGGCAATTTGAGATGCATCGTTAAATGGTGTTTTGATGCCTATCGATGTTTACTAGCCATTTAATTTATATAAATATACAAGTAGTTATTTCAACTTACTCTTATTGTATTGTAGTTCTCTATATTATATACATATACGAAACACATTTTCAAAATCATTTTATCTTGCGCATTTGATATATAATAAAATGAGGTAGCCTCGAAAATATGTTTTTATTAATTCACCTTTTCACGTAGTTTAGGTGTGACATAAGTACAATTTAGTCCATTTTCTACTTATTTAGTTGCTTGGTCCATGAAATTTGGTATCAAAGTTAACAATATTTCTTTTTTCTCATTTAAATTGAATATTGTACTATTTTTACAAAAGGTTTTTGGCATCTTTAGCATTTAGTGAAATTTTCAAGATTAAGGAATAACTAGTTGAATACATTGAATAATAATTTTGAAATAATATAGTTATACTGTTTAGAGCTATGAATTAAGAAATATAAGGGTTTGTCTAGTCCTCAGACTAGTCTTGTCTATTTTGGAATAGAGTTTCTACAGTTTTAATTTAATTATCAATAAGTAATAGGTGGATGGAATGGATTTAATTTCTAAGAATATTCTATAATATTCTTAGTATTAGTTAGATCAAGTGTTGATCTTTATCTCAAAAACAATTCTTCACTTTCTACTAATTTAATTAAATTGGTTTTTTTCAAAAATTATCATATGAACTTGGGTTATGGTTTGTTGGAGCATTTAATTAAATTGTTTTTTCAAAAATGAGCATATGAATATGAGTTATGGTTTGTTGGGGCATGTCTTATTACTAGGCCATGGTATTGGTCAATGGTAATGTAATAAATCCTCTTAACAACTTCAAAATATGTGTGGTTTAGAGCGGCCACAATTGGATTTTCTCGACTTGAGTGAATTGGACATCCCTTTTAAGGCATGACATGCATTCTAAAAATGCCCTAAGTGTTGACAAATTCTGCATCTAAAAGAAATGTTTTCATAATCCAAAGGTTGAAGATACTCCTTTCCATCCCCTTTAAGAATCATTTTATTTAGAAATCATTTTCTTAAGTCCAATTCCACATAAATACATATGAATGAGATGAACCTATTTTCCAGTCTTTCATTGTCAATTTTAACAAAACAACTTAATGTGTTTCCAATATTTTCGAGGAAGAATGGTCAAACCTATTAGAGGGGTACGTTTGGGAGCCTTACCCATACGGAAGTAGACAGAGACTTCATGGAAAGGGGGTTGAACGCTGGTAACCACAACTGAATCAAAACACCTACATGACCCCAGAAACAAGGTACTTGGTCGAAAACCTTCTTCTGCTCTTTAAGATCCTTGAATACAACCACAAAATAACTTTTGGAACAAAATAACAGATGTAGGTTCTTGGTCCAGTTCTAATGAACCCAAACCCAAATAACGATACTTGACGACCAAAATCCATGAACTGACAAATAATCACATGTCATTGATAATCTATAAACTTTATCTCTTACTAAAAAACTTGGTCATCTAAAGCATTGTCGTGATGGTTAAATGCTCCAACACAAAAACTAGTCCTAAGAGATCCTTAGAGGGCTTAAATTTGGAACCCTTCTTAAGGGCATCTTTAACTGACAAGGGTTTTGATGTCAAGGATGCCCCATTCCCATCAACACCTCCAATCAAACCTGAAATGAGGGGAAAAGTGGAATCCTTCCTGATGTCATACTCTTTGAGTTCATTAGTCGAAATTAAGTGCCTACCCTTGAAAATGAGTCTCATCACCCCCAATGAGATTCTTGTTTGCTTTTGAATACTATCTACGTGAGAGGAAACAATATCTCCCTTGTAGACCATGAAGCATAGGGAGTTTAGAGACAAGGTTTTAATAAAAATAGGAAACATTTGGAAGTCCAAATATTTGAAACCATCCAATTTTTGGAGGTATTTAGGATTTGAAGACACATGTTCCATCTCTGAAAAGTAGCATGAAAGATTCAAACCTAACATGGGACTCAGGTTTTCCTGGGTTGTTATGTGAAATAGTTTGTAGGCGATCCTACACCATTCATGAACATCTCATACAAACATTTTCACATACATATTGCAAGAGGACTTCCCGCAAGAGTTTTCATCACTCTTGGGGTTCTTCTTGAGCACAAAATCCACCTTGAAGGCATACCAAGAGGGAACCTCTAGTCCATTCTAGTGGTCCCAAACAAAACCAATGAAAAGGTGGCAATTTCCTGCATATTTCATAGTCAACAATGACTCACTAGACCTTGGAAGGACTAGAGATAAAATGAATTGGCAGAATCTAGATGGAGTCGTAGCTCTATCTCAAGAGAACTTGAAAAAATGTGACATAATGACATTCGTCTCTCAAACAGAAAAGTCCACCTATGATCATCAACAAGGGAGGAGAAGTAGTAGGAATTCATGAGCTTGAGCATTCCTCCATTTCAAACTACAATGACATGGTAAATGGTAGTGGCATCAACCAAAGACCCGCAATAGAGAAACAATATAACGTCCCTCCCTAGTTGTAGTTCCTGTCACTATATTTTCATTTAGAAGTAGCGTATTTCAGTGCAAAACCTATCCTTATATTTTATTTCTAACAACATATTTCTTTCAACTAAATTCATGGTAAAGCATACCAATTTAATGCATGTACATATCTAGTTTTGTAGTCTGATGTTGATCCTTGAATGATGATGCTCCATTGGTGAATTTGCATACTATGCTTCCACTACCAAACTTACCAATTCCTCCATGTCTATCTGGGATTAGCCACTTCGGATCCCTCATTCAAAAGACTTCAAGGTTGAAATCTTTCAACCCTCATGCCTAAAAATCCAAGAATAATACCAAAGTCTCCTAGCTTTACCTTCAAATCCTGAGCTCCAAGGCCCATCCCTCAAATTCTTTCTAGTGACAAAGTTTCTCCCCTTGAAATATCTCAATTTTCCCGCGCCCTAAAAAAAATGAACCCCCTTCTTCTCCAATTCGATTCATTATAAAGGGAAGGTTTCTTCCCACCGAAGAAACCTCCCCACCTTGATCTTATCCACAAAATTTATATTTTAACACTCAAGTCTACCCTCTTTTATTTTATTTAAATCTATGTTAATGAGCTCTCAAGTATGTTACAAGTATTTTCTATTAAAATATGTATTTATTAGAGGTTCTTTTATTTCTCATTAACTTATTTGAGTCTACTCACTACCCCTTTCAATTAAAATAAGATTTTTTTGAGATGACTTTTATATATGGTTAATTTATTTTGAGATGGTTGTTGGTGTTTTAGAGAGTCCTTATGTCTCTTCTTTGTAAATCAGTCCTGATGATGAGTCTTGGCCGAGGCTCGAAACGTAATTCAGTCTCTTAGAAACCATAGAAACCACTCCACAGAAGTCTACAAACCAAAGTCCTTATGTCTCTTCATATTTTTCACATATGACTTGTAACCATGTATTATTATAATCACAGTTTATTATTTAATTAATTTTATTAATGAATATTAACCTAATATATTTTATTATATTCCTTGATAAGTAGGTGTTAATTAATACTTTAACAATTAATGCATTTACCTTATATTTAGACATTTTATATAATAAACTAGTGTGTATACTAGTGCAATGCATGTGATGGGTATGTAACTAGCATACACATGCCTTGTATCCATGCTTAATAATCATATTCCATAAATGATTTGTTACATTGCCTCCATCGCCCCTGAGAAGTACTTATTTCCATCATAGTATGTCAAAAAGGAGTAAATTACAATAGAAACATTAATTTATAAATAGAAGTTGGTTATATTTATAGTCTATTTTTGGTCAGTAGAATTGAAATTATATAAACACATTAATAATACATAAATATATGTGTTATTTAAATGTAAAAAAGCCATTTTGTTTATAAATATAATTGGTTTAGTAAAATTTTCAATAAATATTAATTTAAGAATTATTTTATTGGAAAAAAATCTCAAAATCAACTAATTCCAAAAATTTCTTACAAACTAGAAACAAACTATTTTTTGAACTAATGATCAGAGTACTCGAATAAGATGAAATTTCATTAAAAAAAGTCTACAACTTTCTAATATTTTTTTTTCAATATTTAATTGATTGTCTTGAACTTCTCTCCCTCTTTCTTACATTGTTTTAATTGAGATTTTTTGGAATTTTCTTAAATAACTAAACCCATCTAAATTTAATTTAATTTTTTTATTTGTAATGAGATTTTACAAAAATCAAAACATTTTAATGGGAGTGATTTAGTAAAAAATTAGTTTCCCAACTATCTAGGTTCAAACTCTTGAAGATACATTTAGTAAATTTAGTAAGCTTATTAGTAGTATTTATCAGATAATTGTATTTGATATAATGATCATAGTAAGTCATCCGAAGTTATAAATTCTCCTAAAATTCACATTCATATTTAAAAATAAATAAACAAATAACCAGAGAAATAAAAGGATATTTCAAAAAGTTAAAAAAATAACCTTATGCAGCTATACCTTTTCTATTCTAAACAGAATTTGAGAGAGTTATAGATATAACCCTAGAGCTATTAGGTGCCTTCAACACACCAGCTGTGCTTAATACTGGTGTCATGGTACTTTCAAGTAAACACCACACGCGTAAACCTTAGGATCCTAAGCAAACCTTTCGTGGGGAATCTTTCCAAAAAGCAACAGGTAGCGTTAGAGTTAAAAATGACGACAATCTCACTAAAGACGTATTACAAACATGGAAAACACAATACTTTGACGTCTAGCAAAGGAGCCGTTATCCATTGCACAACACATTAGTAAACTCGCTGTCAAGAATGGCACGTTTGATTTATTCAAAATCAGAAGGCTGGTCGAATGAAAAATAAATATTATATTCCATCGTCTGTAGATTTAGTCAACCCTATCTCCGTGTAGTTTGAGAACGTTTGAACTCTTGGAAGTCAAAAGGCGTGGTAGAGATAAAAATAAATATTGTGCTTGAGTTGAATATAAGCAAGTCAAACTTCACAAATTCAAAGCAACGATTCCGCTGATATCACCCCATGTTGAACTTACCATCTGCAAATTCGTCCAAAAATGGGTTTGAAGCGCTTATAAATACAGCATCATTTCCCGTCTTTCAAATCATTCACCTCTACCTTCATATCTCTATAATTTTATCCAACAGCCAATCTCTCGTTGCATTTAAGTCCACAAACATATTCATTCGTTACTGTATTATCCTTCCGTGCAGAGAGGTTATTTCGATTGTATTGTCCGCTCCATTGAAGTACAGGCGTCTACGGTTATTGAATAACATGGCGGTCAGGGTGGTGTATGCCATCAGCATTTGCGCTTTGCTAATCTCTGCGCTATTTCCAACGGCAAGATCAAGGCCTAATTTCCTGAGAGAATCTACTGCTGACTACGACAGTAAAGACAATTCTAATACCAATAGCATCTCTGAAGCTTATATTGAACGAGCCGATAAAGCAACCACCATTGATGTACAGTTACTAGATGATAAACTTCCAAAGAGTGGTTATACTCCCTCATCCCCTTCAACCTGCCACAACATGGTAATAGACACCGTGGGCGCTCCACGTTACAGTTGTTGGTGATGATCGCGTCAAAAATTATTCCACTGTGATTCACTTCAATTCTCCAACGTCAATTCTGAATATGCACTTCAATAAGTGGAGTCTGATATTAGGAACTAAATATCAATTCAAAGTGTTATATGAAAAGGGCCCTCTAGCTAACCCACGTTTTTGCCCTTTTGGGTTAAATTTGCATTAATTTTTATGTGGGTTAATATTTAGTGAAAATTGTGTAAGATTGTGAATTTTTATGAAAAGAGCCGTCTAACTAACCCACGTTTTTGCCCTTTTGGGTTAAATTTGCATAAATTTTTATGTGGGTTAATATTTAGTGATAAATTGTGTAAGATTGTGAATTTTTATGGTTTAAAACGAACTTAAAAGAAAGAAAAAAATAACACTTTGAAAAATGTCCGAGAGACATAGTATGCTTAAAAATATCTGTTAAATTAATCTCCAGGAGACATAGTATAAAAACTCTGTTAAATTTGGACCAAAATCTACTGGAAAAAACTAGCATAGAATAAGAAAACGTGTAGTTGCTCACTTAGACTATGCTATTTTAAAATATTCTCTCGTCTGTCTGTTGGGTTGTATTAGGTAATTTGACCCATCCTTATTTGAATTGTCAATTTCCTGATTGAAAAAATTGAAATCAATTCTTTGACCGGGTTCCTGTCTAAAATATTTTCAAATTCAAAAATTGAGATAAGTTCAGCTGACAATGTGATCATGGGTTTCCATTAATCAATAAATATGAATTTTACAGAAAATAATGTTTTTTCACTGTGAAAAAAACTTATTATTTAATTTTTGTTTTTAATAAGAATGTTTTTTTAGATTAATCGCATCAATATTAATATGGTTAAGGTGAAAAAATCTATAAATCTTGATGAATAAATAAGAAGAAAATTTCAAATTTAAATTAATTCTGTTTTTATTAACAACCTCACTGCCCCTTTCAAACATTTCATATTTTGGGTCCAATTATGTTAAAATCAACAAAAATTCTAAAAAATAACGGAAATTTCTATTGTGAAATGAAATGGAAATCCTAGAGTTTTAATTAAACAAGTCAATTTTACACATCGGGGCTTTTCTAGGTAATTTGAAGACTTGTATCTGTTTTCAATTTCGTTGCCGCTGTAAGTGTGTTTTTCTAATATAAAGAAATATCTAATTTACTTCTTATAAACTTTTAATAAATTTTTTTTTTTAATAGCGTTCCTGGATGCATATTAACAATTCAGTTATATTAAATTATTAAAAAAAAAAACATTTTTTTTTCGCTACTAACGAGAAAAGCAACCTGCGAAACAGACTTAGTTCCTTCGTTAAAACCTTACCATATTCTTATGGCTGGACTATATAAGAGCATCGATAACAATATCTAAACAAACCTAAACTTTGGACACCAAACATTTGGAAATTTTATATATCGAAACAAAATCTAATCTGTGGAAACAACCATTTTCTTGCTACAACATTTGTAACCAGAAATGGGCCGATTAACTGTTTTAGATCCTCTAAAATAGAATTCGTTTTTGAGGCCAGACTTATTAGAGGAAAAAAAATGTTTTATATTAATTGCATGGTTATTAATGGAGAGTAGTATTTGAAATCCGAGTTTCCTTAGAATTTTCTTACTCTTGATGGATTATGTATATACATAATTACAGCAATACACTTATGGGAATCATGTATTTTGTTAAATAAAAAAAAAACCAAACAGTTAACAATAAATATTGTAAAATATATGTCATGCCTTTCTGAAACTCAAGTCGTTGTGGAAATATTATGTATATATTGTTTGACGAAGAAAAAAAACACGTTACACATTTTCAAACAAATACTTTCCATCACACTCAGCCATGCAGGTAATAGAAGAAAATATTTATTTATTCTGTTTATTCGATAGCTTTTCCTTATTAGAATGGGTTAGTTTAATTTTTTTTGTTAATTAATTTTTTTACCAGATAATCTAAATAATTAAAAAATACTAATATAATTAAAAATAATAATATATTAATAAAATTAAAAGTAATAACTTCTAAACATATCTAGATCATATATTTAAATTATAAATTATTTTTTTATAAATTATGATTAAAAATTTAGTTTGCCTGTTATTCATGACCACATATACTAATAAATAAATTATAAAACAGACATTGAAACGTGGATTGATTTTGAACTTATTCAGATTCAACTAATTAGCAAGCATTTTGTACACTCTATTACCCGAGTGGTTTCTTATGCATGACATTCAAAGCTATGCCCATTTATAAGATAGTTATAGTAGAAGAAATATTATTTCATTAAATTATTCATACGGCAATTAGTTGAATTGTTATTGCTTAATAGAAATAGACACACGCGTCTTACAGGTGGTGTATTCAACACTTGCATTTGAGGCATTCCGACTTCCTTTGTAACGTATCCACCTCGGCAAGCAAATTGATTTTAAATATGAATGTATTTCGTTGTAACATAAATGTTGTGAATAATGAACACACTCATATTACCATTCATTAGCATTATGTTTTATATATAAAACATTAGGCATATCATGCTATTTGCTAATTAATATTATAGTTTATAATGTAGTTGATATAATAAAAACATTTTAACATCTTATATTTATAATTATAAAATATTGATTTACAAACATACATATATATAATATTGATTTAAACCAAAAAAAATATGGTTAAACATAAAAATCAATCCATCACAATATTATCTTTTTAAATAAGAAGATAAAACATTTTGTTATTAATGTTTATTTACATTGATTTGGGGTGTTAACATTTACTCGTAATTATGTTAATGTTTTTTTCCATGTGATTTCTTCCGAAAATGTTTATATTATTTAGATTATACATTTTCAAATTTTGATGTTAACCGTCTGAAACAAAAATATTTCAAGACAAAATTTTATATTTAAGACAAAAATATTTTAAAACAAAACTTTGTATTCAAGACAAAAACAATTTGAGACAAAAATATTTTAATACAAAACTTTATAGTTAAGAAAAAACAGTTTAAGACAAAATTATTTTAAGGCAACTTTATTTTTAAGACAAAAATAGTTTCAGGCAACAATATTTTAAGACAAAACTTTGTATTTAAGACAATGCCGCTTAAGAGGAAACCCATTTAAGGCAATTAATAATTAAGACAAAAACATATCAATTTAAGACAATATTATCTAACAACTGCAAAATTGACTTTGACAGTGCATCCTAAGTCCACCATCTTGTAGGCTACTACTATTGTCTCACGCCTATACAGAGGTTGCTATTCCATTTACCATTCACATTATATTATATAAATACAATGCTTTTTGGGCTTTTCATTTTGTGGGGGTAGCCGACTCTTAAGAATGTGACAACTTGTCTCTCAGTGCATTCAACACTACTATATTGAGGGGGCTTTTAAGGAATTTTTTTAAGACAAAAGAAATCTTTTGTCTTAAAATTTTTAATACAAGATGCTAGCAAAAAAGGTAAAGGCAAAAATATTAGGAGTTTGTCTTTGTTTTGTTGATGGGTTCTTCAAGAAGCCGAGCAATGAAGGTCAACAACAACTGATGGGATTTAGGGCGATGGAGGCTGACAATAGAGGTGCGCTTCGTGAAAATAGTGATGGATGCTGAAAATACAGGTGCGCTTCATGACAATAGTGATGGATGCTGACAATAAAGGTGCGCTTTGTGAAAATAGTGATGGAGGCACTTTCCCTGAACGTGGATATGTAGTAAAATAGTTGGAGTAATTTTCAGGGTCCCCATCAATTTTGTTCTAATATGTGTTTTTTGACTGTTTCATTTATTTTGAACGCTACTCCTACCCACTCGTTGTTTGTATCATCACATTGTTGTGTTGGAACTCCTGAATTTCATCAATAACATGATTAGGTTCACTTGAAGGATTGTTGAAAAATGAAGCAAGAAATTCTGAATTTAATTTTTCCTTGATCAAATTGAGAAAATTTGAATTTCCACATCATCATACAACTTGGATGCAATTAACTTGCATTGCATGGCTCATTTCACCTACTTTACTCAATAAATTCAAGTTGGAGGAGTTAGACTTCAGTTAAGCATGTGTGATTGCTAATTTGTAGCAATCAAAGTTAGATATCTCAAGTTGTTTTCAATTAAACTAGTTCTACCATTTGGAAGAACTAGTGGAAGGTCAGTTGTTTTGTGAGACTTTAGTTAAATTCAGTGATCATGTAGTTAACTAATCAATCAACGTAAAATAGATAGTGCATGCAAAGAATTCGAGTTTTCCAACTGTGGTGGAGATTCTAAGGAAGTGTATTATTAACTCTAAACTAGTCTTGAGTGTACAGGTGTTGCATATAGTTAGATGATCAACCTTAGGAATTACACAATCCATTTTGGAAAAATTCCTAAATAATCCTGGGTCCAATTTCTCAAAGAATACCGTATGGAAATAGGGGCTCAAGTAGAGGCAGAAATTGTCTAAGTTTGGGTCAGTTGATCAGATTAATGCAAGGAGGCATTGTGGTTTTTAGAAGATTTCTTGCCCCAGGAAAAACAGTGTGTGCATGTGTGTTATTTCTTATTGCAAGTCTGAAATTTTTGTTCTAAATTGTGAAATTAACTTCTGCAAAGTAGTGGAGTAGGCTTGTGTCTTGTGATTTTGAAAAAACTTCATGAGTAGTTGGAAATCTACACCATAATTTCTACATGGTATAAGTGCAGGATTCACAATAGAGCAGGAAATTTGAAGCTTTTCTCAGGAGGTTTGAATTTGCAGTTCAGTGTAGCACGTTCTCTTCAGAGATGACAAGATGACCTTCAATGTGCTAAGGCTAGAGTATGGCTTGGAAGGAAACTCTAATTTCATCACATGGCAAGATCGCATGGAGGAGGTATTCGGTGACAATGAATTGCTATAATACATCAAGACAAATGTTACAAAACCAATATGGAATCTGATGCCTAGAACCTTGCTCAGTGGAAGAAAGATGTAGCCAGGATGAGGAGAATAACATTGGAGGGAGTACGGGACCACATTGTCACCAATCTCCAAGGGACAAAAAATCCTTATGCAATGTGGGAGGCATTGACAGATTTTTCCTAGAATAGTAGTGACCATAGGAAGTTGGCGCTCAAGGATAAACTTATAAATATCAAGATGCAAAAGAACAAAATTATCCAGCAGTATCTCAGTAGGTTCACACAAGTTTGTGTTGAGCTTGTAGGAGTTAGTGTTACTTTTTTAGAGGATGACTTGGTAATCCTAGCCATTTTGGGCCTTCGTAAGAGATGGCATAGCTATCAAGATTCAGTCAAAAAAGTGAGAAACTAATGAATTAGGAATGCTTATGGTATAATTTGGTACACGAGGAAATAAGGCATAATACCAGAGATTGGACCTCGTCCAAAGGCGAGGATGAATAAAAAAATTGCATAAGTTGGAAGGGAAAGAAGGGAAAAGGGAATAAATATAAAACCAAACCATAGTCCAGCGAAGGGGGAAGAAGACATATTTATCAAAAATTTATTGCTTCGATTTTCATGTATATTTGCACTATCCCACGAAGTGTCCACAGAAAAAGGAAAGCCACAAGACATTAGGAGGTGCAGTAGGTGAAGCATTGGATTCACAATTTGTGCTTGAATTTACCCTTATCGCATGCATGTCCAACATGGTGATGGGGAGCATGTGGTACTTGGACTCAGGTGAATCGCTCCACATGATAGGGTGTAGATATTATTTTAGTGACCTCAGGGAGAAAGATCTCTAGATGCACATTAATCTACAGGAATATGGAAGGTATAAGGCAACCGATATTGGTACAATAACCTTTCAGAGTGAGTTGGGATCCCCTATTAGGCTCAAGGATGCCTTGTTTGTTCTAGGCCTAAAGAAAAATCTCATCTATGTTGCAATTTTGGAAGACCGTGGTTATGATATGATCTTTGGAAAAGGAAAATCATTCTTGAGACACATAGCCATGGGACAGGTGAAACAAATTAGGATTCATGTGAATAACCCATATAACCTACATGTTGAAGATGGTGTTGCATTAATAACTAAGGCAGAGAAAGTGGAGGGCCACGATGTAGGCGAAGTTTGGCACAAAAGACCTACCCATTTTCATCATGGAATATTGAAGATTATACAACACATAAACACTGGCCTTCCTAAAGGAGAACATGAGTAGTAGGATGTATGCAAAGGATGTACGTTGGGGAAGCACACAAAATCCACATTCCATGATCGGGACAAAAAAGCACATGTAGCCTTAGAAAGGATCTTCTCTAATGTTTGTGGACATTTCTCAACAGCCTCCACTGCCAGACACAAATATTTTGTCATTTTTATTGATGACTTCTCATGTAATTGTTGGATCTTCTTCATGCAGAAGAAATATGAGACATTCTCCAAGTTCGTAGAATTCAAGGCACTGGTTGAGAAAGAAACAAACAAGAAGGTGAAGGCTCTCAGAAGTAATAATGTAGCTGAATACGTGTCGAATAAATTTAAAATTTTTTGTATGAAAGAATGCATTCGATGAGTGTTGACATCACTCATAATCCATAACAAAATGGGGTGGCTATGAGAAATAAGCGTAGCATTGTGGGAGTAGCGAGGGTGATGTTACATAACCAAGGCCTACCTATGCATTTCTAGGTTGAGGAAAGAAACACAATAGTCTATTTGAAGAATCAGAGTCCTCATTAGATTCATGGCATGATTACACTGGAGGAGTCTTTCTTAGGGAGAAAGTCAGATGTATCACACTTTAGGATATTTGGAGCCTTTGTTTACTACTATGTCACCAAAGAATCAAGGAATAATCTTGAGCTGACAATAGAATTGGGTGTATTTCTTGGTTACATAGAAACTCCCCACAACTACCGTGTATACTTATCATCCCTCAGAATGACAAATGTGTGAAGGGATGTAAAGTTTGATGAGGAGAAAGTGATTTGGTTCTCTCTTGAGAGGGAGCTTTATATCCCACCAAAATAGGATATTAGGTCCCACATAATAATAAGTAATATAATAATAATAAAATAATATATAAGCAAATTTCAAAGTAGAATAGAAAGGAAAACAAATGGTGATGATGATGACTTATGTAATAAGAGAGGAAACATTAACAATAATGTAGGTTTATGTGAAAGGAAAGTGTTAAGACAAGAGAATAATTATATAATGATAGGTGGATCATAGGGCTTGGGAGATGAAGGAGAAGATGACATCACTTTTTCTTATGTAATTGAGGACAAGGCTAATAAGAGACAACATAGTAATGAATTGATGCCTCATGCGTGACTTTTTATTGAAATATCTGGAGAAACGAGGTCTATGGATAGGTGAAGAGTAGAACTCCAAATATTTTTTGCAATAATCAATCTTGAGTGAATAGAATTTCATATCTACATAGACCTTTGCAAGAGTACTCTATTCTAAGTGACGATAGAGTAAATAATTAATATTTTATTGTGATATAATTTAATTATAAATATTTAAAATATTAGATGTTTACAATCAATTTTATAAAGGGATATGGCCTTCTTATTTTTTTTTTCTGGAATTTTAAATATTAAGATAGAAATATGTAATGAGAATATAACAACCTTAATTACTTGTCAATGCTATAAGTATATACTATGTGTATATATATATATATATATATATATATATATATATATATATATATATATTTCAGATCGAATAGAAATATGATGAACTTTGTTTTCACTAATGAAAAAACACAAACATATTCTATTATATAGATATATAAACAAAATTATTATCAACCATGGCTTATTAAGAAAATAACATATATTAAACTATATAATTTATTATTAAATTGATAACAATTTAAAATAAGTTGACTTTTAGTGATGCTTTTTTGGATAATCTTATGATGTTGTGGACTATTGAGTAGACCCATCACTAGTAAGTCAAGTTTTTATGTATCTTTCTCATGTCTATAAAAAAAAAGTAGAGAATTGATGGGAATATTTAATTCATGGTACTAAATATGGGATCACAAATTATCTTAAGTTTACACACAATATCTTGACGATGTATGCATGTGAGAAGTAATAGAGTAGAGGGATTGGATCAGCCAATCCTTTTCAATATATGAAAATATTAGGCTACACAATAGTCTATTTGAAGAATCAGAGCCCTCATCAGATTCTTGGCATGAATGCTCTGGAGGAGTATTTATTAGGCAGAATGTCTTACGTGTCGCACTTCAAGTTTGGAGCCTTTGTTGACTAACATGTCTCGAAAGTATCAAGGAATAAGCCTGAGTCTGCAGTAGAGTTGGGGGTATTTGTAAGTTTCACAGAAACTCCCCACAACTACCATGTGTACTTGTTATACCTTAGAATGACAGTTGTGTGAAGGGATGTAAAGTTTGATGAGGAGAAAGTGATGTGGTGCTCTCTTGAGAGGGAGCTCTATATCCCACCAAAAGAGGAGCTTAGGTCCCACATAATATTAAGTAATATGATGATAATAAAATAATATATAAGTAAATTTCAAAGTAGAATAGAAAGGAAATAAAAAATGATGATGATAACGACATCGACGACGATGACAACTTATGTAATAAGAGAAAAAACATTAACAATAATGTAGGTTTATGTGAAAGGAAAATGTTAAGGCAATGGAATAATGATATAATGATAGGTGGATCATAGGGGTTGGGTTCCTTATCATCGATGTTTTATATATAAGGAGATGAAGCAGAAGATGACATCACTTTTTCTTATGCAATTGAGGACAAGGCTAAGAAGAGACAACATAGTAATGGATTGATGGCTCATGCGTGACTTGTTATTGATATATCTGGAGAAATGTGGTCTATGGATAGGTGAAGAGTAGAACTCCAAATATTTTTTGCAACAATCAATATTGAGTTAATAGTATTTCATATCTATATAGATCTCTGCAAGAGTACTCTATTCGAGGGGGCGATAGTGTAAATCATTTTCTTATTGGAAATAATTAAATGTTTATCATGGTATAATTTAATTATAGATATTTAAAATATTAGATGTTTACAATAAATCTTATAAAGGGATATTAGCTTCTTAATCTTTTTTGTGGAATTTTAAATATGGAGATAGAAAATTTTCATGAGAATATAACGACCTCAATTCCTTGTGAATGCTATAGCTATATTTTTTTTTACTGAAGCAAGAGCTGAACCTTCTATTTCATTAAATCAAAAGAAAAGTTATATAATATACAAAACCTGTCGACAAACAAGGACATAGGAGAAAGTTAACCTTGCCAAAGACAAGGACCCCCTGCTTTACACCAAAAATCCCCAAACCCTATGAGAAACATCCTAAGAAGGACTACAGAAATGCCCCCTAGGGCCGACCATGTACAACATTTACCCCCGATAACGTAGTGCATGCCAAGAACGAAATAGGAAAAGATGCGCCAATAAGGAGAGTGGAGAAAACCCGCCTGGCCCCACAATCCATCGATCTGGTCTGTTGGATCCAACGACCAAGAGCCATTTCACGCAGCCTAACATGACCGAACAATACTGCACGATGGAGGGCGGTATCAAAATCTTCCACCCTACCACATGTTGAGATCCTAATGTGTTCGCTGCCGAAACTGCAAAACCACTTACCACTCCAGAGACGAGCGATCATCAGAAAACCAGCTAAGGCAAGGTTTTCTATCTCGAACGCGGAAAGGGGGTAAATTCCACCTGCCGGAAAAACCAACCGCCCATTCTACCTATTCTCACAATAGAACTTGAACTCGATACTGAGTTTATTTGGAAAATTACTACGCAAATTGTTGTCCGGCAAACTAGGGATCCCAGTCAACTTACTCCAGTTAAAAAATCGGCCGCACTTTGCTTGCCCTCCTACCAGGTACATCCTGATGGGTTGTGGTTGCACTTGCCGGCAAAGTGAAAAAATTCCTTGTCCTCTACAGCTTGATCTTTGTAGAGAGCCTTTAGATGACTTTGATGAATCATCTGCCACTTTTTCGCCATCCCACAGTCTACATTGTTCACAGCTTGATTGGCGAGTAAGTCTGCTAACTTATTGGCCTTTCACCGAACATGATTGAAACTTACAGTTCAAAGTCCCTGGAGATGAATACAAATTCTTTGGTAAACTTAGATTAGTTTCCAATGCTTAAAGACTTTCTTCGGCCAAGAGTCAGAGCTGATTCTTTTCACAAAGATTATGGTTATCTCTGAGTCTGCTTCTATAATGACATTTGCGTGGTGGTTCTGAATCAGACACTCTAGACAATGCTCTAGAGCCATTAATTCAACCATGTTATTGGTGGCTCTACCTAAATGCCCGTGGAAGATAAAGATAATATTGCCCTCTTCTTCTCTTAAAACTCCTCTGTACCCAGTTGTACCCGGGTTTCCTTTGGAAGCGCCATTGATGTTGAATTTCAAATAGACTTTCGATGGAGGTTACCAGAAGTCCTCTATAATCATAGCAATGTCCTTCTTGTTTAGTTCTTGGGGAACAATCCCTTGCATTCCCAGCTGTTTGAGAGTTCTCAGCTCAGCCTCTGTGGGGGGGATTCTTGGGGATATTGCGAACAGTGGTGCTGACTGTCTCTCGTAGCTGTTTGAAGATTAGATCAAAAAGTCGAAGAGGGGGATACTTCTCATTCTTGAAAATTCTCTTATTCCTTTCTTTCCAAACATTCCAGATAATGAGGCAAGGTGTGTGAAGGCCAGGGCCAAATTAAGGAACTCATTCTCCGTATAATTTCTTCTCCATTTGTTTAGGGTATTTTTGATACTTCGTCTGTCCCTATCTGATTGATGGAATATTGTTGAGAAAGAATCCCACATCCAGGTGGTGTAAGAGCAACTGTTAAGAATATGCTCCATAGTCTCCTCCTATTCTTCATAGAGCTAGCATCTGGAAGGCCCCATTACTCCTCTTTTCTTGATGTTGTCCCAAGTCAAGATTTTCTTATGATGCGCCAACCACATGAAAAGTTTGATCTTCATCCAACCTTAGTGTCTCAAGATCTTGTTTGGAACACTAGAATCAAGCCCAAGAAGCAAACCTTTTGCTTCCTTAATATTAAAGGTGCCTTTATTGTTACTGCCCCATCTCAATTGATCCTGCCCCTCTATTACTAAGATTATCCTTTCTTTTAACAAGCTCCAATGTGCCTCTGTTTTAATTTTTAAGGGGCTATCATTTCTGCAGTCAATGTTTCTCAAGCTTCTCCACTTTCCAGAGGTATGAGTAAGATCCCAGAAATCCTTTACTTTGATTAACCCTTGGGAATCTGTTTCCTACTTAAGTCTTAGAAAATCCTCAGTTAACAGTGTTGGTTCTTGTTGCCATTTTTCCTCCCAAAAGAGTGCGAGATCTCCTGCTTTGATTTCACAGAAACTATTCTTTTGTACTAGGCTTCTGTTTTCCCAGGCTCTATACCATATGTGAGATCCTTTTATAATCCTAGACATTCTTATGAGATCATTAGTGTGCCAAGAGGTGGCATATTTCTCTTTCCAGATCCCGACCCAGTGGGCTTTTGGCTCTTGAACCCAACGCCACCAAAGCTTCTCTCCTAGAACTTTACTGAGAAACTCTTGATCATCTAAGCCTAGCCCCCCATGGCTCTTGGGTTTAAAAATTTTATCCCAAGAAACCAGGGCCCACTTCTTCCTGGTTTCCTCCCTACCCTAAAGGAAATCTCTTTGTATATTCCTGAATTGCTCTAAGACACCTTTGGGAGCTAGGAGAGCTGATAACATGAATACCAGGATAGATTGCAGAAACTCCTTTGTTAGTACCAACTTGCTAGCTAGGTTCAAGGCTCTGAAGGTCCATTTCTTGACTCTGTCCTGTAACTTATTAAGAACTGGTTCCCATATACTCTTGTGCATAGATCTGGCTGTAAGAGGAACTCCCTAATACTTTGAGGGGAGGGAATCTCTTTGGAAGCCAAGAATTCTTGAGATATTTCTCTGAATAGCAATGTTAGTATTTAAGAAAAATATTTTTGACTTGGAGAGATTGACTTCCATACCTGTAGCCAAGGCAAAATCCTTCAGGATTAGATTGTAGGCAGAAGCCTCTTTGACTATGGGGATACCTTGCAGTAAGGTATCATCTACAAATTGTTGGTGAGTCAGGGCTAGGCCATTCTTAGATAATCGAATACCCTTGATTTTTCCCATGGCCTTGGCATGCTTAATGGACCGACCAAGTCCTTCCATCATGAGAATGAAGAGAAAAGGAGAGAGCGAGTCTCCTTGCTTGAGGCCTCTAGAAGGAGTGAAGATCTGAGAGGGAGAGCCATTCACCAGAATTGAAAAGCTGGAAGAAGTCACCAGTTCCATGACCCATCTGACCCAATTGTGATCAAACCCAAAAGCAGTGAGAACCTTCTTGATGTAAATCCAATTCACCTTGTCATATGCTTTAGCAATATCCAATTGCATGATCATCCCCGCTTGCCTTTTGCTGGTAAGCGAGTGAACGACCTCATGGGCTTGAATAATGTTATCTAAAATTTGTTTGCCCTCCACATAGCCTGATTGTTCCTCTGACACTAAAAAAGGAAGGAGAGGTTTGAGTCTATTAGCCACTACCTTGGATATTATCTTGTAAACCACATTACATCAAGCTATTGGTCTGTACTTATCTGCAGTATGAGCTGAGTCCTGTTTGGGGATCAGTGAAATGAAGGAGGTGTTGAGGGCTTTCAAGATAGTTTTGCTGCCCCTGGAATCCTCCACCACATTCAAAATATCATGTTTAACAATATTCCAACATGCTTTAAAAAAATCCACATTGAAACCATCGGGCCTGGTGCTTTGCCATTCTGCATGTCTTTGAGGACCTCACTGACCTCTGCTTCAGTAACTGGTCTATTGAGGTTTAGATTGTCCTCTCTAGACACCAGCTTAGGGATATGCCTTGTTATTTCCCTGATGGATTGATCCCTATCAAGATTGTTTTCCCAAGTGATGTTTCGGAAATACTAAACAAGCACAACTTCAATATCCTTATGAGTGGTCTGAAACTCCCCCTCCTCATTCATTATCGTAGAGATTCTATTGTAATCTCTATTAGCCATAGTGGATCTGTGGAAAAATCTTGCATTCCGCTCTCCTTCCTTGAGCCACTGAACTCAAGACTTTTGTCTCCAAAATGTTTCCTCTTGTTTGCATAACTTTTCCCATTCTTGATGGTATTTATCAGCCTGATTAATTTTGACTTTTTCAAAGCCATCTTTGATTAGTGCCTGGTTGAGTACCTGAATTTTGTTTTCCACTAATTTTTTATCCACAAAAATATTACCGAAATCCTTCTTGTAACATTCTTTAAGTTTAAACTTAATGTGCTTTAGTCTTTTATGAAATATGTACATTTTTTATCCTTGGAATTGCAAGTCTTCAGACCACCATTTTTCAATGTTACTGATGAAATCTGGGTGGGAGAGCCGGATATTTTCAAATCTGAAGGGTCTATTCCTGGGAGCATCCATACCCTTGATTTCCAATTGGATCGGCCAGTGATCAGAACCTCCAAAGGGAAGAACTCTTGTTGTTATTTCTTTATTTATAAGCATCAACTCCTCTGATATCATAAACCTGTCTAACTTTGAGGCTACCAGTGCCTCGCCTCCTCTTTTGTTGTTCCAAGTAAAAAGGCCATTGCCTGATTCTGGATCCACCATTTTCATATTATCAGTAAATGAATGGAATGCTAGGGAGTCTTTGTTTAACGCTTTGGTACCTCCTTTTTCTCCCGAAAGAGATTTAATCATGTTGAAATCCCCTCCCATGATCCAAGGAATTCCAGCCTGTCTGTTCCTGAGGTCAATAAGGGATTCTAGCAATTTGAGTTTATCATCTATTCTTTGGAGGCCATATACATTTGTGATCAGGAAAGTTTTCGAAACTCCTACTGGTTGAATGACCACTGATAAGTAGTTTTTAGATGCCTCTGCATCAATTATGCTGACCCTTTGTGGATTCCAAAGAGTAAGAATGCCCCCCACTGTGTTCTTAGCTTTAACCTCTAGAAACTCAAATTCATGGAGCCATTTGCTATGGATTAGTCTTATTTTCTGAATGGAACATTTCGTTTCCTGAATGAAGATCATGTCTGACATATCTTGTTTCATTCTATAACTAAGAATTCTTTGTTTTCTTTCACTACCTAGACCTCTGATATTCCAAGATGTGAACTTCATAATTAAAGACTGGTAAAGGAGTAACTGGTTAGGTCTTTCATCTTACCCGAGTCTATCATTAACTTTCCACAATCCATCAAAAGCTTCTTCTGCTTTTTCCTGCTCCTCTTCTTGCCTGCATTTCTAGTAGCTAATCCTGGAGTTGATTTCATAGTTTTCACACCTCTGTTCTCCTGCTTGTCAGTGGTTTTTCCTTTATCTAACTCCCTTTCCTATGTTTTCCATAAAAATAGCTGTTGTATTCTGTTGCAATCATCTTTAGGTACTAAATCTATCCCTTCCGTGGTTCCCTACATCAAGAACCCTTCTAGATCTAGGTGTTCCTGATCTACAATCTCTTGAAGTCCCTGGTCCTCCAGATCTGTTTCACTCTGGGTCATTTCCTGATCCACTTCTAGTTCTGTTTCACTCATCATAGTCTCTTTCTTATTTCCAATCTCTTGTGTTGGGTTACAGTTCTCTTCCTTTCCCTTTTCATTAGGGCTTTCCTACATATTTAGGTCTTCATTTGTCATTTCTTCATTCTCTATCAGTACTTGAAACCTATTCTAATTGATCTTTTCTCCCTCATTGTGTTTTTGCTTTGGTCCTTTTTTTCCTCCTTTACCTTTACTTTCCACTTTCTGAAAGCTTTCTATGTCCTTCATTATATTCAGATTGTTCTTATTGTATGCTTTACTAAGAGGATAGTCTCTGAGCACGTGTCCATGTTCGTGGCATTTATGGCATCTGAACAGGATATGCTCATAATCCATAGTTTGCACCCATTCCTCATAAAAACTTCTAGGATAATTTCATCCGGAAGAGCTCCTGATAGATCCATTTCTATAGAAATCCTAGCATAGGAAGTGTATTTACCCCTTCTTGTGGCTTCCGAAGCTTTGACAAAACGACCTAGTTTGTTGCCTATGGCAACAAGCGATTCAGTTTGCCAGTAATCAAGAGGTAAGGAATATAGTCTTACCCAGATAGGTATCGAGGTGAAAGTCTCCCACTCTGGAACAAAGTTCATCATCCAAGGCCGCATATAGAGAGCCGCTGCTACATAAAAGTAGGGTCCTTCTTCGAATATTCTATATTTATGTTCGATGTTTGTGAACACCACTGTAAAAAATCCCTTTGACCCAAGACAGAGATCAATGCTTCCTTTGGGTTTCCAGTGATATTTGATCCATGTCTGTAAAACCTTTTCAGTGGGCCATAATCCCATGAATTTGCAGATTATTGCGTAAGTCCCATATGTTCCTTGTGCACCTACAGTGCAGGATCATTTAAAACAACTCTAGGAGTGATCTCCATTTTGGGTCTGCACAGTCCCTTTTGTTTTTATCCGTTGTTCCCTGGCTTTTTTCTTCTTCCTCCTTGTCCGTAGTGCTGCTGTTTTCCTTGGACCTGACTCCCTCTGACTTTTTTTCCTTATTTCTTTTTTCTTCTTCAGCAGATCCTCTGACATTACCTAGTGGTGACTTGCCTCTGCTAGCAAGGGCATCCTTGTAGGAGGGAGTGGAGCTCCCTCCTCTGCAGCCCTCGATTCGGAGCAAGCACTGAACATCTCTGAAACCATAGCTACGTGATTCCATCTGTTCTCGAACCCATGAATCATGTTGGATCTCAAATACTAGTGGTTCTTATGTTGGGTATGCGTTGAATGCTATAAGTATCTACTATGTGTATTTTTTTCAAGTCAAATAGAAATATGACCAAATTTGTTTTTGCTAATGAAAAAACAGAAACATATTCCATTATATAGATATATAAAAAATAAAAAAATGTTAACAAAATTATTATCAACCATGGTTTATTTAGAAAATAACATATATTAAACTATATAATGAATTATTAAATTGATAACTATTTAATATGGGTTGACTTTTAGTGATGTTTCTATGGATGATCTTATGATGTTGTGGACTATTGAGAAGACCCATAACTAGTAAGTCAAGTTCTTATGTCTCCTTCTCATGTTTATACATAATAAAGTAGAGAATGGATGGGTATTCTTAATTCATGGTACTAAATATGGGATCACAAATTATCTTAGGTTTACACACAATATCTTGATGATGTATACATGTGAGAAGTAATAGAGTAGAGGGATTGGATCAACCAAGACTTTTTAATATATGAAAATATTAGGCTACACAACAGTCTATTTGAAGAACCAGACTCCTCATCAGATTCTTGGCATGATTACACTGGAGGTGGCTTTCTTAGGGAGAAATATGGATGTGTGGCACTTTAGCATATTTGGAGCCTTTTTTTAATACCATGTCTTGAAATAATCAATGAATAAGCCTTAGTCGGCTATAGAATTGGGGTATTTGTAGGTTTCACATAAACTCCCCAGAACTACCATGTGTACTTTTCATACCTCAGAATGACAGTTGTGCAAAGGGATGTACAGTTTGATGAGGAGAAAGTGATTTGGTGCTCTCAAGAGGGAGCTTTATATGCCACCAAAAGAGGAGCTTAGCTCCCACCTAATATTTAGTAATATAATAATAATAAAATAATATATAGGAAAATTTTACAGTAGATTAGAAAGGAAATAAAAAATGATGATGATGATAACGGCATCAACGACGATGACGGCGACACCTTCTGTAATAAGAGAAAAAGCATTAACAATAATGTAGGTTTATGTGAAAGGAAAATGTTAAGGCAATGGAATAATGATATAATAATAGGTGGATCATAGGGGTTGGGTTCCTTATCATCAATGTTTTATATATAAGGAAGGAGATGAAGGAGAAGATGACATCATTTTTTCTTATGTAATTGAGGTCAAGTCTATGAAGAGACATCATAGTAATGGATTGATGGCTCATGCGTGACTTGTTATTGATATATCTGGAGAAATGAGTGCTATGGATAGGTGAAGAGTAGAACTCCAAATATTTTTTGCAATAATCAATATTGAGGGAAGGGAATTTCATATCTACATAGACCTTTGTGAGAGCACTCTATTCGAGGTGACAATAGAGTAAATCATTTTCTTATTGGAAAGAATTAAACTTTTATCTTGGTATAATTTAATTATATATATTTAAAATATTATATGTTTACAATCAATTTTATAAAGGGATATGGCCTTCTTCAATTTTTTTTCTGGAATTTTAAATATTGAGATAGAAATTTGGGATGAGAATATAACGACCTCAATTCCTTGTGAATGTTATAAGTATCTATTATCTATATCTTTTTTCAAATTGAATAGAAACATGACCAACTTTGTTTTTGCTAATGAAGAAACACAAACATATTCTATTATATATATATATAAATAATGAACATATTCTATTATATTTACAAAATAACATATATTAAACTATATAATGAGTTATTAAATTGATAACTATTTAATAGGCGTTGACTTTTAGTGATGTTTATATGGATGATCTTATGATGTTGTAGACTATTGAGAAGACCCATCACTAGTTAGTCTCCTTCTCATGTTTATACAAAATAAAGTAGAGAATGGATGGGAATCTTTAATTCATGGTACCAAAGATGGGATCACAAATTATCTTAAGTTTACACACAATGTCTTGACGATGTATGCATGTGAGAAGTACTACAGTATAGGGATTGGATCAACCAAGTGTTTTCGAAATATGGAAATATTAGGATTCAAGAGTTCATGTGTTGTAGTGATGGATGCATTAAATATGGACAATCAAATTAACTCAAACTACTAGGATGGGATAATGATGGGTGGAGATTAAGTTTCACCTATTATGGGAGGCTCATCTTTATTCTCTCCTTGATATATATGTTCTCCTGAGGTGATGGAACTTTTATACTATTATATAGTATTTACGATTGTAGACAAAAGTATCTACACTAGGTTTGGTGTCTAACCTACAACAACAGAGAGACAAGGAATCCAATTCTTTCCTTAAAGTAAATAGATGATGGAATGAAGCCTACCTCAAATCCTCACAATGTTCACTCCTTCTTTAGCTTGAATTCTCTAATTCCAGCTCCGGTTGCCAAAATTAGAACCCGCATTTTCAGATAACACAAGCGAGGAAACTACAAGACTTATGAAGTATCATATAAATACTCTATTCAATAGATCAACATGGTATTCAAATAAATGAAATAACAACACCATATATAGGAAAATAAAGAATTATTTTCATTAATATAAGTGGAAGGAGTTACCACCATAAATAAATGCTCATCATGTAGAAGAGGTCCTCCAGGTTGACTTGTCCTTTCCTTGTCACAATGTGCACCTCCAATCACCCTAAATGAATTGAATGAAACCTCTCACAACAAGATCATCAGGATAGAACCACTCTCTAAAATACAACCTTTTTCATGTGGAAAATTGTAAATATATAAAGGAGTGGGGTAAGTTGAGATTTCTTATCCAATTACCAATCTAAGGTTTTAGATCCACCTTTAATGGGAGGATGGAATCAACGGATAAGAGATGGAAACTCAAAAGTAGGGTAGGATAGGATCTGAATGTTTTATCTGAGGTAAATGGTTGTAACAAATTCTGGAAGCTTCTGGAAGAGGATGCTTCCATAATCTCTCCCTTTTTCCCAAGTTTCTAGAACCAGCACAAGTGCAAATGGGAGAAACCTATAGGTGATCAACATAGGCCATAGTAGAGACAATTGTACATGAAAATTATCCAACAAGAGGCCAGGGAGCATTGGTCCTAAAATTGGCTCAGATGATGTAGTTTCACTCAGAAACTCTGGGAAATGAAAGAGTCATTCTTAGGGATTTGTGCAAGATGATGACAACGGGGGACAAGATGTTGATTGATCCCATTAGGAGCCCTATTGATCGGACATGAAAGAATGTCTTATAACAATCGCAAAACTATTTTGAGAGTTAAGATTTTTTCATTACATAGTCATCTTGTTTCATTAATAGAATTGTATTTCTTGATGAAACAAGTAAAAAAATTCATATTGGTGTTTTAGGATTCAAAGTAAATTTTCCTTCCCCTAATATTATTTTGTGACTTGAGGAGGTGGAGGATTTTGAAAATGGCATATTAAGTTATTCTAAGCAATGTGAGTACAGGCCTTTTACTTAGATGTTCTAGTTAAATAAATTTGTTCATATGTTGTTAGATACGAACCAAGAAGAATGTTTGTAAAGTATAAATAATTGTCGTTGGGTCAATATATTATTTTTCAGCCATATTTTAGAGTGGAATATTTCGAGGAACCAAATTTATATGTCATTTTTACTATTCCCACCTTGAAAATGTCTAAAGAGAAGATTTAGAATCCATCTCAAGGCCTTAAATGACTACGTTTTTTGGTTTCAACCTTATTATGAACCTCAGTTCCATAATTCACATACCTATTGATAACGAAAAATTCCCAGCAATAGTTTGTGAATCTTTCTTATATGAGGTCCCAATTGGACCTCACAAAATTTGGTATGAGAGGACCATTCAAATTTTGGCTCAACTCCCATGCTTAGTTGTATGTAAGTACTATGAGATGTGCATGATCATTATAATGACGGGTGCATGTGTTGGGCTAGAATCTATGTTGAATGCAAGAATGCAAGAATTCTATCCTATTTAAAGGGGGAAATTGGTGAGAAAAATTGAGGTGATGAACTCATATAAATTACATATACTCACATTTGAGGATTTTTTATTATAAAAAAGGAGGGCATTGCACACTTAGATTATCAAAACAATACATCGAATCATCATTGACCAAACCATAAGGACCCAATGTTGAAGGAAACCAAACTAAAACCAAGGACAAGGAATGATACTTGTCAAGGATCAAAGCTGAAATTCTTGTTCTCCAACAAGTCCTTATTAAGTACCTTATGAATCTAAAATCCATTGCAGGTGGTTGTCAAATTTGTCAGCTAGTAAGTGAGGAGAATGTTACAAATATCTAATATATCCATTACTTATCGTAGTTTATCATTTACCTCTTTAAACATGGAAATTTACTAAAGTATAGAGGACAATTGATATGTATTTTTTTTCTTATTATTATGTTATGACTACTCTACCTATTCTCTCAATTGGACATTTCTAGCAATAAGTTAATGAACTAGTTGTTTCATTGAGTCCAATCATTCCTCACTTTTTCTTAGGAAAGGTAGTTGTAGTTTATCAATAACTAAACTTATGAAATTATTCTAGAAAACTTCCTTTTCTTTATTTTTCATAGCATGATAATCTCCTTCCTCATTCTCTTCCACCTGATAGAAATTTCTCTAGAGACAACATGAAATAGTTGAAATACCTAAATATCCAATACATCTTTTGGATCATATGCTAGTTGAGTCAGTTTAAGTTATTGTGTTGAGGTAATATGCCACCTCAATTTCATTGATTTATAATTGTGTATTTTATTATTTGTTCTTGTGCTATCCTTCAAGAGGACTTGTTAAGATGTCCTGACAGCCATGGAACACCATTTGATTAACCTTTTGTGACTATTGTTGTTTTTTCCATCATTGTTGTTCATGATATAGGTTCTTTATTGCATTTGAATCATTTAGTTCTTCTTTATTGCTTATATATTTTCTACGTCGAAGGAATTTGTATGTTCCAATGAAACATCCTAGGTTTGAATCCACTAGGCTTGAATCCCCCTACCCATTATTGCACTATTTTTGCTAATTTCTTATTCTATTCTTATTTCTTCAATTAGTGGGGAGTTAGTTTTCAGCTCAACTAGTACATGTAATTGTCCCATCCTTTGTTTCTCTAACTGACTTGACTATCCTTTAGTAATTGTTGTTGGGGATGCTCCTATCAAATTTATTGATCAACCCATACCTTAATACTATTGAGTTTGTCACTTTACTTTTACATGTTCTCCCAACATCTTCTACATGACAATCTAAAAAAAAAAAATCCCTTGCTTTCCCAATTGCTTCTAATATTTGAGACTTGTGAGATGAGCCAATGAAATTCATTGTATTAGTTTGCATTAGGTCAAATTACCCTTCATGACTAATTTTATAACTCTTTTTTGGTTATTTCTTACAATTTTTTCTGAAGCTTCGGCTCCTCTAAGAAGATATATTGTAGTACTTCTATATAGTTTATTCCAATATTTTGTGCTCTATGGATGGTTATATATGTTGACTGATCTATCATATTCTTTTTAGTTAGTCTCACTAAAACTAACAATTCCAATTTTAAATGTATAGTATATAATAACTCCATTTCATCTTCCCACTCACCATTATTTACGGGGAGAATTGTCTTGATCAGTGTTAGGATGATTAGCTCTAGAATAGAAAATACTATGTTGGTTTGTTGATTCATCTCATTAAAAAGTTCAAGTGCATATGGTAGATATGATAAGTATTTTGGATGGATGTCATTTGAGTTGACACAATATATTTCTGTTGATTAAAAAAAAACTAGATGTGTGACTAATTGAGCACACGTCGATGGAACTGCTATGGAACTCACTATCTCTATGATACTCTTTCCATATTTTATAACCCAATTTCTAAAAATTTGTCAAAGAGATGGAGACTATGTCTTTCCCCATTAATTACTATCAAATAACTTAAAGTTCCTCATGAACGATATGACCTTTCTAGTAAAAGAGGTCTCTCCCACTAGGGTGACCTATGACATCGCTAACTAAATAAGAAGAGATGGGAACCATATCACCATATAATTTTTACCTTATTTGTAGCTATTTTTTAGGTCGTTGGTGACATGATCCACCTAGTTGTACGTCTTCTTCAGCCTAACTATCATCCCAATAGCTTCCAAGATATTTAGGTTCACATCCAATGCCCCACCCATCAAGAAAATACTAGGGCATACTATAATGAATGCCCACTTTACCTTTGTTCTTTTTACATGAAAAAATAATAAGCCCCTTTTAGTTCTCTTTTGTTGTTCCTCCTATAAATTCCCTCAATCAAGCATTTGAGTCTATTTTCATGGGAATTTTTAAATTATAAATGTAGGAGCCTTCTTTGGAGATGAGAATTCTTTTGAAATACCTAATAGGAATTTCATCTGGATGTTTTCATACAAATAAATTTCCAAAGGAGTTAGACTCCTTGGTGCCAATGCCACGAAATTCTAGCTCCCAAAAATGCATCTAAAGTTGAAATATGTCTTAGTTTTACTCTTATTATTTGACCTTTTATCTCCTTTAGAATCAAGATATGGACATTAAAATCCAAATAAAGAAGAAAGGCATTTGTTAAAATCCAAATGAAGACGTTGAAATTTGCCAAAAAATCTAATTGGGACTTGGATAAGTGACCCATAAATTATGTTAGACTCCTATCATTAGATCATATCTAGGAGCATCCTTTTGTTATGATCCCATCACTTTAAAATTGTACACTCTGAAGATATTTTTTGATAGAGTTTAGCATAGAAAATATCAATGCAATTATTTCACAAAGTGTCTAATTTTGCAAGACCATGACTCAAACTATTCTAGATAGTGTGCTATTTTTTGGTTAAACAAACTATTTTTATATTTTGGAACTCATTTATACCACTTGGTTTAGCTCCTTCACCCATGGATCAAATTCACAATGTGTTTTTGAATGAAGTAATTTGCAACTTTCCATGAAATTGTGCCTAGGGAGTTAGATGGGCAAACATAAGATTTTGTTGGACTCCTGAGATTTTGTTTGTGCATTCCTCTATATTTACTATGTTTTATCCTCTTCCTTTTTTCAATCAGATGGTATCAAAGCAGGTTTAGCATAACAAAGTTATCAAAACTTGATAAGGAGAAGATTTATATCCGTGAGATATGGAATATTGAAGAAAACTATTGACAAATCCATATGTTCCTCAGTTTAATGGGTAAATATATGATTATTGGGCAATGACAATGAACACATTCTTTTTTTTCTCAATATATATGAGATTTTGTAGAGAATGGGTTCCAATAACTGGCTAATGTAATAACATACAACACATTGACACAAGAAGAAAGAGATTTGTTGAGGGATAATAGGAAGGACTCCAAATTACTCATTTTTGTATTCCAAGAAATGCATGAGAGTATTTTTCCAAGGATTAAAGTAGAAAAAAAGTCAAAGAAAGCATGAGATATTCTCTAGAATTCATAGCAAGGCATGGAAAAGGTGACGATAGTAAAGGTGCAAATTTTAAGACCAGATTTTGAAAAAGTTTATATGAAGGATTATGAGATAATAGACCTATTTTTTACATAAATTATTGGATTGGTAATTTGAATCAGATCTCATGGTGAGATAGTTATTGGACTAGTAATAACTTTACTAGAAAGGTTTGATTCTATTTTTGTGGCCATATAGGATACAAAGGATGTCTCACCATTCTCAGTGGATATGCTCCATGCCTCACTCATTTATAATGAACATAAGTTGAACAAGTCAAAAAATCATTCATTGTAACATGATTTTAAGACATATGTTTCAATTGCTCAAGGTAGAGGTAAGGGAAGATCAAATTCAAGAGGTAGAGGAAGAATTCCATATAGATTTAGAATAAGCAAGTCCTCAAGCTCAAGTAGAATATGCAACACTCAAAATCAAAGTCAAAATACATTATAAAATAAAACGAAATGTCAAATGTATGAAAACACTCAAGTTCAATCTCATTATAAAAGAAGTATGGGCGTTATTCAAATGAATGTAGAAAGAAACAATATAATCTTAGTAAATCAAATGCAAATTTTACAAAGGAAAATAAAAACCAAGATTGTATGTTCTTATCTTGCAATATGGAATAATAGAATGAAAATGATGTATGGATTTTAGGCTTAAGTTGTAGCTAAGATGCAATGGGAAAGATAGAAATGTTTTTCAAATTGGATGAGAGTGTAAAATTAGAAGTCAAATTATGGGAGTCATAAAAAAGTGTTACTCATTGTTAAAGGAAAAATCAATATTCTAACTCAAAAGGGGGAGATAAAGTATATTTTTTATGTGTATTTTATTCTGGGTTTAAAACACAATCTGATAAGTATTGAATAGTTTATGCAAAAGGGGTATAAAGTAATTTTCAATAATGGAGAGTGCACAACCCTAGATAAATTCACAAGTAAATAGCTCATTTCAAAATCTGAAATTACATGTAACATAATGTTTTCCTAAGGATAAAACCATAATTGAAGGCAAAGCTTGGTCAAACACAACTCTTAATGAACCCATAAGAAGATGAATGAAAAATTACAAGAGTCACGTTGTTAGAAACCTAATCTACTAAGGTTATGGTGTGGAATGTGAAAAATAATTGGAGTCCAAGATATCACTTCAAATATGAAAACTAAGGGTATTTAGATTGTATAAATATGTAAATCTTTGTGAATATAGAGTACCTCAAGATTAATCTAAATTTTGTCCACATTTTCATGTGAGTTTAACAGGTATTATATCAAGTGAATCCCTACCTTGATCAAATTTTATCCATTAGTTTTTTGTGACCCTTTCTGTGCAGGTCAGTGCTGCACCTCTACCCATTATCCTGAAATAAGAAAAAATTGGTGTTCTCCCCCATACATAGGTCTGCGAATTTTGTCTATAAGCTCATTCTGAAAATTTTTATCAGAAAAGGAGCTATTACTGAATTCTCCTTTCAAAGCTAACATTTCCATTCTTAGGAAAACAATTCTTGAAAGACCAAGGTTACCAAGGGATGTAGAACTAGTTCAATGGTCGCAGAGTAGGGGTTGTGAAACTTTTTGCAGCGAAGATTTGAAGGTCAATAAATTCCTATATGTTGCATTGAACAATTTTTTGTATTTGTGAGTTAATTTATTTTATACTCTCAGGTGTATGTTCTCTGCGTTGAATCCATATCTGCATTAAATAATTGTTGGTGTTTGTGCATTTATATCTATGTTTTATACTCTTTGCGAAAATCCATTAATGCATGATTGGATTTAATAATATGTAAAGTTGTCATTCTTCTATTTTAAAAACAAAGTAATGAAGAACTCTCTATGTAACTCGATTAATGAATGACTGGATTGAATGATATGTAAATATCTCTTTCAAATTTTGTGCCTAAGGATTCACTAACAAGTTCTGATAACAATAGTTTGTATTATTGTTGACGGTTAAAATGATGCAACTTGGATTTCTCATGTAAAGAAACTTCATATAACATGTTATGACAACCAACTCTTGTGATTAGTTGCAAATATGTCTATGAAATTACCATATTTGGGATTATGTTGGGAAAATGATGGACAATTGTTGAACTAGCCTCGCCTATGATGTCTCCTTGTGATTTGAACTACAACACTCCATGATAGTTCATTGAGGTCCGATACATGGGGTTTCAAAAATTTGATGTTATAGTCTAAAAGTGGGTTTCAAATTTTCATACTATTTATGCAGAGAAATGATGAAAAGGTTATCGATTTTGTAGCTCATGATGACTCATATAGTATATGTTGTTAATGGAGAAATTGAAATGAATATTAATTGGAACAAATAATTTTTTGTGAATTTGAACCACTTTATATCATTTAGAAAGTTGTGTTTGGGAACATTAGTCACTTCTTAGAGGATATGTGAATCTTTTATTGATAGGGATGCACACATTAGAGTTAAAAATACCATCATTGTGTTTCTCAACATTAGCTCTATCACATGTAATGAATTGTCCTCAATATATGTACCCTTGAGATAAATCAACCAAACCTATAATTTCATAGATGATAATGTATCTATAATTAGAATAAGTTCTCTATTTGGTAGTGGAAGCCATCTATCTACTTATACATTCACTTATACTTTTGTTATGTAAATGGGTGCAATTTTGGTAGAAATGGACACCCCTGATTTCCTAAGCTTGAATTATTAAGAAAATGGCCAAAGTTGGTGAATAATTAGAGTTATTAAATACTCTTATACTTTCCATTGTTTATGGTATGGTAAATTTTATAAAATACTCTCTTTATGACATTAGAATTTGTCTGCAAAATGAATAAGAAAAAAATGTTTTTTGCAGCTTGAGTCACAACTACAACAAGATGGGTTACATCGTAGTCATCAGTCTAAACTAGTTGTTGTTTAGAACAATTGTTTATTTGAGGTTGAAATAAAATCCCATTAGAAGGCAAAAGCTAATCAAATCAATGATGTTGAGTTCCGAGTGGAAGAGAATATTTTCATGCAGATGCAAAAATTCAACCTGCAATTCCCAAGCCCATCATCTAACATTGGGAATAAGTTGTCAAAAACAAGAAAAAATCTATTCTTAGATATGACAAGGATGTGTCCTTTCATATTTTGGAATATTCTAAGCCCGTTGAATTTCAGAGTTTTGGATTTCTTCATGATGATTGATGAGCCCTAGTATTGCAAGAAGAACATTGCAATGTCTAAGCCTTTTGACTTAAATTATCAACTTGGGGTTCATAAAAACATAAGAGGGGTTAGCAATGTATGTGAAACAAACACCTTCCTCTTCCTAATCTAAATCAATATGATGCAAGAGAAATAAGGCAATGAAACAACTTTAAATGAGAAAATATCTAGGCAAGCTACCAATCCTAAGTTGCAAAAGGTATATAATAATAAGAAAACCTATTCTACTTTTGCTGGAAAGTAAATGGCAGAAAGAAAATCTATTCTATTTGAAAAAATGTAAACCATAATGACAAATAATAAAATATAATCTATATTGATAGAAATGAAATGGAATTAAATGGTACATTCTATTTTATAGGAAATGAAAGTCATATATTACTCTTGCAAGAAGGAAATCACACTTTGCATAAAGCAAATTGCGGAAAGGAAATCTAAACCAATTATAGATTCAATGTTCAGGAAGAAAGAAATGTAAGAGATAAGTGGTGACCTAACCAAGCCTCAGCTCAATCAAAGTGGCCTCAGAGCATTCATAGGCTATAAATCTACTTCTATCATGAATTTGGAGTGAATTTGGGCAAGGAAGATCTCGAAAATAGTTTGCTACATGATTTCTATAGAATTGACAAGATTGCTACATCTCAAAATAACTTGCAGAATTCCCAAGTAAATTAAATTCAAATTATATGGGATAGTTTTTTGATTAATTATGATTCCCTAAGACTCCATTCCAAGTGGAATCATTCGAAAATACTCCTGTTAAGATGTGCTAAAAAATAGTAGAAAATAACTACTCTAAAAAAGAATTAATGAACTAGTTAACCTATCAAACACCTAACCTGATTAAGTGCAAATAACATGGGGTAATTTTTTTTATTAACTTGAATTTTTTTATGACTCAATCCAATTGGATTCAACTCTAAAGGATCTCATTAACACGTTCTAAAAATTAGCAAAAAATTGCTACTCTGTTGCTAGAAGCTACTTCCATATCTTCTAGATTTGTGAAGTGGTAAATCCATTTGAGTAGCTCAATGATGAATATGACCTTTCAAACTTGTTCTAAGGATGAATAATACTTTTCAATCTATAAATAACCTTGAAAACAACATACTTCATTAATTTAACCAATATAACCTACAACAAAGGAAGCATAAATACTAAATGCAGAAATATGAAAAACAAGAATAAGAGATGCATGTGAATAAGAAGTGAAAAGAAGAAAAATAAGTTGAGAATAGGGATCTGAGGCTCCTGGGATGGCAAAGCCCAAGGATATTCAGATTTAGATGAAGGAAACAAATATTTTTAAGCTAAAAATGACACCAAACTTCATTATTTGAATCAATCCAATTACATCTCTGCTAGAAATGAAAGTGGAGTTTCTAATTAACAATTTTTCTCCACAAAAAGACTAAGAAGTAGATGCCGCGTAGAGGAAGATTTCAATTTGTACTTATAAAAATTGATGGGGAGGCATCCTCCTTGAGAGCAGGGAGCTTCCCCCTCCAAAATCCCTCAAAAAGTGGATCTGGTTCCTAACAATAGGAATTTTCATTAAATGACAGGGAGCACATTTCTAGATGTTTTCAATCACTAGAGCTCCATAGTTTATGCAATAATTTCATAATATATTGTTAATTTATTATCCAATATCGGTACATATTGTACTAAGGAGAAAGTCACTAAATTATCTGAGCCTCCAAATATTTGTAATGTGTCCAATATTCTCACAATATTCTACAAAAATAAGTAATATTAGGCACATAATATGTAATCATCTATGAACCTTCCTAATTAACATATTAAAGCTAAAAGTATGTCATCCAATGCAAAAATAGAGGTTTAATGTGTTGGAGGATGGCCATATAGGTCTTAATTTGTGTCTAATTTGGAGTCCCATCCTATCCCCTACTAAACGTGTTTCTCATCCTATGAACAACTTAGTGACCTAACTCTGCCTCATTCATGGCACTGGTGGCCTTCTTAACATCCCAAGCTACCTTAGAAGGAATTTTGGAACATCTTCTCTTGCTCCATCCTCTTCATCTTCTTCACTGGCCTCTTGTTTTAGTACTCCAACATCTTCTTTTGTATATCCATCCTTTTTTCCTAGTTCTAATGAGGCTTGTCCTTGTGTCTTAAGAAAAGTATCCCTGTCTATGCCAACAAATTTTTCCCATGATACAAATTTTCTAACATATATGGTAATTATAATTCTTAATGATTTTTTGGACTCTCTTCAATTGAAACAACCCAACCATGATTGTCACTGTGATTTTCCAAAGTTTGGCAAACCAATACTCCCAATCTGCTACAAGTTTTATAGATCTTCTAAGCAAATAGAATAGGGGTAAAAGAGCATTTTATTCATACTAGTTAGAGGAAGGAAAAATTTAGGCTCAACTAAAAAATAATCCCATTTCCTTTCATATCTTTCTTAACTCAAAATAAACATTCACATTCAATTTTTGTATTCTCAAACTACTATCATAATTATGTTACAAGATTCATTGTTGAAGGAATGAGAATTTTGCAGGTTTCTTGTCCAGCATGGCAGATAAAAATGTGTAATTACCCTTCTCTTAGATTTCCCTCTTCAAATACAGGGTTTGGTTGATGGAATTTCTCAAAATAGAGGTCTTTATATCTTCCTAGAGTTTCTTATAGAACAACGTCTTATCCTATAATAGATTGTCTCAATTTTGTAGTAGTTTGTTCTAATCTTGTAGCAACGCTTTCTAGGTCATGTTGCTCATATACAATGGTATATGAAATAAATATCTCCAGTATTTTTTCCTCCACCACCAATGGTAGGCCTCCTTAGCTTAAAATACAACTTTTTTATGTATCACATGTGGCTCTAACCCACTTAAGTTAGTGGTGGTTTGGTGGTAGAGAAAGAAAATTGCATGCCAATCTCAAGACAAATTCATCTTCCTATTATAATGATCATATTCGCATGAGAAAAACTTGACACTTCATTTTCTTTCATTTCCAGGGTTCTGTTATAGCATATGTAGTGAAGGATTTTTGCAAGAATTTACAAACTTTTTAGTTTGCAAGAGGTTAGGAGGATCAAGTGCATAGCCCTTCCTTGTAGACTCCTTCAAAATTCTAGGTTTTTGTGGCTAATAATGCTCAAGACATGGACACTTTTTTCCTCTTGGGACAATTTTCTAGTAGGAAGCATGTCTCCTGTAGCACCTACTTTGTCTTCTTTAGTAGTTGGCATGCGGTCTTGAAGCTTCTGTATGGAAGTATATGAGATTATTGGTGTAGTTTATTCTACATTCAACAATGGAAGTGGGCCTGTTTACCATTTTTGCAATGAAAATCTTGATATAGATAAACCTCAAGCCCACTTTATTCCCTTTTTTGGCTTGGTTGTGGGATCAACATGCTATATTAGCTTTCGCCGCCTACCACCTTCACAACTTCCTCATTGACCCATTGGCCCAGGCCCACCCTCGTAGTCATCACCCTTTTTTACTTTGTCTTTTATCCAAGTGTGATGAGGAAAAGATAACTATAGTTGAATGTTTGAGGGTGTCTGATATTTCTGAACCATCCCTAGCTTATAAAACTTCATCTCTCATGCATTCATAACAAAAATTTTAACCATAATGTGCTTAAGAGTAGAGGTGAAGAACAATGGATACATATGCCTACCTAATGTCAATTTGTTGTAGATGAATGCATGTTATTGTTGAACCAGTGATTGATCTACTAGTCTCTGAAGGTGTTATATTCCATACTTTTTCTTTTGCGTAAGTCCTCATTTGAGCATAACAATATGATGATGTTGTTTGATATGTATTTGATTGGTGAAGTCTCTCTTTCCTACATGTTTTCCAGTGTTTGAGCTATTGTTGCTGAATTGGATTGGTGACCTTGCATTTTCCTCTCAAGGATGGTGTGACTTCTTTAAATATCAAGCATGGCCTATTGACACTTCAAGGTGGCCAAATATTCATTTTGGAGCTGCAATAGTCCTATGCCCATGGTTTTATTGGATTTGTCCATGCTGCTACAAGATTGGTCTCCTTCTTGTAGTAGCCACAAATTCCCTTCCAAGGCCTCATCTTGCTTCATGAACTACTTTCAGTGACTTGGATAAATCATGGCGAGCTTAGGGACAGGAACATGAGCTCTGATGGTGGAGAAAGCTTGTGAAGAAGGGGTGAAGGCAAAGTCTTTTTGTTTTTTTTTTTTCATGAACATTAGTGAAGTCGTGAGAAGGAAGTTGGTTAAATGGAGTGGATGAGAGGTGAAGGAGGTTTTATGAACCTCTCCTAACATTTCCCAAGGGAAAACATGATTTTTGACCCCTTTCCCTAACCAGATCTCAATCTTGTAACACTTTCTGTCAATCCTATAACAACCTTCTTTAACACATATATCACAAAAAATATATTGCACTAACCTAATTTTTCTTGAGCATGTTACCATCATCCTTATGCATATCTGCATAAACAATATTGGCCAATGGATGTACAAATATCGAGAAAAAATAAGAAATGGTTGTAGGCGATGGAGGCCAATTTATCGAAAAATATGCACTGGAATATGATGAAATTTCTTAAGCATTTTACTGTCATCCTTATGAATCTACCCTTTAAAAGATCAAGAAAAATGATGCATCAATTTTGAGATATGGTCAAAATAATTGCTTCCCTGCGTATTTTGGCAATCTTGTAGCAAAACAGAACTTTCTTGTAGAACTTTAAGACACTAAGGAAAATGAATGAGAAAGGCTTGGGAGTGATGAGTGGATGTTGGAAATTGATGAGGGTGATGGATTGACATGAAATTGGTCTTGTTGGAGCATCTGGACAAAGGAGGTGAAATATTAAGTTTGACATCCCTTGATTAGGTTTTAATCAACTTTTTATTAAGGTGTTAACTTGTTCTTGTTGCTTCTAGAGGCCGAAGAGCACATGTATTCATCAGAGAGATATACCTAGAGAAAATAATTATTCATCATTTTCATTTTTCATTTTTTTTAATCTTTTTTAGGTCCACTAGCTACCTCAACGAGGTTTTCAACTAATAGGTCTACCTAGGTGCCTCAAAGGAGGTTTTCACCTAGGATCTCTTTTCTTTTTTTCCTCTTTTGTTTTCTTTCCAACCCACTAAACGCCTCACGAAGGTTTTCAATTAGTGAGCTAATCTCAGGTGCCTCAAAGGATATTTTCACCTAAGATTTTATTTTTTCTCTTGTTTTCTTTTCCTCCTCTTCATTCTATTATTTTATTCCTCTATCCTACCCTACTTGAAAAAAATAAAATATCTTTCAAGTATAGGAATACTTCCAGTGGAGCCATGTGCATAACAACATCACATATAAAATCATTTGTAGGCTCCAAAAATATTCTTTGACAGGTACCTGAATATGAGAGACCGACTTCTTTGATGATGTCAAGAACTGTTGAAGAAGGGAATGGTGCTCTTGTTGTGATTGTCAAGAACCAAAGTTCAATATAGCTATGATTCCCTTGGTTCACTTGCTCAAATGTATCATTCTATATGCCTTCTTCTTCCATGCAATTCAAATCTTCTACTTTTTTCTGATTAGTTCCTTACACACATAAAGGACCTGATGATAAACATAGTAGAAATTATTTAACCTCGTGCTCTAGTGGTTGCTTGCCATAAAAGGTTGTCCATGACCCTTTATTATCCTCTATATATTCTTCTTCTTGATGTTGTTCTTTAATGATAGCAGAGGAGTCTTCTTTTTGGAATACTCTTCTTGCTATAAGACAAATTCCATTTATATCAAGAGGATATTTTTTAATATTTTTCATCTCAAAATTGTAACGACACTGAGGCATTTTACTGTTGGGCTTTCGAAGTTATTGTGTAGCTAATTGACTGGGAGTAGGTGTCTAAAATGGTTGTGGTGGTTTATGGGATGGGTAGCATTGAGTTTGTTATGGAGGATATTGAGGATTTTGAGGGAAATATTGATCACCCCATCGAGGAGGTTGGTCTTGATATGGATGAAAACGAGGAATAACATATTGAGGAGGACAATACCATAAATATGGATCACCCCATTGAGAAGGATGAGATTATGGAGACCAAGGTGAGGTGCCAAGTGGATAGCAAGGTTGAAATTGTGCCTTATACCTTGTATTGAAAGAGGAGGGGTAGTTAATATGTTGTTGATATGAGTTGTCAAAGTAGGGATAGTCCATGCCTCCTTCTAAATTTTTTTCCACATCTTCTTCTACCTGCACATGATCAAGTGGGGGTGTTTGTGGTAATGAAGAAATTAATCTTTTTTCTTTTATAAAAATCTTGAATGAAAATGCTAATGCAATGAGAGATGCCTAATGATTTTTTTTCTTTTTTGCAGAAAATATGAATGAAAAAAGAAGGAACAAATCATTCCAAGAATAAGATATTTCTTTCGTTAACACCCTCCTCAACAGCGACATTGTTGGGTCTCCAAAATGTCAGCTTTTTCATCATATTTTCATTTAGGTTTAACCATATTTCAATATATTATAACCTTACACTAAGACCATTTTCGTGATCATATATTGGTTTATCATTATTATTTTCCAAAATATTATTTTAGTATTTTGAGTGAATTTATGGTTAAATATTAGTAAAAGAACATGTATTCACTTATATATAAAATTTGTATGACTTTTGTGATGTGTGTAGGAATATTTGAAGATTCCAGCAAAGTAATATTTTGAGGCTAAGTCTCAAATTCGAATTTCCTTTTAAACTCTTGAAGGTTTGAGGAATATTTGAGATAATCATTCAGGCACATTTGATGGAGTAAAATAATGAAAGTTTTGATAAGATTCCTTATCAAATATTTTAGAGATTTGTGAGAGGATATGTAGAGATGTTACTTGCTATATGTTAACACATGGTTGTAATCATATGAAATATTTGTGGATATAGGAGATATTTGTGCATCTAGGAGATATTTTTGGATCTACATTTATTAATTAGTTATCTTATTTTTTGTATAAATAGGAGTGCATTTTCCATTAAAAAAAGGAACTTCTGGACTATAATTCCAAACTATCATGGAAACAACAGTAACACTTTTTTTAATGTTGCAATTATGAGCTTTCAACACTTTATCAATGATGGTGATTTAGTTTAACAACAAATTTTGAACAACCAACTTCTGGCGTAGTTTTTGGCCAAAATAAGTCATATCTTGAAAATCTATAACATGTTTTTTGTGTAGAATGAGCCAATTTAGTTGCAGTGAGGAAATTTCTTCGAAAGGGTGCATAGCTTTGGAGATATTCGAATATCTTTAAAATTTAATTGTTTAGATTTCGTGTTGTAGCCAACAAATATATCAATAGAAAAATAATTTGAACAGTCCATAAAATTAAGAAAGAGATCACTCATTTTGAACCTAAATCAATCTAGTTTTCTTAAGTCATCACATTTCTCTAATATTTTTAATTAAGCAAAAATTTACATTTCAATGATCAATTAGGATTTTATTTATTTATTTATTTTAGATGATTTATTTTCAAGTTTCTAATTTTCACTTCATTCTTTTCCGTATTTCAATCAAGCGCTTGAGAAATCTAAAAATACAAAAAAAAAATCTAAAACATTCTCATTTTTTATTAGAGTTTCTTTCTTTCATAGAAATAGATTTCAAATGTTTTCTAGATTAAATTTACAAGCTTTCAAAGATAAAATTTACTCACGTTTATAGATTAGAGATTCTCATGCTTTCATAGATTACGTTTACAAGCTTTCCTAGATTAATTTTTCAATGTTTTCCTAGATTAATTCATCAGTGTTTTTGTAGATGAATATTTCATTTCATTTCATTTCATTTGTTTTTATACAGTAGAATTTCCTTCATTGATTTTTTTTTTTCTTCGGAATTGAAAACTAAACTCCTAGTACATACTCTATCGTATACTTCACAAGTTTATGGTTCCAGATTGAAAATGTAATGTAATGTAATTTAAAGCACAAATAAATTACCCAACAAGCACCAAAAATTGATGAGCCATAGTATTGCAAGAAGAATGTTGTAACTCTTGAGGCTATCGAATTAAATTAATAACGAAGGGTTCGTACAATGTTAAGAGGGGTTGACACTGTATGTGCAATAAACACCTTGCTCTACCTAGTATAAATCCCTTTAATGCAAGAGAAAAAATGAAATGAAACAACTTCAAATGAGAAAAGACCTAGCTAAGTCATTATTCCTAAGTTGAAAAAGGTATATAATAATAATAAGGAGACATATTCTACTTTTGCTGGAAAGTAAATGGCAGAAAGGAAATCTATTCTATTTGCAAAAATGTAAAACATAATGATAAATAAAAACATATAATCTATTTTTATGGACATGAAATGAAAATAAAGGAAATAAATTTTATTTTTTAGGAAAGAAAAGTCATATATTACTCTTACAAGAAGGAAATCACACTTTGCATAAAGTAAATTGCGGAACGGAAATCTAAATTAATTGCATATTCAAAGTTTAAGAGGCAAGAAATGTAAGAGATAAATGACGAAATAGCCATGCCTCAACTCAACCAAAGTGTCCTTAGAGAATTTATAGGCTATAATATACTTCTACCATGAATTTGGAGTGAATTTGGGAAAGGAAGGTCTTGAAAACACATTGCTACAGGATTTCTACTTTTCAAGGCAACTTTCTGAATGCACAAGGAAATCAAATGAAAATTAGATGAGAACTTTTTTTTTATTAAATAGGATGTTCTTAGACTCCATTCCATGTGGCATCACTCAAAATACCCCTATTAACATTTGCTAAAGAATAGCAGAAAATTACTACTCTAAAAACCAGAAATTCAAGAATTAATGAGCTAGTTAATCTATCAATCCCTAACTTGATCAAGTGAAAATTCTATGGTGTAAATTTGTATATTAAATGGAATGTTTTATGAATTAATCCACATGGAATCAAATTGGAAGGAGCTCATTAATATGTTCTAAAAATTAGCAGAAAATTACTACTATGTTATTGCAAGGGACTTCCAAAAATTCTAGATTTGTGAAATAGTAAACCAATCCAAGTAACTCAATGATGAATATGAATTTTAAAAGTTGTTCGAAGGATTCATCATACTTTCGAATCTGTAATAACCTTCAAAAAAACTTACTTCAATCACTTAGCCTACAACAAAGGAATCATGAATACCAAATGTAGAAATAGGAAAAACAAGAATAAGATATGCATGTGAATAAGAAGTAAAAAGAAGAAAATTAAGTTGTAAAATAGGGCTATGAGGCTTATGTGATGGCCAATCCCAAGGATAATCAGAGTCCTATGAAGGAAACCAAGCTTTCCACAACAATAGGAAGTAATTCCTCTAGTAGAATACTTTAGCATCTAGCTAAATTTCGATTTTTCCTAGGAACTGCACTAAGCATTCAAGTGTTGGTGGCATCCTTAAATTATGATTGATTGAGACCTTGAGTTCAACCACCTTATACCATCATTTCAAAGAGAATAGTTAGCCAATTGTTTCCATGTATTTTTTTCACTTTGTATATTAACTCTCTTCTTGGAATCATATACACTCCTTCAGATTAAGGGGGGGGGAATCTTGGATGCCTAATTTGTTAAGGGTAATGATGTGGAATGTGAAGAATCATCGGATTCCAATAGAACACTTGAAATATGAAAACCAAATGTCATAAGATTGTATAAATATGTAAATTTTTGTGAATAGAAAGCATGTCACGATTTATTTAAAATGTTTCGACATTTTCATATGTGTTTAAGACACATAAACAACCTTTCGTGTATAAATGAAATATGTAAGTTGGCTATGGCATCTAAGATTTGGACATATTAGCATTAGAGGTCTAAACATACGACATAGGAAATGCATGGAAAATGGGTTGCCACTTAGAGAAAAACTAGATAACTTATGTGAAGGATGCATCTTAGGAAAATAACATAGAGAATTATTTTTGGCATGATACATTGTGTGGTCCATTGCATACACCCTTAATTGGTGGAAGTTATTATTTCTTGACATTCATATATGACTACACAAAAAAGACATGGGTCTATTTTCTGAGACATAAAAATGAAGTGTTTGAGCGTTTTTGTCAATTGAAGGCTCTTGTTGAAAAAAAAAAAGTGGGAGCCACATTAAAGTTTTGAGAATTGATAGATGTGGTGAATATGTCTGAAATGAGCTCCTACATTTTTCAAGGATCATGGAATTCACAAACAATTAACAACAAGGTGCACACCTAAACAAAATGGTGTCACTAAAAGCAAAAAAAGAACAACTATGGAAATAGCAAGGAGTATGTTAAAAGAAAAGCATTTGTGAAATGAATATTGGGATGAAGCTGTAGCATGCATAAATTATACTATAACTATATGTCCAACCAAAATTGTAAATAACATGAATCCAAAAGGAACATGTAGTGGAAGAAAATGTAGTTTTTCTCATAAGAGAGTGTTTGGATGTGTGGCATATGCACATGTCCTAGATGAATTAAGAAATAAATTAGACAAGAAGTGGAGGGGGGAGGGGGGGAAATAGCTATTTATTTGTTGTAGTGATTAATCCAAGGAACATAAACTATACAATATAATGACCAAAAATATTATAATCAAAGAGGTTTGCAATGCATAGAAGAGTAAGCATGGGATCGAATTTTGGAGAAGGAAATTAATGTGGCAACAAGTTTACCACAAGAAGATAAAGAGGAATTAATAGCAACATGTACTTCTACAATGGTGACTCCTTCTACACCTATTCAAGCTCAAAAAGATAGTCCTCAAGTGACACCTTCAACAAGCAATAGGAAAACCTCATGTATTTAAGAAAATACTCCTCCAAGTGGACAACAAAGATCATCACCACCAAGAATTTTTGACACAAGGATAGAAAATCTACATTCTACAAGTTCGACTTCAAGTAACACATACAATCTAACTTTTGCAAGCTTAACAAACAAAATTTTTGAAATTTGAAAGATATTTATGAGAAAATAGAAGGTGAAAATAATGCATTTCTTAATTCTCTCTTTACTTCATACTCACATGAAGATGATCCACTTAATTTTGAAGATGTAATTAAGGAAGAAAAAAGGGTAGTAACAATGGATGAAGAAACATATGCTATAGAAAAGAATGATACATGGGAATTAGTGAGTCTTACACACGGAAAATAAGTCATAGGAGTAAAGTGTGTCTATAATACCAAAATCAATGCAAAAGGAGGGATAAAAAGAGATAAAGCAAGGACAGTTGTTAAGGGATACAATCAACAACTCACAAGAGATTATGTTGAAACATTTGCAACAATTGCGAGAATGGAAACAATGAGGTTAGGTTTAACAATAATAGCCCAACATAAATGGAAGGTATATCAGATGGACATCAAATCAACCTTCTTAAATGGAGTATTGAAAGAGGAAATGTATGTGGAGTAGGGACCTAATTATCCACCTAATTATGAGGTTCAAGGGAAAGAATATAAAGTGTATATACTAAAGAAACCTCTTTATGGGTTGAAGCAAACACCATGAGCAAGGTATAGTAGAATAGACAAATATTTGTTGAATAATGGCTTTGCAAAAGTGACGCTGAGTCTGCCCTCTACATCAAAGAAGTAATGATAAGCTTTTAATTGTGGTTTTATATGTAGATGATCATTTCTTTATAGCGAGTTATGATCTTAGAATTGTTGATTTCAATCATGTCATGAAAAATGATTTTGAAATGAAATGTTTGGGGTTATTAGGTACTTTATAGGCATAGAAGTGAAGTAAATGGAAGATGCAATTTTTATTTCTGCAACAAAGTATGCAACAAACATATTGAAGAGACTTAAAATGCGAAAAAACATGTCCATGCTAAATCTAATAGCCATATGTTTGAAATTAAGCAAAGAAGTTTGTAGCAACAATGTAATGGTTGGAAGTTTAATGTATTTGATTGCAACTAGACTTGATCTAATATTTTCAATGAGTTTGGTTTTTAGATTGATGGAGAAACCAAAGGAGAAACATTGGTTAGTAGCTAAAAGAATTCTATGATATGTTAATAGAACCAAGGGATATGGCATTTTGAAAACTACAACAAATGAATTTAGGCTGGTTGGATATACTAACAATCATTGTGTAAGAAGTGTAGATGAAAGAAAAACACATTATGTTTTCACTTGGGTTCGGGAGCCATTTCATGAGATTCCAAGAAACAACCAATTGTTTCTCTTTCCACAACTAAAACAAAATATGTTGCAGCAATAGGGGCAACTTGTTAAGAAATTCGGGTGAAGAGAATGATGAAAGACTTAAAGCATGAACAATAGGAAACTACCAAAATTTATTACAACTCCTCTGGAATTATTTTATCCAAAAGCTCTATTTTGCAAAAAATAATAAACATATTTAAAAAATGTATCATTTCATCTTGGAGTTGATTAATGATGGAGAGAGTATTTTTGAACATTGCAAGTCTCTTCAAAAATATTCTAACATCTTCACCAAACCATTGGGGAAATTTTTTTTATTTATCTAAGAGAGAGTTTGGACCTCATGAATATCCATAATTGTGATCAAAGGAGAGTGTTGGAAATGATACCAACTACTCCATTCAATGTCCATATCTAGGTCATTCATGGAACACATGAAAAATCTAGTTGCAGATTTTCAAGACTGAAGCGACAAATTAATTAGATTTTTTACTTCCCCTGCAATATATCCGTAAAATGTAATTAACATCTGTCCATCAAAACCATAATAAATATTAGTGCACAATTGTAATAGTTATTAAATGTATAGTTGAACTACTCAAATGTGTATTTGGTAAGCATTTTGTTGAATTGATATTACACAATTATTTTGTGAAACTACATAACTTTTAAGAGTGATCTCATGTCATGAGACATAAAAAAATATCAATGGATGTTTTAAATATAGGTATTTAGTTTTGTGTAGGGAGGTTTTAGAATGTTCATTTAGAAAGAATACTTTCGCATTTAAAAACAATACTTTCACCGTAAATCTTGTCTTTATAGTGGTTAAAACAGAGCAGCAGCGTCCCTTTCTTTTCTGGTAAATGAATTTGTCTAATTGAATATTTTTGCTGGCCTTGCTTTGGAAATTTATTTTTATTTAATTTGAGCGTTACCCTGTTTTACATTCTTTTTTTTCCTTTCAACCTTCAACCTTTTCTGCGGATCCAAGATCACCATGAAAATGAAAATTACATAAAATGTGATTGAACAAATTCCTAACTTTAATCGTGCAAATCATTAAAAAAATCATCCAAGGATACTCGCAAAATTTGAAAATCTCGAGTTTGAAATATTCCAACTACGAATACTGTTCACATATTACTTGCACATTATTAAATTGGATTTCGTACGCCTGGTATGACCTTTCTATACAAATTCACCTTAAATCTTGAATGAATAGCTCAGCCCAGAAAAGCTGACAATAGTACTAGCATCCGGTGTGCCAGATAAGGCTTGGAGACGTTCCTCATATGGGAAAATGATAGGCCGGGTCACCATATTCCGCGGGATCCGAGAATCCCGAAAGCCAGGCCTAAAAGCGAGGGCCAGGAATATAAAATCACATCTTAATATGAATAATGATAACTAAACGCCAGGGCCATAGAAACCAAATACATTATGTAATTGGTCTCTAAGTTTTATAGAGATAGAGTATGTACAATTCTATAAAGCTTACTACTCCTCACATGCTTATATTCGTCACATGGTTGTGTAGGAGTAGATACTTCGTTATTTTTATACATTAATTTAGAATTAAATTGAGTTATTATTATTATTATTTATAAAATTAAATAATTTTTATTTTTATTTAATAAAATTTGAACTTGTTTTAAAAAAAATAAAATAATAAAATAAATAAATAAATAAATTCTAGGAGATAATAAGCATGGATTCAATATGAAGAATGACACTATGTTTTCTTCAATGTCAAAAGGCCTAAGAGTCAATAATAAATATCGTGTGTTCATTATAACCAAGTCAAACTCAGCTAACCGAAATAACCAAGTCAAACTCAACTAAGGAATGCACAATGATCGTGCATTGAGGAACCCGACGGAGGTTCAAGAATGGCACGTTTGACTTAATGAATGTGAGAACGCCTGGTCGATTCAATAACAAATATTGTGTCCGTGTTGAGTGTACCCAAGCCAAACTCGACAATTCAATGAAAGATTGCGCTGACAACCTTCCATCACGCGTTAGACTTGCCATCAACAAATCGTCAAGGGTATGGGTTCAAAGCGCCCCACTTATAAGTAGAACATACATTTTTCCTATCATCTCTCAATTGTTTTACAGCAGCTAAGCTCTCATTGCACTTGACAAATATATCCTGCATCAGTTTGTTGTTCTTCAGAGCATTTAGTGGATTTCATCTATATTGTCCACTAACATGGCTGCCAGGGTGGTGTGTGGCATCATCATTTGCGTTTTGCTAATCTCTTGGCTGTTTCCAACGGCTGGATCCAGGCCTAACTACCTCTACGAAGCAACTGGTGATTCAAAAACTAAGGGCAACTGGAATACCGATAACGTCTCTGAAGCTTATATTGAAGAAGCCATTAGAGCGCCCGGCATTGATATAGAGTTCTTGAATGATAAGCTTCCAAAAGGCGGATCTACTCCCTCGTCTCCTTCAGCGTGCCATAACATGGTAATAAATACCGTCGGAGCTGCACGTTACAGTTGTTGAGGCACATAAAGTTAATAAATTATCCCATCGTGATCGGAATCAACTTAAAAATGAATTTCGCAGAAGTTGGAATTTCCTCAAAGGATTTTTGCTGGGCTTCTTTGGTGAACAATTCGTTCCCGGAGATGTTGTAACCGGTTAATTTATAACATTTATAAAATAGTTAAATAGTCATATTTGGTGTAGCAACTGATTTTCCAAAATTACAGATTCTCGTTCCCATTAAGAAAAAAAAATATTTATTTGGACAATATCAAGATGAATTCGAAGAGTATTGTACATACCCGCCAGTGATTGTGACTTGTATTACTAAGTGTCTTGATCGGTTCGCAGTAATTCATAGATATAAACATTACTTGAAACAGTGCCTTTCCACTAAATATGTCTTTCAAAAACTGTGTATTTAGCTCTGTTTTTATTGATAGCCTTACTATCCGCTTGAGGGATTTCATCTTTTAGACGCGATTAAGTTAAAATTAGCATAAATTCTGATAAATATCACAAAAAAGTTCTTTAAGAAAGTATTAGTGGCGGAAACATTCGTCAATTCAGTGTTTAAGCACGTAAAGGTTTCAACGCTGTGTTTGTGTCGGTAATTTGTATACTATTCTTGTTTTTCCCCGTAAATGTATTTCTTCTTGTAACATATAGTACTTCTTGTAACATATAATTACTACTATAGTGTTCTGGTATTTCTCATAATTTAATTTAATTTATCTATGTTATATATAATTTATAACATAGTTACTAAATTTGAATATGAATTTAATAGGATAAAAAAATGGATGAAAAATTTTCAATCATTAAAAAATTCTACACTATACATCTCTTATATATATATATATATATATATATATAACTTAAATACTTTGTCTTCATTTTCTTCCCATTTATTTTGAAATTTAAATAATTTTAATCAATATAATATACAAAACTCAAAAATATCATTAGTTTCTGATTTTATTTTAAAATCTTTTTTATAGTTAAGACATTTAAAAATTAAATATTTAAAACTTATTTTTATAAAATTCCTCTTAACATAAATATATATAAAAAATCAATTATTTTTAGTCAATTTCAAAATTTTCTTTCCTTATTATCTCAGCTTTTTAAACCATTAAAGGAAACACTAAAATTTTGAAATCTAGGAAAATTTCAGCTCGCCATTAGTTTCCATTTTCCATTATACATTAGCTTTTGTTTTACCTGTTATCTTGCCTCCATTGACATCAGTTTCCATTTTACATTATACATTACTTTCCATTTTACCTACTATCCTGCCTCCATTGATATCAATTTCCATTATACATTTTACATTAGTTTCCATTTTAGCTGCTATCATGTCTCCATTGACATCTATCTTGTGTTTAGGAGTAATTACATTTACCATTCCAGACATGAAGATTAATAGATCCTACCATTAACTATAAATTATGATCTTTTTGTTTATCTATTTAGAAATATTAGGCTTGCATCTTTACTTAAATAATAAGTAAGTTCCAAATTAACTAAATTTTGATTACACCCTTAAATCCCAAATTAAGTAGATTTTGATTGCACCCTTAAATCCCAAATTAAGTAGATTTTGATTGCACCATTAATTCCCAAATTAAATATTATCCATCTTTGTTTACAAACCAGAGATACTAAGCCATACTAATATGCAAAAAAATAGACCCACTCTCACATCAGGCAGCTAATATGAACCGGATCGAATTTTTATCGAACTATTCGAAATACAAATGAACTCACGAATTTCCGTATTTTTTTTCACCGATTCGGACATATTTGGTAACTATGGCTTATACTAAGAGTTAGGGACACCTCATAAATGAGCGTGGCTATCATTAGTGTATTAAGATTTCTCTCGAGGATCTCACGTTAACATCTCGTGTATATCTATTATTTTATTGCGAATCAGTTCAATTAATTTGAATTTGTGAACCTACAGTTCTAATCTTTGTTTAAATGCTATAATAGCTTGCGTTTTCCTGGAACATATGAAAGAAAGACGAGAGGTCAGAAATGATTTTCCGTGTAAAGAAAACCATTGCTCAATTTTCGTTACCAATGCCTTGTGCAATGCCGCCCAGTCATAGTCGAGAGTAGTTGTTTATCGTTTGTTTTGTTGAGAAACTACCTACAATAGTTCAATGAGGAGAGCTGCAATCTCTCCAAACTATAGCTGCCCTATATGCTAGATGAAGAGGCCCTGAGAACTAGTGACAAATGGAACGTGTGGTCGTCTTTTTCATCCTACAGCAGAAAAGGTTTGATGGTTTTTCTGATATTCAAGATCAAGGTGATTCAGTTCATTAAGAATTATGAACATAGATTTTTTCATTATTATTTATGAGTTTTATAGATTTTTGAGTGGTTAAGGCGAGAACTAAATATAAAGAAACTGGTAGAAAATGTTGGGGATTTTTCTGGTAAAATCCCAAAAACAAACAAAGTGAACACACAGAGACAATATGGATCTTTTGCACAGGGAAGGTTAAAAAAAAATTTGAGAACAGACTATTACATACCCAGAAAAATGTTTGTATTCATTAAAATAGAAATGCCTGATACATATTTCTTCCTTTTTCACTCAGAGGGATTTACCAAAAATATATTTCAACCAACAAAAAAAAATCTGTCTCCTCCTAAGATTTTAAATTCCTTTTACATTTACTGGTGTAAAAATCTTTTACACATACTGCTGTAAAAACATTTTACATATGCTGCTCCAAATAAACAAAACATTATGTGCTCCAAAACTTGCTGCGCATTACAGAATGGTCAACACATATAATCTATGCACTGCTATGCATAATACACCCCTCATCATTCTACGCACAAAATGGTCAACACATATAATCTATGCACTGCTGTGAGATATACATCATGCCTCACACAATGGTCGACTTTGGTAATTTTTTGTTGTTTTCACAAGCTGTTAGATTCATGCCCTTTTCATTACATATTGCACTTGCAAAACCAAAAAAAAGTTCTCCACGAAAAGTCAACCCATGTGCAAAAAGTAACATTACAACCTCCAGCACTTTTTATTTGGCTCGTTATATGAAAAAAGACCTAAACAAAAACATATATCAAAACATAAAACGAACACAACTAATTACTTTACGTGCCGTAAATAAAAACTTAAAAACTTCTACCAACTTTCTAGAATTCATTAAATGCTTTAATAAAAATCTGCAGTCAACCAAACTTTTATTTCACTCCACGCAATCTCGATTAATGCAGGTTGGATTGATGGACGGCGGAGAATGCTGAGCTGAATCGGACGGTTGACGGCGATTTCGGGAGCCCACTTCATGCTGAACTTTAGCCTCCGATAAACCTGTACGGAAGGAAAAATGCATTGGACGCGCGTCAAAATTTCATTGCATCGGAGTCGATTATATGGAAACCACTTCACACCAAAAGGCAGTCCGAAATCTGTCAGGCGGTTTGCTGGTTTGGCTCCGACGGTTTTGGGTACAGTACGAATGCAGTTGAAATTATATTTCAATACTCCCCTTTAATTTCAACTGCTGGGCATTCGGTCATACCCAAACACTTTCTCAAAAATTCAAAGCATTTCTGATCCAATGGCTTTGTCAAAATGTCTGCTACCTGTTCCTGAGTCCTGCAATGTTCTAAAACAATTTCTCCATTGTTCACCAATTCTCTAATGTAGTGAAACCTTGTATCAATGTGTTTCGTTCTCTTATGAAACACTGAATTCTTTGATAATGCAATAGCCGAGCTATTGTCACAAAAAATCACTGTTGCTTTTGCCTGCTCTTGACCTAAGCTCCTCAACATTCTTCTCATCCAAACTGCTTGACATGTTGCTACTGTAGCTGCCACATATTTAGCCTCTGTTGTAGACAATGCTACAATGGACTGCTTCTTAGAAGCCCATGAAATGGTTCCTGAACCCATGTGAAAAACGTAACCGGAAGTGCTTTTCTAATCATCTACACTTCCAGCCCAATCACTATCAGTGTATCCAATTAAATCTGAATGTTCTGAGACAGTATATAAAATGCCAAACATTTTTTTACCTTTAACATACCTCAGAATTCTTTTTGCTGCCTGCCAATGTGCTTCTTTTGGCCTCTCCATAAATCTGAAAATTAAGCTAATAGCAAACATTATGTCAGGCCTAGTTGCTGTTAAATACATAAGGCTGCCAACAATGCTCTTGTACAAACTAGGATCAAAATCCTTGCTGTTGTTCTCTTTGCTGAGTTTTAATCCCATTACTGTGGGAGTGATTGCTGCCTTGCACTCTTGCATATTAAATCGGCCCAACACTTCATTTACATATTTTGTTTGTGAAATAAAAATTCCATTTTCATTTTGATCTACTTCTATGCCTAAGAAGTATCTCAAGAAACCCATGTCAGTCATTTCAAATTCTTCTTTCATGACTAATTTAAAATTCTCAATGAGCTGATCATCATTACCTGTGAAAATAACATCATCAACATATAACACAACAATTAGTATTTTACCATCATTTTCTTTGATGTAGACGGTGGGTTCTCCGTCACATTTCTCAAATCCATTCTCCAGTAGATAGGAATCTATCCTACTGTACCATGCTCTTGGCGCTTGCTTCAGCCCATAAAGAGCTTTCTTCAATCTGCACACTTTGTGCTCTTCACCTTTCTTCTCATAGCCTAGAGGTTGTTCATTGTAAACCTCTTCCATTAACACTCCATTTAGGAATGCTGACTTCACATCCATTTGGTAAACTTTCCACTTGATTTTTGCTGCTATGGACAGCACTGCTCTCACCGTTTCCATTTTTGCAACCGGTGCGAAAGTCTCCTCATAGTCTCTCCCATACTGCTGCTTGTATCCTTTGACAACCAACCTTGCCTTGTGCCTTTCTATTTTGCCTTCAGCATTGCTCTTGGTCTTGTAGACCCATTTGACTCCAATGACTTCTTTACCTTTTGGTAGCTCAAACAAATCCCATGTTTTGTTTCTCTCTATGGCATTCATCTCCTCATCCATAGCTTCTATCCATTTCTTATCTTTAATTTCCTCTTCGAAATGAATAGGATCATCAACATGACAATACAAGGCAAACAATGAATTCATTCCTTCATCATAAATATCACTTAAATTTCTGAATTTCTTACCTCTTTCATTCGGTGTGCAAGTGCTTGAAGATGCACTTGAATTTCCTCTTTGTGGTGTGCTTGGAGAAGCACTTTCATTTATCCTCAAGGGTGTTCCTTGCTGTCCTTGTGTTGGCGCTGCTGTTTGGGGATGTATTTCAGCCACCTCCTCATCATCTTCATCATGAGACAAACAGTTTTTAACATTCACTGTTTTCTCTATGCTTCCATCCCAAGCTTCCTCCTCAATGAACTGAACATCTCTGCTGACAAAAAACTTCTCGCTGGATGGGATATACAACCTGTATGCTTTGGATTCCTCACTGTATCCAATGAAAATACACTTCTCCCCTTTGCTGTCCAACTTCCTCCTTAGCTGATCTGGAATGTGTGCATAGGCCACACATCCAAAAACTTTCATGTGGGTGACTCCTTGCCTTCTTCCACTCCATGCTTCTTCCGGCACTTTGTTCATCACTACTTTTGTAGGACACATATTCAAGATATATACTGCACAATGTACAGCTCCAGCCCAATAATCATTTGGCAAATGCTTTGCCTTCAACATTCTCCTCGCCATATCCATGATGGTCCTGTTCTTCCTTTCAGCAACTCCATTTTGCTGCGGGGTGTACCTAGTTGTGAATTGCTTATGAATTCCATTTTCTCTACAGAACCGTAGGAATTCCTTGGAGATATACTCACCTCCTCTATCATTTCTTAAAACTTTGATATGCAGCCCGCTTTGGTTTTCCACGAGTGCCTTGAAATTTTTAAATTTTTCAAACACTTCACTTTTGTTTTTAAGGAAATAAGCCCAAGTCTTTTTAGTAAAGTCATCGATGAATGTTAGGAAATATTGGCTGCCTACTAATGATGGAGCTTGCATTGGTCCACATAAGTCTGAGTGGACAATCTCTAAGGGTGCCTTTGCCCTTATGCTTTTCCCTGATGGAAAACTTTCTCTATGTTGTTTACCCAATATGCAACCTTCACAAAGGCTGTCCGGTTTCTCTATCAATGGTAATCCTCTTACCATTCCATTTCTGCTCAACAAGTTAAGACCTCCAAAGTTGAGATGTCCAAATCTCAAGTGCCACAGCCAATTTTCATCTTTTGGCACACTTTGGAAAGCCTATTGGGTAACTGCGACAATTTCCTCTTTATTTTTCAGATCTGCTCTTATTCTAAGAGGGAACATCTTGTTCCTTGTCATCTTCACTTCAGCAATGCATCTTTTGCTGGGTGCTATATCCATGATGGTGCATACATCATTTTCAAAGAAAACATTATACCCCTTTTGAACAAGCTGTCCAATACTCAAGAGGTTACACCTCATTCCAGGGACATAGTAGACATCTGCTATGGTTTTCTTTTCACCTTTCTTTGTAAATATTTTTACCTCTCCTTTTCCCATAACAGAAATTTTGCTATCAGTTCCTAGTGTGAGTTCTGATTTCACATTTTTATCCAGGGCAGAAAAGAGGGATATGTTTCCTGTCATATGGTTGCTGCAACCTGAGTCTAAAAACCAAATGTCTTCACTGTTTGTTTCAGCCATGTTACAAGCTAACAACACATTGTTTTGGCTGATGTTTTCTCTAGTAATGTTTGCACTAGATCTATTAGTCATGTCATGCTGCTTCTTTTTACATTCACTGGCATAATGCCCATATTTTTTACAATAATAGCATTGGACATTGGATTTTTCATACCTTTGTCCTTGAGCATGATTTTGTCCTCTTTTTTGGCTACTGCCTTGGCTTTGGTTCTAATTTGGATTGCTGCCTCTTCCTTGAGAATTTGCTGGGTTGTTCCTTCCACCTCTATTTTGGCTTCTGCCTCTTCCTGTCTTATTTCCTCTGCCTTGACCTCTTCCTCTTCCAAAAGACATCTGGGTCTTAAAGGCTTGCTCTAGAGATGACTTTTCATTTCTACTCAACCTCTGCTCATGTGTTATCAGTGATGCATGAAGCTCATCAACTGAAAAGTTTGAGAGATCCTTTGTCTCCTCTATGGTGGTGACAATCACATCAAACTTTGAGGGTAGAACTCTCAATATTTTCTCCACAATCCTCCTTTCTTCAAGGGTTTCTCCATGAGTCCTTATCTGTGTGACCAGACCAATCACCTGTATGAAGAATGAGTCAATATTGTCTGACTCCTTCATGCTCAGATTCTCAAAATCTCTCCTCAGCAATTGTAGTTTTGTTGTCTTCACTTTCTCCATGCCTTGATAGGTTGTTTTGAGGGTTTGCCATGCTTCATTGGATGTCTTAGCTGCTGCTATCCTTGGAAGCACACTCTGGTCCACTGCTTGATACAACAATACAATGGCTTTTGCATCCTTCTTCCTATTTCCCTTCAGCAAATCTCTCTCTGCCTGAGTTAGGCTGTTAAATTGATTTTCATCTGTTGGTTCTTCAAACCCATATTCAACTAATTCTCATAAATCTTGAGAGATAAACAGGGCTTTCATGGTTATGGCCCAATAGTCATAGTTTTTCCCATTAAACTGTGGGAGCTGGGTGTTAAACATACCCATAGTGGTGCTTGTGCTGGCCATTCCTTGCATTCTCAACTATGCTTCAATTTCTTGACTATGTATTTTAAAACACTGACTATTTCAGCAGTAACAAAAAGAAAACTTTGAGGAATACCTGAATATTTTGTTGATTGAGTCTTCACTCTGCTGGAAAATCTATTGCAGCAAAAGAACTCTTTTCTTCAGCTTCTTTAACACCTTCAAAGAGCCTAAGCCTGCTCTGATACCACTGTTAGGGATTTTTCTGGTAAAATCCAAAAAACAAACAAACTGAACACACACAGAGACAATACTCTGTTTTTCTCTGCCACAGGATCTTTTGCACAGGGAAGCTTAAAAAAATTTCTGAGAACATAACATTATGTGCTCCAAATAAACAAAACATTATGTGCTCCAAAACTTGTTGCGCATTACAGAATGGTCAACACATATAATCTGTTCACTGCTGTGCATAATACACCCTGCATCATTCTATGCACTCCGCATCATTCTACGCACTGCTGTGAGATATACATCATGCCTCACACAATGGTCGACTCTGGTAATTTTTTGTTGTTTTCACAAGCTATGAGATTCATGCCCTTTTCATTACACATTGCACTGTTGTGCAAAACCAAAAAAAAGTTCTCCACGAAAAGTCAACCCATGTGCAAAAAGTAACATTACAACCTCGAGCACCTTTTATTTGGCTCGTTATATGAAAAAAGACCTAAACAAAAACATATATCAAAACATAAAACGAACACAACTAATTACTTTACGTGCCGTAAATAAAAACTTCTACGAACTTTCTAGAATTCATTAAATGCTTTAATAAAAATCTGTGGTCAACCAAACTTTTATTTCACTCCACGCAATCTCGATTAATGCAGGTTGGATTGATGGACAGCAGAGAATGCTGAGCTGAATCAGATGGTTGACGGCGATTTCGGGAGCCCACTTCATGCTGAACTTTAGCCTCCGATAAACCTGTACGGAAGAAAAAATGCATTGGACGCGCGTCAAAATTTCATTGCATCGGAGTCGATTATACAGAAACCACTTCACACCAAAAGGCGGTCCGAAATCTATCAGGCGGTTTGCTGGTTTGGCTCCGGCGGTTTTGGGTGCAGGACGAATGCACTTGAAATTATATTTCAACAGAAAGGACAGTGTATATAAAATAATTAGTATATTTTATTGAGGAGAAAATTTCTCAAAAAAAACTCAAACAACCAACCACTTATATACTAATGTAAGTATTATTCTAAGTCTTCTTTTAATGTTTATATTATATCATTACAAAGATTAATACAAAAATGAAAAATTACAATTCACATGTCACATGTATTTGACTATTGGTTTTTTTGGCACTTATACTCATTATGAAGTCCTTTGGACAATGTTATTTTCACCACCACAATTTTCAAGCTTCTCATTCAACTCATTTAAGACATAATTACCTCTAACCATTTTGATGAACTTTGTATAATTGATACTTCTAAATCTCCCGAAGGACAATCTCGATACTGGACTGTATCTAACAATTAATTATGCAAGTGACCTTTCTACACACATAGATCTCATATCAAAACTTGTAACTGATGCTCTTGAAGCCCAAAACACAACAAAATCCATCAATATATAACAAATTCATACAATTAACAAGATCCATCAAAATATATAACAAATTCATACAATTAACAAGATCCATCGAAATATATAACAAATTCATACAATTAACTTAGCCTACGTTCTCCCCCAAAAACTTAAAAACCCACTAAATTAATTATATTTTTCTATTTATTAATTAGTGTTACACTTTTTATAAACTCACTTACGAGTACACAAATTTTACACACAACATAGATTTTACGTAAGTACACAATTCCCCATTAACCACTTTACTCTCCATAGAGCTTTACTTTAACATATTGTGCTTAGTGATCTTGGCATATGCCTTGGATGACTAACTCTTCTCACAGAACCGATACCACCCTAAGTTCCCTAACTAACTAACACAAATACAAATTCCCGTATGTAAATAAAATTGTTGCTCTGATCGTTTGTTGAAAGAAAATAACGAGGATCACTGAAATGCGATAGCTGGTCAATGATTTCCATTGCTTCAAAATGCGTACATGTTTCCTTTAGCAATACCTAAAATCATGTCGTATTTGGTATCGCAGAGAAAAAACAAAAAATCGCGTGCAATTATGAAATTTGGAAAAGTCCCATGGAAGTGTACACAAATTTACATGGTGTGATATCAATAAAGATCACAACTACCTCTGGGAGTTCCGATGCAAATTGCCTGTGTACAAATTCTAAGAGCTTAGTAGTACCGAAGGCTGAGAAAAATAATCCGCTATATGCACCCTGCTATGGGGTATTAAATGCTCGGGTATATGTATGTTTTATAACAAAATATAATCGCGCACGCCGTGGTTACATAAATTAAAAATAAAACAGTATGTTATTTTATTAGAAAACATGCATGTACCCGGGCATTTAATGCCTATGGCAGGCTGGTTAACCCTTGCCGTGCCGCTGCTGCCCAGATCTCAACGCTGACAGTCATGGGGAATTCGGCTCCACAGTCTTGCTTATAACATTGTGCAATAGTATACAGTCAAAACCTGTTTCACAAATTCGGCGATCTCACGGCCAATGCCATCTTTGGCAGACAAAGTGGTACGGATCGTTTCCCCCTGTGCAACCGATCCCAACTGTCTTTCAGTGTCGATCCATCGTCCAAAGGATGACAATGCTGAATCCGCTCCCATTAAACAAACACTGACTAGCAATTTTGAGTCGTGTCTAGAAGTTGTCCTGAGAAGGGATCGAACCCCGCACGCTTCTTGAATCCCTACATCAAATGCTACCAAATGCACACTCATGTGTCATTAGCCACCGTCTAAGCAGGCATTGTTGTTGCGCAGTACTGAAAGTAAAAGGCATAAAAAGAATGATTGCATGCTGAAACGACAGTGGTTGTCCAATATCTAAGTTGCGCAAATTAAAATTGGCTTTGTCCTGATTACTTCGACTTGTGGTTGCGAATCTGTCTTCCTCCAATTCAAACTAATCGCGAAGAGAGCATACGCATGCCTGTCTGCCTCTATTTGCATGGAGGTGCCTTCGTCACGGGTTCAATGACCTGATTTGTTTCCACATACTCTGTATTACATGGGCCACTGTTGTAGGAGAAACTATAGGCTTGCTCCCAAGCACCGCATTCCTGCAACCTACGACGATTGCCTCACTGCCCTGTCGTGACTCCAGTCCGAAGTGACCAAGAAAGACAACAATTGTGGAAAAGACAAGATCTATAGCTTCAACACCCATTCACATCTCTTCTAAAAGTAGCAAGCATAGCTCAGGTTTCTCATGCTCGGACTCACGCAAATACTTCAAAGCTTGCGATTCACCATTCTATACAACAAGTACAGCTCACAGCTACAGGAAAGAATTATATTACGAACAAACAATACACAGTTATTCTCAAACCCTATCGTACTGATTTACAAAGAATTAGATTCCATGCCTCTCAAATTTTCCGGGCCTTTCCATAAGGGAATTAAGCCAAATCAATCTAAAACAGGGTTTGATACCCATAAAGAAATTGGTAGAGTAGACATGGTGGACACAAAATAATTGATATATCTTATTGAAAGCCAAATTACAATTTATATAAACAGTGTTCATGAGATCTAACATATTCCAAACAAAGAGAATGTTGTTGAGAAAATATCTTAACAAAACTCCAACAACCAACATCCTATATACCAATCTAAGCATTATTCCAAGTAGTGTAGAAATTTCATGGGATATTGTATTGAATGAGTTTGAAGAACTCTCAAGTTAAGGAGCTTATGAAGCCATGATTCAATATCACAAGGATCAACTTAGAGGGAAGAAGAATAATTATGCATCAATATTGTTTTTTACCAAACAAGGTTTAGATGAGAAAATATCTCAACAAAACTCCAACTACCAACATCCTTTATACTAGTGTAAGCATTATTCCAAGTAGTGTAGAAATTTTATGGGATATTGTATTGAATGAGTATGAAGAACTCTCAAGTTAAGGAGCATATAAGGTCATGGTTGAATATCGCAAGGATCAACTTAGAGGGAACAAGAATAATTATGCATCAATATTGTTTTTTACCAAACAAGGTTTATATGACAACATCTTCAGAAAATTGTAGAAAAAACTAGGTCCAAAATAGATTTGGATATTGTAGAGATGTCATAGGAGTAACATTGATTAGTGTGTAGCTTAGCCACAAAGTTTTATAGTTGATGAAGAAATTGTTCTAACGAGAGAAGTAAATAATTTTGACATTGCAGAAATAATAAGAGATATCGTGGAATACCTAGCCAACACAAAAGAAAATATACAAGGCATGGGAAAAATACAAAGAAATTTATTGAAAATGAAATTGAAACTTCCTTTGTAGCACTACCAAAATGTGAGGAGAATCTAACAATTATTGTTGAATTTATTTATGAATTTCAAGTAGGATTTCTTGAGGAGTGGCCTAAAATTCCAAAGTATCATCAAGATGAAAGAAACTATGGGAAAACCATAATCATTTCACCAAGAAAAAAATAGTTGAGAGATTTCCTTCCATTTTAAGAGCTATCTAGTTGAAAGTTGCATTCTAGCAAAGCAACACAGGGGAAATTTCCCTAAGGGAGTGTTTTGTAGAGAAAAATCACTATTGGAGTTGGTTCATATTGATCTATATGGTCCAATGTAGACTCAGCCACTTGGAGGAAGTTACTACTTCTTAACCTTCATAGATGATTACATCAAAAAATACTTGGGTATATTTGTTTGCAAAGAAATCCAAAATTTTTGACAAGTTCACAGAATTCAAGGCAATGGTAGGGAAGTAAAGTGCTTATAAAATTAATGTACTAAAATTAGACAAAAAAATGTGAGTGTGATTCGAAATATTTTCATAGATTTTGAACTCATAATGCTATCAAAAGAAAAATCACAAAGTACATAATGCAACAAAATGGTGCGTCAGAGAGAAAAGGAAACCATCATGAATGTCGCTAAAATCATGTTGAAGTGAAAACATATGTCAAATGTTTTTTTGGGAGTGGTAGTTCCTCTCTTAATTTATGTTTTGAATATATTTCCCACTAAAAGAGTTAAAAAGAAAGATACATAGAAGGAACACACATTTATGAGTTGCACCATAGCACATTTCAAAGTATTTGGTTGTGTGGCATATTCTATGCACCTAAAGACTTGAGGAGAAAGCTAAATGAAATCAGTGAGAAGCACATTTTTATTGGGTACAATGATCACTCAAAGGCATATAAATTATATAATTTAACAACAACGATGTTGACGATCAATATATAGGTTGAATTTAAAGAAGTTGAAGCATGGAATGGAAGCATTGACAAATCTATGATAGTTGGAGTAGAAATACCCCATATAGAACATGAAGTAAAGTACGTTGTATAGGAAGACAACAATCTTTCCAAACCCAGTCATTAATTAGAGGTATTCCAACAAAAACTCCAAGAAATTCTATTCAAGTAAGCCATCTACTCTAACATCTTATACTCTAACATCTTAGTCTCCTACTAATATTCTATCAAATTGTGAATGCGATCATACAATTCATTCCTTAAGGTCTAAAAATATTAGATGTTTGAAATAAATCTATGAAATTTAGGAGGCAAATTGAAATTTTGTATTGTTTACTTCCAACCCACATGATTTGACGAGGTAATGAAATAAGAAAACTAGTTCAAAGCAATGGATGAAAATATTGAATTCAAAGAGAGGAATGATACATGAGATCTAGTATAATTGCTAAAAGGTAGAGACTAAATCAATGTGAAATCGATTCATAAAATAAAGAAAATGAGAAAGAAGAAGTTGAAAAGTACAACGTTATATCGGTAGAAAAATGTTTCACAAAACATCCAGACTTGGACAATGGTTATGAATTTTTAGTAATTGACAAGTTAGATACAATGAAATATGTTTTAATATTTAATTAAAACTTTATGTAATGGATGTAAAATAAAAGTTTATAAGTGACACTTTAAAAGAAAAGTATATGTGGAGTAGTCACTAGAACATGTGATAAATGGACATGAAGATAAGGTATTGACGTTGAAAAAATATCTCTATCAACTTAAGCAATCTCTTAGAGGTTGATATAATAGGAAAGATTCATATTTTATCAGTAGCATATTTAGCAGGAGGTTGATATAATAGGAAAGATTCATATTTTATCGGTAGCATATTTAGCAAAAACAACTGTAAGCCTACTATATTTACTAAGGTGTATGAGCAAGACGAAATTCTAATTGTTTGTATGTCTATTTATGATATGATTTTTATAGAGAATCTATCTATAAACAAGTTTAAATCAATGGAAAAGAAAAAAAAATGAAATGATTATTTTTTATTTAATGAGATTCATTCCTTTTATTGAAGTCATTCAATCATATTCATATATTTTTCTATTCAAACAAGGTATATTATGGGTGTGTTGAAGAAATTCAGGATGATGAAATGTAAATTAACACAAACTCCAATTGCAATAGGAACAAAGCTCAACAAAAGCAGAAATATGATCTAATGTAGATCAAACCGTTTTCAATATATTGACTAGTACTCCTAGGTATATAGTTGCCACTACATTGAACAATATGTATGGTATTAGCTTGATTTCTAGGTTCAAGTAATTTCCAAAAGAGTTGAAATAATAATTCTATGATATATTGTAAGAACAATAGAATATGATATACTATACTCCAACACTAATAATGATCTTTTAGATGGATATATTAATATTGATATTGCAACTAACATGGATGACAGAAAGAGTATGTTGGGATATGTTTTCTATATTGATTCATGGTTGACTTTATGGGTATTCTAGAAGCAATCCATTTCCATAATCTAATTAGTCAAAACAAAGTATGTAGCAGCTACAACAAAAATTTTCTAAGTATTTAAGTACGTACAATATTGAATGAGAAACACCAAGAACAAGAGGGAGAAATTTCAAATATATTGTAACAATTACTCAACAATAACGCTATCAAAGAACCACGTTTATCATTAAAAAAACATGATTATATTGATATGAAATATCACTTTCATTATAAAACTTGTAAACAATGCAAATATGTACTTTGAAATTGAAATATCAATTTATTGACCAATTCATAAATCCTTTGGCAAGAAATATATTGGAGTTTCACAAACAATCCTTTGACAAAAATATATTGGAGTTTCAATAAAGATAGAAAAAAATGTTAAGTGTCACTCAATAATAATGATAGTAATTAAAAAAAAAAATTAAATATAATTACACCCAAATTCCTCATAATTTTTTTAATAGTTTCGATGTAGTTTAAATAAAGAGACTAACTTTGAAAAGAGTTGAATATGTATGCATAAGCTAAATTAGTGTTGCTATTATTAGCACACTAATATTTCTCAAGAAGGATTTTCCTGTTTATTTATTTTATTATTTCAATCAATTCATGGAAATCGATTTCTAAACAACAACTCTATTATATATTTTTTCTATAAATAAAAATTAAATTAAATTATATAATTAAATCAAATTATATATCCTTTTCCATCGTATAATTTTCAACGTTTATGATTAGCCTTTGATCTTCCAGATTGTGTTCTGGTAAATAGAGAGAGCTCGTCCCATTTTTCATCGTGCATTTTCCGTATCCTTTCGATCCATGAGAATCCTATGTTATAGGGTGCATGATATATAAAAAATAATGAAAACAAGGGAAGTTGCGAGGCAGCAAGTCCCTGCATCAAGTTGAATTTTAGGTATTTTCCAAAACTTAAAGGCAACTACATAGGATAGGGAACCCTCAAGCACCTGGGTGAATGAAGCTAGCTTTTTTGAACCTCCGAACACTTTTGCACAGAACACGTGAAAATTGTTTGCAAACTAGTTGACGGCGGATAGCTATGATGCCGATGGGCGTGGTTCTCCTACCTTCACTTTTCTCTTCTGTATGAGAAGAACCGGTTGAGAAACGACAGAGTAATTCCCTGAATGTAAACACTGGAAGAGAACGATTATTGGTTGTGGGTACTGTGAGGGCAACTTGCTCAATTGGCGAATTAGCTTCTTCACCATTTTCAGCTTCCTCGTGATCCTCTTGACCATTAGAATAATATGGTCCTTGATCTTGTTTACAAGTAGATAGATACTCTGAATGCTTTCGGCAACTGAATAATGTACTCTGTTCAGATTCCAGAACTGCACCACAACCAATAGAAGTTGCATCACATGCCTTAACAAGCAGCAATAGATTAAGTTGTTGATGACGCATAAGTGGATTCTGTTGAAATGTACTCTGTTCAGATTCCAGAACTGCACCACAGCCAATAGAAGTTGCATCACATGCCTTAACAAGCAGCAATAGATTAAGCTGTTGATGACGCATAAGTGGATTCTGTTGATTGAGTAGTTGATTATTCTTATGATTATGTGGTATAAAACGACCTTATTTATTTGAAGTCTTCATCCCTACCTGACGTGAGGGCCTTTCAATTCATGCCTGATTGCCCATTGATGCTTTTTATGTGTGTCCGCTGGTGATGGACGTACGTCTGCTGGAGTTGGTGCTGTGACCATGTCTGATGAGGGTGTGTGGGAGCTATGGCTTCTTCAGATGAGGTTGCTTTTCTTTGATATAATATCTCTAAACTAGATGGCTCAACTAGAAAGTGGAGGCAGAATGTGAACGAGCTTCTTTCCCTTTTGTGATTTAAAGCACTGCACAAAAACAAACCTAACCATTCCAAGGGCTCCAAAAAGCATGCCATCGGCACTGGCATTACATTAAAGAGAATTTGTAAGTATATGTCAGATATTCCCTTACACCATGATCCATCCTCAAAGCTTCAGCACACAGACACACTAACAATATGAGTCACGATGCTCATGTCTGAACACACTTTCATTAACTAACAAAGTAACTGGCAAAAAAGACACCCTTTATTTTCTCAAATCTTAAAATACTTGTTAGAAAAGAATAAAATTTCTGAATTTATGAAACATTCATCACTTTTTCACCTTTTAGCCTCTGTTACAGAAGTGGAAGGATTCGTTGGTAGTTTGCTCTCTTGCTAGAGTAGATATACGCGGATTCGGGTTGCCTAAGTAGAAGGCATGGAACTAGTGATTCCCTTGCGATCTTGTCTTCCTACTATAGAAGGATCAGCGCACGGATCAGGCTGTCTGACTCGCGGAAATAGGCTAATGCTATGCCTAAAAGTAAGCATTGGATGAATGCCCGGGCATTGAGAAGGAAGTCCGCTTTTCTCCATCCTCTATTACAGCATAGTTGGAATTGGATATTTGTAGATCGGATCTTTTCTGGTTCTTGAATACGGCAGGGCCCTTGACTAGGAATTCCGACAGCACCGGTTATGCGGCCTCTTAGTCAATTTGTGATGAATTCTCTTCCTATTCGTTCGCACCCGAGAGAGAGTAGCTTCCTTTCGAGCTGGGTAATCAAAAGAAAGTCGAAAGAAAAAAGAATGGTTATTCCGACATGCCGACAGTGCCATGAGCTTCTTCTTCTTCACTCGGAGTGCTTTCTGAAAGAAGATGCCCTTCCTAGGACCTAAACCAATACCGAATAAAAGAAGAGCTGCAACTATAGGGGATTCACTAGCAAAGGTAGCAGGAGTCGATAAATTGGACAATCAGGTAAGCTATTTTATTTGTAAATATCCACCCGGTTGGTATTATTGGGAGGACTCTTAGACACGGTAAGGCTATTGTAATCTTCAAGCTCAAGGTTCAGGTTCTCATGAAGTCTGGTAAGCAGGGACTAATCCTAAGATGGTTCTATGGTTTGATGATTTGATGAGACTAACTAAGCCAAGGTGTGTTGGCATACTTCCAAGGCTTCTGTCCCCTCAAGCTCAAGCTCTTCGTGAGTTTTTTTGTTTGATGGGCAGACTGAACAATGTACTCTGTTCAGATTCCAGAACTGCACCACAGCCAATAGAAGTTGCATCACATGCCTTATCAAGTGTGTCTAATACAGTCATAAGTTGCAACTGAGGCCAAGTTTTGTTCTCATTACCGTCTCTAAATTCACTAGGCTGTTCCAGGACCGTATTTGAGTTCATTCTTGGATGCATGATGAAATGTTTGTGTTGCCTCTCGTTCTCAGAGTTCAGTCCCATTCTGTTTCTTGGTTGCCATACATATATACAATAAAGTATAAACCATAGACTAAAAGGATAAACTGACTGAAGCAAAAGACAACAGACTGCACAAGAATGAATTTGAAATCCACAATCAATGCACACTTAAGCAGGAATAGAAGAATGGAAGCCAGCCAGCTGTCGAGCTTGAAGCAAATTTAGTCTAATCTTAACACCGTAAGAGTGTGATGCCTGGTAGTTAATGACATTTGAAAACCTCATTTCTGACATTTGTTTAATATTGCATGAAAGCCAAAATGGAGTAATAGCTACCTTGTAACTTCTCCAAATGCCCATTATTGCATGATCAAACTAATGAAAGGAATGCATGAGACCATGGAAAATTTAAGAAGTACCCCTGTAGTCCATGCTTCAGGTAGGTAGGCATAAATGGTACACCACACAACTGATGACTATATTGGGGCAAAGAATTTGTGTTTACATAAAGCGTAATCGATGCTTAATGCTAGCATATCATCAATTCAAGACACCAGTAACATGAAAACTGCCTTGAAGCTTACATTTGACCTTGAAAATAAGCATTTCTTATGATAGACTGTAACATGTGAAGAATACAAGACAAGCACAAATGCTAACAATTAAGACATTAGACCTATCAAGCAGGCTGATACTCTTTTCAGAAAGTTTTCATATATATACAAAACTGTCTCAAACAATTGATAACTGCAACTGCTGCCAAACAAAACTGGAAACTTGTATACGGTAGTTCCCCTGAAAGGAATACTGGCATCAATGATACATTTATCAGTCCTCAGTTTAGATTCTTTAGATTCAACGATCTTAAAATCATCTTTAACTGTGTCATCCTATGTGACATTTTTACTCTCAAGCTTTGTCTACAGTGCCTCTCCTTTGTCAGCTTGATATTCTAGTTTTGTAATCATCGGCATCCCAGCAGAGATGATAGAAGCATAAAAAATGAGAGTTGCACCACCATGGCAGATCCAAATGCATATTTGAAGCATCCGTCGTAGACCTGTAACAGAGAAGGAAGCGAGGAATTAAGACAACGCATAAAATAATGCAAAAATAGGCCTCAGATTCAGAATTTTGACTATCTCTCCACAAATATGTGAGCTGTAACTCAAATATACTCCATAATCATGACAAGTACTTGTTGTAGATTCATATGCTCTTCGTTCGAGATGTTATTTTTTTTCTTGGTTTCTTTTTTCTTTGTGTTTCGACTTTTACGATGTCAATAATCAGAAGAGCCATGAGAACAAGTGCTAAGAGAAACAATGCCACGAGTTGTGTAAGTTGGCTTATGCTAATGGATTCCATGTTATGTGAAGCGGGGAGATGTATGTCAATATCTAGGTGCAGAAGGTGGTTTTGTTTTGTAAGCGAGAAATTAGGCATTGCTTTTGCCAATTTATAAAAGAGTTCAATGTGTTTGTAAGCTGGTTTTAAGTCTGAATGGAACTGGGTTTTTGAGAATATTTTACTGTACAACCAAATAAGGAAAGGCGTGCTAGATCACGAGAGTTGAATGCGGGGTAGATTCCTGACACGTGCAGAAGTAAGTACATATACGGATTGATTTGGAATGGAGTTGAAATACTTGAAGATCAGATTGGAAGGGATATAATCCAATATGAGGAGCATTTATTGGAGCAGGCCAATATTTAATGATCGGCATAAAACGAAAAGCTTACGTTAAGTGAGCAATCGGTGCAATTAAGTGATCTATCTGACATGGGAGGCAGATGGCATATGAAATGATGTATGTGACGGCAGAAGTAAATGTGAAATTAGGTGATGTATATGATATCAGGGGCAGATCTCAAATGAAATCTTGGTGGTAGATTGGGTCCAAGCTATTCTAATAAACAATTGGCTAGACAGGACAAGTAATGAGTGTATGAAAGACATGTTAAGACAACAAGTGTAACTAAAGCCCTTTCTTATAAAGCACACTACGTAATACTAGATATATTCTATTTTATTGTGCCTCCATGTATAAGACTCTAATGCAGATGACTGAACTACTTACTTATGCAGGTAGCATGGTTTCTAATATACAAAAGGTCACCTTTGCAGCTACAATCATAGCTGCCCCATGTATTTTTGCAACTGCTCTCTGAGCAGTGGCAAGCTAAGAGACAGATTGATATGTGCTTCACATAAGCGTCAGTAAGAGCACTAACATGTGCTATCACATTGGCTTGTATACAGAAGGTCACCTTTGCAGCTACAATCATAGCTGCCCCATGTATTTTTGCAACTGCTCTCTGAGCAGTGGCAAGCTAAGAGACAGATTGATATGTGGTTCACATAAGCGTCAGTAAGAGCACTAACATGTGCTATCACATTGGCTTGTGCTTCACAATCTAATTTTGGCCCTTGTGCCCACAAGAACAACATTTTAACCAACCAAATTTGTTGAAGATAGGATATCTACTTGAGGGTGAACACTACAGAAAGGATGGGGCTAAATTAGTCACTGGATTCAATGATTTCAAGCTTCAAATTTGAAATTTGCAGACCTTGATGTAGCTAGAAATCTCTGAAAACAAATGATGTCCCCATCTTCAAGCTGCATGAGGGTGAGCAGCAGTCAGTGCACCCGTCAAGCCTATTTACTTCCCAAATGGACTCAGTTACCGAATAAACCTGTTCACGACTTACCAAAGTTTCACCATCTGCTATTTTACCTACTGCCCACGGGTAGATATTAAACTTGTTCCCATAACAACCTGCTTTTATCAAAGAAGCTATGGGCTACTCACGGGTATCTTTTAGACTCAGAAACATAAGCCTAAACGCAATGTTGGGTCATGATTTTCTTGTTTAATTGCTGACACAAAGTGGAAAGGTTAGAGAATGAAGTGCAAGCAAAAAATCTGCCAGAAGATGGTACAACTAGTGTGAGTAATTATTTTAGCAATATAAAAATCGATTTATATCTATTGTGACTAACTCTTTTAGCAATATAAAAATTGATTTATATCTATATATAAAAGCATGAGTACCTGAATGTTGTGGCCATTACAAATTGAGAACCGTGACTACAGAAGTAAATAATGTCAATGTCGAGGAAGAATATACGAGGCTTGCAAAGTCAAATTTCTAAAACAGAGCTGTGCTGCATTTATATTTAAGGCAATGGGTATTCCAAGATTAGTGAGATGATCAAGCAACATTCTGCAAGAACAACAATCTGCCAGAAGATACCCACGAAGTGCAAGAACAACAATCTGCCACGAAATGTAGAAGTCATTACCAGTTGTTTGTTTTTGTGAGACATTAAAAACACATGAATTACATTTTGCAAAAATTTAACAGTAGTTGTAGAGGCCTTCACTCCCCACTTACCGACAAAGTGCAAGAACAACAATCTAGCATATGATACCCACAAAGTGCAAGAACAAAAACCTGCCAGAAGATGATAGAAGTCATTACGCTCGTTCATTTCGTTTCTGTGAGACATTAGAAAAATATGAATTACATTGCAGAAATTCAAACGGCAATTGTAGATGGCTTCAATCCCCACTTACCCACAAAGTGCAAAAACAACAATATAGCAGAAGATACCCACAAAGTTCAAGAACAACAATCTTCTAGAATCCAATTTTTACCACTGCTTTATTAATGATCAGATTTAATGATGCGTATATCAGACTTCTAATTTAACGTAAAAGTCCTTCAAAAACTGTAAGGAAAGACAAGCAATGCAAGCCCAATAATGCAAATGATAAATCTAGGCTATCCTCAAGGCAAAGGGAAGAGATTTATGTGAATAATGATTTTAAGAACACCACTGTAGAGTGAAATCACACCTCTGCAAACTTATATCACATCCTAGAAGTAGTATATCAGACCTCCCAGAATCAAAAGCAAGTTAGAAAATCAAGGCACAAAAGGCATCACCAGGATGCTAGGAATATTGCCAATAACAAAATCCAGGCTTATGTGCTAGAAACAATGTAAAGATGCCACTGCACAATCACTGCAAGGAAAGATCAAAATGCTGCAAACTTGTATCAGATTTCTGCAATGATAACATTAGTCTTTTAATAAACTCAATCAGTCATCAAAATTACGTAAGGTGACAACCAAACATTTGTGACAAGTAGAGACATGACCTTCGGAATTGAAGTCCCTTTAAAGTGAGATTAACTGAGTGTTTCCTTGTTAATAAAGTTGCTTCTTTATCAGCTTTTGTACAAATACAATATGCCTAAGAAAATTCAGAAACATAAGTCATGATTTTCTTGTTTAATTGCTTACCTGCATTAAGTTCATCCTGAGAATGCACCTGCACCTGTATTGACATTGAATACAAGAGGAAATTCGCACTAGTTATGTAACACAAGTTGAAACTTGGAGTAAAGCGTTGAAACTAAAGTGGAACCCAATAAACTGGAATATGCCTACTACATATCCATAACATTTGTATCACTCTGAATCTTGTAATCACATTGCTTTAGCTTGCAAGCTTTTATGTGAACACTGATAGGTCATCATGTATTCTATAAGCTCTTATGTATGATATGGCACTCATTGAACTGTGCATGGATTTCATAGTAACTTGCTATCTTTTATCTCAATGCTTATAACAGGTGATAGTTATGTGTTACTAATAGCTTGAATACCATTGCTTATCCTATGACGTAAAGGTTTAAGCTATCTATACTCTAAGCTCTAAGCTTCATGGGTACTACTATTCACACAATGTAATAGTGATAGATCATTTATAGTGTTCAAGCTTAGCTCTATTAGGGTAATCATAGTGAAACATGGATACTAATGGTAATCAAGTAAGTAACACTATGCTTTATTCTATCACAGCTTAGCTCACCAAGTTAGATCATAGTAATTCGTATGGGATTAGTTTACAAGTGATCATAACACCTACTAGTCTTAAGCATGCACATTTTATATATTGAACATAGTCTACCAAGTAGATCATAAGCATATCTGTAACCAAATCACATCACAGTAAGTAAGCTAAGTACAAGAAATGGAGAAGCTGAGTACCCACTACTTATGGAATAAAGCATGGTTAGTAACAAGTAACAAACACAGAAAGGTGATCATAGTATTCTAAATGATCAATACATATGTATGTACACTTTATTTGAATGTCTTTTGTAAATATTATTCTTGTAGAAGCAGGGATACTATTTCCTGTGATTATCTTTGTATAGTACCGTTGGCGACGGAAGTAAAATACAACTATATATTTACATTGTAAATTATAGAATTTAGTAAACTAGTAATACGAGAAAACTAGACAAGGATCTTTGTCTGTTGCTTTTCAGATAAAATAATCAAGGTAACCACATACTCATAAAATGGAGATTACATATAAAAGTTGTGACAATAGAGTTAACTATTTGCTTTCTTGAATGGAAAATCAAAGTATATAAAACAAATAAAGATGATATCTTGTAAATCTTCCTAATAGCTCAAACAACTATGACCCAGATTTAATCTCATAGCCAGTCATGGATGATAGCTGAGAACGGTTATGGGCTAGTGTTGATGGAGAACAAAATGTGAATGGAAAATATCATTTTAACACAATCTTTTGGTACATAAAAGAACTAGAATAAATTAGGAGACAAATATCTTGGCGGAAATACTTGCACTGCTAAAAGGAAATAAATATTTACACTTTTAGGACTATTATAATATGTTTAGAAACACCATTCGACAGCTTGGGAAGAATTTCTTTTGTTATCGTAAGTAAACAAGTAGCAAACTGGGTAATCTAAGCATTATAATATAAACTAAAAACGTTTTAGAAGCTGAAAAGAAGAACCCAAAATGGGTGTTCAGGAAACGAATGTTTCCAAGAGGGTCATGGCCCAAATCCAGTTCAGACTCTTACAATAAGTGGAAACTGTTAACTAAAAACAAAACCCCAATTGTTACAGAACGTGATGAGGTTGTCGTCATGAAAAAACAAATTACAACAATCATTTAAGTCTAAACCTCGCCACAAAGCTCAAGAAATGTTTATCACCTGGAGTTTGGGGTGCCATGGCATCTTGACAATAGGAAAAACCAACGGTGGAACTAGAAGTTGAGTAAGCAGGAAGCGCGAATCATTAGCTCGATGTAAGCCTTGCTCAAAACAAGAACCTGATCAGAGATAAGATTTTATAGAATCAGTATGGAACATATGACATTAGAAACCAGTACCTCAGAGGAGGCACTTAGCATCATATTGGGCATCACCAACAACGATATGAGAGCCACAACAACCCTGTTTGCAACCAAGACAGACAAAGTTGCTAGTTAATGAAATTGGAAAACATAAGGTCTCAGCAAAAACTAAATAAAATGTCGACCTGCATTACCTTGCATAGTGCTTGAAGGAGCCTCGTGAAAACAATTTGGCATAAATTTAATATAGGACAAACCTTCCTCTGGCCCTTCCCTGATATTAACCGTATATAACACTATAAAAAGCCAACCCTCGAAAAAATTAAGAGAACCTTAGGGATTTTGTGGAGAAAATTGATGAAACCACACCCGAAAAGCCAACCCTCGAAAAAAATTAAGAGAACCTTAGGGATTTTGTGGAGAAAATTGATGAAACCACACCCGATTTACTAAAGGAGGAAGAGGCCTTTTAGAAGGGAAGAAATCGCGCATAAACCTATTATGAGAAAGGACGCAAGGAGTAGCATTATAACGCTCGAACAATGAAAATATATGAAAAAGGGGAAAACAAAATTTTATAAACAATTTAATATATAATATAAAAGTAAGTTTCAATTATTTATAATAACAACTTCGCTTACATGCATTTTGACAGATGTTGTCTTGCTTGCTCTTGACACTCAGCTTGTACTCCAGGGAACGGCCTCCCACTTCCTGAACTTCGAAAATGAGAAGGAAGACGTGTGGCCTTGAAGCCTCAGTGCCTGCAACGAAGGTGTCGTCTACTGCACCAGCCACGCCCATGGAGGCTCAGTGCGCGCCCCAAAGGTGTCATCAGCTGCAGAAATGTCAAAATAAAACAAGATGGGAGCGACGTCTAAGTTTAACCCAGACGTTCGTTTTTTAACAGATACTAAGATCGATTGGGATGCTTACATGTCATAAGCAATCCAACAAGAAGTGGAGGACATTTAGCAAAGGTAAAGCTATAATCAATTCTCTCCGTTTCATCCTGCTCATCCAATACATTTTCTTGCGCTTCTTTTCGCCTCCTGTAGTTAGGAAGTGCATCAACTCTATTTTGAAGAGTTAAATCTAGTGTTGTTGTACCAGTATTACCAATATCTTGGACTTGATGCGTCATGTAACCATCTGATTTCTACGCATCGTAATCTGGATCGCGAGCAGTAATACCATAAACAGCTTCTTTCGACTGTAAAATTGGAGCGATACCTGCCGATGACTGACCTGCGACCATTAAATCAAGAAATTACAGTTTTGCAATGCATTCAATGATGGGAATGTTAAGCTCTATTACTGCTTACTTAGTGAAGAATAGTGGAATATTGCCTTGAAGTGAGGACAAGTGGAGAAGTGCATGCAAAGTGTGCAATATTGCCCGTGAACCAACGTAGGTATGAAAGGAAGAGGTTTTAGGTGAAAGTACTCATAATTCATGGTGGAAGGAGCAAGGACCATGTTCTTCAAGCCATCAATCTAGCAAGCCTGCACAACCTTCACAAGGGTGAGTTTTTTGTTTCATAATGGAAATTGATTTTGCAACAAGAACAGCAGGTACTTTGTCATCCCAATCTGACCTGTCAACCACAACTGGGACAGGATATGTCCTTGTAGGATATGCATATGGATCTTTATCTGCACCTGGATATGCCGTAAGTGATGGTGGTGAATCTGGAGCTGTACTGATGCAGGAGCATCTGGACACCTCAATGAAAGAAAATTAGAGAAAGAGGACAGGTGGACAACCACATGGACAGCCAAGCCAAGATTCGGTTAATAAACTAATTTTAGTTAAAAAAATCAGTTAAAACTGAATGTATCTGAATGTATGTGTAATAAGAACTTAAAGATTCCTGAGTGAATCAAGAAGAAAAAGAAGAGAGAAGCCTGTGCATGTGAGAGAGGGCAAAATGTAGTTGCTGGTGAATCCTTGATTAAGGCTGAGATGCCTTAAATTGTAATCAAGTCTGTATATAATGAAATGTGTCTTATGAGAATTTATATCTGTGTATTTATTGTTCGGCCCAGGCAGGAGAGAAATAGAAATCCCCTAGGTCAGACTTCTTTCTTCCAATCGGAAATCAATCAAAAATCTGAATTTCATAGCTTGAATAAATCAAGTTTGAATTCGTTTTTGCATGGTCATTGACTTTGCTCTAGAACTCGTTTTGGAATGGTTTAATATAATATACATATACTGGGCTATTTACGGTGATTGGGGATTTGTTCAGGAAACCAATTCTGATTCTTGCAATCGTTTGAGATAATAATTTTGCTAGTATAGTGGGTTATATATTGGTTGTCCAAGGACAATGAGTAACCAAGGGCCAGGGCAGATGGCGTGGGCGGCCTTCCATCCCTTCCAAGCAGGAGGCAGAGGCGTATGGGATCCAGTCGTTCATCATTCAGGTCTGGGGAACGAACTATAAAGCGCTTGAGTTTATCAAAAGCTCTGACAATTACAGAGGCTACAAGAGTTCTAGATGCTGGTCGTCGCATGTCCACGCGTAGAGTGGATGTTGCCGTCCTTACCAACAGTCTTTTGAATGGGAAGAAGAAGGAGAAGGGATTGAGAACCACATTCCCCCTGCAGACATCAAAGTATTTGTGGGGAATCTTCCCTGGAGTGTCAACAGTGCCGAGTTAGCAGAGCGTTTCAAGGACGCGGGTGATGTCACAATGGTTGAGGTAATATATGACTGAAAACAGGAAATGCCTAAAGAGAAGAGTTTCCAATAGGTTTGTGGGCCCATAACCCACAGGTCCCAGGATCGAGCTTGTGAAAATACTGAAAATGAAGATCACCCAGTCTTCGTTTTCATCATGTACAAAGGGAAGTAGCGGGCTATGGGACCAGGGCAACCAGATCTGTTACTTGAACAAGGCATCAGCTTAGCTCGCATCAACAAATAGTCAGATTTCAAGCACTTCACCAGGAGCAAGCCCAACACTAGCGTGATGAGGAGCCAACCCAACCCTGCTTGACGATTTGGAAAGGATTTCTCATAGGCACGCATCTGCCTGTCTTTGTGGTGGTTATAGCACGGCCACAGCTGCAGCCCCTGCATGCAGAACACCTGCCTGCAAATACGCTTGCCTGCAAATACGCTCGAATCAAAATTGTAAAGACTCAATTAAAATTCCAAACAGTCCAAACTAATGCTAAGAAAGGCTAACATTAATACCCGAATTCCTCTGACGGTCAGCAATAATATACACGCCTATTTCCCTTAGCCTAAGCTCTGGCCTCTCCCGCCTCGGGAAGAGGCCAAATAAGATGGTAGTCCAAAGCACCTTGGTCATCCTGGCGGGGAGGGCACACAGCATTCTAAAACCTTGATCTAAACCTTGATATAACCAACGCATTCGGCGAAACAGTACTCCGAATTAATGCTAACTCAAACAAAACTGATTCCTATAGTCCCTGGCCATTGCCGGATGGCAGGGACTAATAACACAGAAATGGTTTCAAAAAATATTACTCAAAGTGTATGCGCAAAAAGGTCGAAACCGGTTATATTTTATATTGTTTTTCAAGCTCCCAACCCGGTGATATTTGATATTTTAGGAAAGTAACTTCATGGTCACTTCCTTAAACTCCTTACTAGATTCTCATAGCTGACTATATGAGAGTTGAGTGTCGTTGAACACTGTATCATACATAATATGATGTATGCAAAACATGTGGACAAAACACCGTAAAAAACAATAATCTTTCATGTAAATTTCATTTTCATCGATTAATACAAATAGATCAAACACACAAAGTTAGTGGCCGTGTAGAGTAATCCTGAATTACATCTTGATTTTCACGGGTATGATTGCAACTATCGTTGATCGCATCTAGAGAATGGATTGTGTAGGTAATTAATGATTACCACTATAATAGGCGAGGCCCGCTAGTGGTGATCTCACAATTGATCTGAGTCGTTGATTACTGGTCAACCAATCTAATGTTCACTCCTTTACGGAGGCACTCAGATGCATAAAATTTGAACCCTCTGTGATGTCAGGTTTCCACCATGGGGAGGACCCAACATCTGGAATAACTCCACCCGATGAACAAGCCCAACATTTAACCTTTCAATTCATTTAACTCCGTCCGGGCCCACAAACATACTTTATCATAATGATGTAGTATTTTTAATCTTAACGTTAATCCACCATTAATTTTTGAAAATACTAACACTATAATATGTTTTTTTTTTTTAATTTTGAAATATATAACCTTTTCTTTTTCACAATTAAAAACATAGTGAAAAATGAGCTACAATAGGTTCATGAATTATTTGAGCCAAATTCTAAGGAAATCAACTTAAAAAATATCACATATGAACATTGGAATGGAAAGAGATACGATTAAAATTGATGGGTTCGATTATTTTTTTCTGCATATAATATTGGATGTTTCAATCAATACCTTAAGTTGTTTAATTATACTACATGTTGCTTCATAGTTTTATTTTCATGGATGCCTTTTGGAAGGATGGTCAATATTCACATCCATTCAAGTTATGGGGAAAAGGAATAAGTGTAAGAGATCAATGTTATGTATATAGCACAAATATTGACCACTTGTCATATATAAAATCAATCTCATCGATGAGTAATATTTTTAGATGATTTTCTAAATAAGATCATGCTTATAAGACCAAAGGCCGTGTTGGCGATCTTTCCCATTTTCCAGATTTCAGACCCTCTAGCTATCATGATGTAAACAACAAAAATATTGATACAAATATGGGTTTTCAAGTATTATCCATTGAAAACCATCATGTAAGTTCCATACCTACTTCCTTATGAGTTTATGTCTTCATACAAATTTATTCATCCCATGCAATTGCAAGTGATATTGCTTAGGATTCTTCTAAGGATTGATTGTTGGAAATCATCAAGTAATATTAATACCTTGTTTGTTTATGAATTTATGTCCTTGTAGTAATTTGTGCAATCCATGCATATTCAACTTCTTAGGAAGATTAATCCCTCTTGCAGACAAGACAAATCTCCCTAGACCTCAAAGAAATCTAGTAACAAACAAGAAAGAATTGTTACCTTTCCTCATCTTATGATTGATTTAAGCAAACAATATGAGAGAGATCACTTACCATTTATCGAAATTCCTGTCGAAGTTCCTTTTAGTGCCTTTGATAGTTAGCTTCCCCTTGATGCTTTAGAGACCATTCCAGTGCTTCCCACAACTTCTCCATGATGTCTTGAAGGAGATCTGCATAGACAAAAACACACAAAGTATCAAAGCATCTAGTATATATAATGAAACATAAATGAACTATTTAACTCATCATATATCATAAATTGAATCAATAACCAATCATAACCCTTGTGAGTGATCAAGGAATCCCACGAATGATATCAAAGAAGACATGATTAGGAAAGAACAATTTATTTTTATTAAATAAAATGAAGAACAAGCTTACAACCTCAAAGCCTTGATGTTACAAGCCTCTTCTCACAATCTCCAACCCTCTCCTTGGATGAATAACCTCCTAGCCTTATTTGTGCAGCATAAGCCTACCTTCAATAGTCCTCCTCAATCCTCAGGCATGTGTTAGCTTTATAGGCCAAGAGGGGGAAGTTTTGGATCCATTTCCCAAGGGATGAGATCCACAAATGTTGGGATAGGGGTTCCACAAAGAGAGGCAAGTAGCTCCATGATGGGAGGGATCAAGGTTGAATATACATCCATTAGAACTCTGTTAGTTATGAAAGATTTGAATAACAATGCTTCTAGACTTTAATTTTTATTTTTACTTGTGTTAAGTCATGTGTGTAGGCCATAGTGTCAGAAATAACACACTTATGTGTAGTTTCTAATGGACTTTTCTGCATATGCACAAAAATAGACTACGAAACTGTGTAGGAAGCCAAAAATAGTTTTTGAGCCTTGGGATCCAGGAATTTCATTCTCTTTGGGATAGTTTGGGTTCTAACCTTGCAGGGGATTCTTTGGAACACATTGATGGAAGACAAAAGATCCAAAATGACAGTCATTTGCTTAATGCGGTAAAATGACATGTAACACACGTAATTAACCTCAAATATTTTTTTTTTTAGTAATCTTTACCTTCTTTAAAGGTTTTCTATGTTTTAATTCTATCCATATTAATAATAAAAAAGATAAAAAGATAACAATGTAATGAGGATCAAAGAAGACAAAATAGTGCATAAAGATAACATTGTGGCAACTACATTAAATTTGTTGAAAGATATAACTTAGTAAATCAAATCTAAAAATGATCCAAGCATGTCACATAGAGTGCAATACTAAAAATTAAAATTGCTCCCAACAATGCAAATTTATTGTATAACTCAAATATGCTACCAATTCCTTAAACCCCAAATAAAAAATATAAACTTAAAGTTTCCATAGCATATGAATCATATCGAATATTTGAATCATTATCAAAACTACCATTTGAATCATTATCAATTATATCATTACCAAAATTATTATCAACACTATCATTACCAAAACTAATAGCTAAAATAAGTTATATCATCTCAAATCTGTGTAAAGTCTATGAAATTAGATTTTGGAAAAATTGAAATCTATTTAATGTTTGAAATTGAAAAAATTAAATTAGGAGTAGAACATTAATCCTAAAATTTCAACAGCGGAAATAGATTACTAAAATTTCTCTCACAATAAGCCAGAATTAATTCTCAAAAATAAATATAAATTAATCAAAACATTGAAAGGGGATAGAATCTCACCGTCTTCATGTGACCAGAATCACATCTCCACAAACAAGTAAAAGACGATAGTCTTCCTTATGAACGTTAATATCATTTAGTTAAAACATTGTGAGAGTATATGAAATATCTTAGGAAGAATTTGGTTGGTTTGAGGGTAATGTCTGGAGAGGTTTATGAATCTTAATAAGCCGGAATTAATTCTCAAAAATAAATATAAGCTAATCAAAACATTGAAATGGGATAGAATCTCACCGTCTTCATGTGACCAGAATCGCATCTCCACAAACAACTAAAAGAGGATAGTCTTCCTTATGGACGTTAATATTATTTAGTTAAAACATTTTGAGAGTATATGAAATATCTTAGGAAGAATTTGGTTGGTTTGAGGGTAATGTCTAGAGAGGTTTATGAATCTATTTTCATTGAGCCTGGTAGTTTAATTAAATGTTATTATAAATGTTTTTTTTCTTAGAAATATTAAAAAAAAAAAATTATTAAATTATTTTAATATTTTTATTTTTATTTTTTCAAATAAATAAAAAAAACAAATATTATTATTTTGTTACTAATATAATTATTATATATCATATTTAAAAATATAAATAAATAATTTAAAATATTAAAATATATATAAATAATTTAAAATATTCAATAAAATAAAAAAAATAACACAAAAAAATGCCAACCAATTCTACTGACGTATAATACACAATATATACAACAATTATAATAACCATTATGATTAACCTCGCACGGTCTAGAAGATTAGAATCACAACCTTTAGGACATATATTATAATATTTTGTTTTAGGATAAAAATGATATCTTAAATTAAAATATATATATATTTAAGGACTCAAGGTGAGATGGAATTAATGATCAACCATCATCCATTATTCATAAGTTTATGTAATTGTATTAGTTAGGAAATAACAAAAAAATAGTTTACAATTTTAGATTTACTAGTTCTCATTTTTAGGAGGTGTGAACCTTCTAAAGGAATCTACAACTTTCTTCCCTAGCACCAATCTACCAACATCAATAACAAAAGAAAAAACAAAAAAATTAGGTTCTTATACTGGGATAGTGATCCAAATACAATAATATACAATCAATGCCACCTCTTCCTAAACATATTCAACTTCAAATCTACTCCAATAAGTTTGCCACTATAACTTTGGCCTCCAATGTGAAAAAAAAATGATTATAATTCATTTTTCAATCAACTGCTTTAGATATGAGTTAGAAAAAACCTCGAATTGTGCTTTTAATAACTGTAATCTCCCTCAGAAACTTTGTCTTATAAAAGATTGTTTATTTTCCTTAAGAAGTAACTTGGATATGCTTCAAGACTTCTACAAGGATGACATCAAGGTTTGCGCCACAATTCTACAAGAATGAATTCAAGATATGCTCCAAACTTCTATAAGAATGACTTCAAGATCTACTCCAAACTTCTACAAGAATAATTTCAAGATATGCTCCAAACTTCTGCAAAAATGATGCCAAAAATAACTTCAAAAACCATGCCAATATCCTTTAAAAATGTGCAAAATGTCCTTCCATAGATAGCCTCCCTAATCCAACCTCTCCTCATTTCCATTTCATGAGATATGAAAGCTGGAAACAATTCATTTCTTTGCTTGTTTCAAAAAATCCAAATTTTTCTTGAGAAAATTGCTAAAATGCCTCTTCCTCATGCCTATATATAGTTCATTTGGGGTCTAGACTGGGTTAACATGTCCAATGACTGGGCCGACTTGTTCATTGGTTGGACTAACTTGTGCAACTCATGGAATGTATAATGAATATTCAAAAAATCATTTCTCCTCAACCATGAAGAGTTAGAGGGAGTTCCATATACTGTTGGAAAGGTCTCAAAATTAACTTTCCAACTATGTATGTTACAATTCAATTTGATATAGGTAAATGAGGTAAAAATGAATTCAAAGATAGGGTATCCAAATAGAGCATCAACAACCCAAAAATCATTTATGTTCAACTATGAGGCGTTAGAGGGAGTGCCATATACCATTGGAAAGGTCTTGATGAGGTCTATGTGATGATGTATTCCTTCATTGAATTTTCTTTGGCTTCGACAACATTTTTCTTGATTTTTTGTTGACTGTCATTTTGGCATTTGAAGGCTTAAACCATTTTTATCTTTAGGCTTCTTGAATTATTATCATATGATTTGATCATCCCAAAGCTAGGGAATTATCCCTAATATTAGGGCTTTGACATCAATGGCAACATTAATCAACAATGACTCATTCACCCTTTGACATCAATGAGAACTTTTGTCCAACAAGTCAAACCATTTCTCATTGATATCAATAATCATGCTTCCCTATCATCATGCTCCCCCTGTCTCCATGCTTCACTTACTTTGTCTCGATGTTGCAATTCCTTTTCTCTCCTACTTTGACATCACTAAAAAAGGTTGACTTATGTATTTTGGGTAGTTTTCCCTGATTATGTGGCACTTAACACTACTTATTCCTTCTTATCCTTCCCTTATTTGTTATCCTTACAACTCTTTTTCTGGGTTGAAAGTTTCTTTTGTTTTGTTTGATCTAGAATATATATGTTACTTGGTCTTCTTGTGGCTATTGCAAGAAATATTCCTAAGTCTTATTCTCTGATTTCACGCTTCCAGGAGTCAAACAAGAGATTATACCCTTGATCACACATTTTTCCAACATTGAGAAGATTTTGTTTTAAATCCTTAACTAGCAAAACATTTTGTTCTTTCATATGTTCGCTTCCAAGAATTACTACACCTTTTACATATATCTTGACAAAAGAGTTATCTCCAAATGCAACACTGCCTCTTTTTCCTTTTAGGATGATGAAATTTTTGTTTTTATCTTCTGTCATATGTGTCAAACATTCATTGTCTATGTACTAATCATGTTCTTTATCTTCGACGCTAAATGCTAAAGTGCAATTTTCTTTCTTCTTTTTCTCCCGTGTCATAATTGGCTTCTCTATTTTAATGATTGGACCTTTTTCTTTCATAAGACTACATTTGGATTCCTTGTGACCAAGATTATTGCATTCGTAGGACACAATATTCTAATTCATTAGTGGTTCAAATGGATTATAGTTTCTATTGGTAGGTCCATGAAAATTTATTGATCTAAGGTCATTTATTGCAAATCCATAATCATATTTTTTCCTTGCATAATGTCATCCTCTATTGATTTTACAATGAATTTCTCTATGCTCAAAATTTCCGCAAGAGTAACAATGATCAAGAAATTTGTTTACATATTTTGGAGAGTAGGATGATCTTAGGAAGTTTCTTTTCCTTAGAGGTGGTTAAATCCATTGTTGATCGTTGTGATGGGTGTTTTTGGGATCATCAACATGACTTGTTTTGGTTTATTCCTTGGATGTTTTGTCCCCATTTCTTGAAGATGCACCTAAACATCCAAGACCTATCTGATTGTATGGTGATCTTTCACAATTGAGAATATTATCCAATATCAACTTCAACCCTCAATTTCACAATTTCCTCTTCTAGCTTCTTACAATGTTATTTCTTGATCATTTGAGTCTTTTTTACTTCCACAACTCTATTTTATACTTCAAGTTGGTCCTTTAAAGAGATAATTTATTCTTCTCATTTTATTTTTTTTGTTTCTGAGCTTGCTATTATTCTTTAATTTTTCTTGAAGATATTTATCTTCTTGTTTGGTATCTGAATCTTTTCGGAGTCCCCAAAAATAGTATATTATCATATTTGGTTATTCATCATCTGAATCATTGACCTCTTCGTCACCATGATCATTATATTTATTTTCATTTGTTCCTTAAAATGACATATCTTAGCATATTGACCTATTTTGCCACAATCGAAACATTTAAAAGGAAAATTACCTTTTCTTTTTTGGGTTTCTCTTTTGAGCTTCCTCATGAAATTTTCTTCTTCTATATCTGATTCATCATCTTGTTCCTTTCTTAGCTCAAGTTCATTGTTTCTTGTCTTCTTTGTGGCTTTAATGACTACTTCTATATATTCCTGTCTATCTCCTGTATCTATTCTCATTTCATATGTTGTAAGAGTGCTACATAATTCTTCCATTTTCATGTTGGTCAAGTGCTTGGTTTCTTATTTGGTAGATACCTTGGCATCGTATCTCAAGGGAAGAGATCTTAGGACATTTTGTACGATCGAAGGATTTCAAAAACTAGTTCTCCTAATCCTCTAATGCAGTTGACAACTTCATCTACTTTGAGTAAATATGTCACAATATCTTCCCTTTTGATCAATTTTGAGGTTTTTAAATGAGCTCTATATTTTTGAGGTTTTCCTACTTGACCTTATCATCACCTTCATACAAAGTTATATGTTTATCCCAAACCTTTTTAGCTGTGGTGTGGGATATAACCTTGGACTTAATGATTATTGACAATCCACGTTTGATGGCATGAAGAGATTTTGAATTATAGTTGAGAAACTTTTTCTCTTTATGATCAATTAAAGTATTTTTAGTAACTTTGTATCCATTTACAATGAAGAGCCAAACATCCACTCCCATAGCCTTTGAGTAGGTTTCAATGCAACTACTCCACACTGGATAATCATTTCCATCAAATATTGGAATTTTCCATGAAGATATGCCATCCATATGATCCATACTTGATTATGATATTCCGTCCAGTGATTAGACTATTAGAGGCTAACCTACTTTGACACTAATTGTTGGAAATACTGAGAGGGGGCCTGAAACAATATTTCACTTTTTCTTACAATTTAGTATCAATAAGATTAACCAATAACATCACATCAAAGTAACATTATATATATATATATATATATATATATATAGATATATATAGATATATATATATATACAACCCCATATTTACCAGTTCCCACTAGAAGGAGAAAAAACCCTCCAGAAGGAAGCACCACTCTGCCACCCTCAACAATAAAAGAAAGAACATCAATGTCTACTCCAAAATTATACAGGAACAACTTCAAGATTTGCTCCAAACATCTATAAGAATAACTTCAAGATCTACTCCAAACTTCTACAAGAATAACTTCAAGATATGTTGCAAACTTCTACAAGAATAACTTCAATATTTGCTCCAAACTTCTACAAGAATAACTTCAATATATGCTCCAAACTTCTACAAGGATGATGCCAAAAAGGAACTTCAAAAATGGTGCCAAAATCCTTTAAAAATGTAACAAAAGTCCTTCCATAGATAACCTCCCTAATTCGACCTCTCCTCACTTTCGGCTCATGAGATATGAATGCTAGAAGCACTTCATTTCTTCACTTGTTTTAATATATCTGAATTTTCCTATAGAGAATTGCTAAAATTACTCCTCCTCATGCCCATATATAGTGCATTTAGGGTCTAGACTGGACTGACTTGTCCACTCATTGGACTAAGTTATGCAACTCATGGAATGTATAGTGAATATTCAAAAAATCATTTCTCCTCAACTATGAAGAGTTAGAGGGAGTTCCATATACTGTTGAAAAGATATCGTAATAATATTTCCAACCATGTAAGTTATAATTCCATTTGATCTAGGTAGATGAAGTAAAATTCTTTCAGAGATAGGGTATCCAAATGGAGCATCAAAAGTCCAAAAATCATTTCTCTTCAATCATGAGGAGTTATAGGGAGTTCCATATTCCATTGGAAAGGTCATGATGAGGGATACATGATGATATAGTCATTTCTTGAGTTCGCTTTGGCTTTGGCCACCTTTTCCTTGATTTTTTGTTGACCACCAGTTTTTCATTTGAGGGCTTAAACTATTTTTCTCTTTAGGGCTTCTTGAACTATTATCACATGCTTGATCATCCCAAACCTATGGAATCATCCCTAATATTAGGGCTTTGACATCAATGACAACATTACTCAAGAATGATCCATTCCACATTTGAAATCAATGATGAATTTCATCCAACAAGTCAAACCCTCTTTTTTTCCTTTGATGTGAAATCAAAATTAATAAAAGAAAATCTTATCAAAAAGATATTTGTTTGTAAGTCCAATGCATTCAAAACCATTGAAATGACTAACAGTCCAATCTACCAAGTAAAAATACAAAAAAATGAGTTGTACTCTAAGAAGTCCAATGACCATATTTATAAGTTCAAAGACATACTCTAATTACCATAAGTTGAACAAAGGTTTCCATAAAAATAATCTTAAAAATAGGACATAAAAACTTATCAACAACCTAATTAAAGAAAAATGTGAATAAACTCCATTCTTGTATCATGTAGTTTGCATTTTGTAGTTTAAAATATTAATAAATATTAATATTAAAATATTATGGCCAACAAGTTAAATTGTGCTTAATTGACTCAATAGATTAATCATTAGTAATTAAGAAATTATGCATTTGTAATGACTAAGTTGCAGACTAGTTACTGAATAATTAATGTGTTGGAGATTATGGTTTAATGGCTTCAAAATTATAAATTATTGAGTTAGTAGTTAGTGATAAAAAAATACTATTTTAGTTTTTATGTGTTAGTTAATTAATGGTTAATAGGGGTGGTGGGAGTGGGAGGGGGAGGAGTACTCTTTGGAAATTAAAGTTGCAAAGTATTCATGGGGCTTTGAATGCATTAAAAACAACAAAGATCAGAATATTATGCACTCTACCAAGGGATTCAATTGGCTAAAGAAAATTAGGTAGCTTCTATCATTGTTTTGGGAGACCCCCTCCTTCTTACTTAGGATTTGGTGAAGGGCTCCTCTCCAAGGTACAAAACATTAGAAATTATTATGAAAGGAATTAGGAAAGTAGCAGAAGGGTTCTCTTCAATATCATATTTCCATATTCGTTGTGATCTCAATAAAGATGTGGACTTAGGTGCTAATGTAGGATGTAAATAAGATTGGGAGATTTAAAGATCAATGGCTAAATTAAGCCCTCCTATTCTTGAGAGATAAATGGATTGTGATGCAGGAGCATCTGGTCAACAGGGTGAAGACCGAGAGAGGGCGAACACAGTTTCTGAAGAAGATTGGGAATGATAAACAGTTCAGTGAACGGACAGCAAGCTTGTCAAGTTCCTATGTTTTTTTGTTTTATTTCTTTCATGGTCAGCTACAGTATTAATTTCTGTTATTTTAAATTTCTGTTCATTTTATTTAAAATATTGTAACAGGTCTTAGTTAGATACGTTAAGAGTAGATTAGTGTCAATAGGTGATGTAAACAACGAACCCCTATGGTAGAAAGGCAGACAAAGTAAACAAATTGATAGTCAAGAAAATCATGCCTACAGTGACTGCAAAATAAACTGTAATAGAATAACTACCAGCAGTTATCAAACTGCCCAAAAAATATTGTATAAAAAGACAAGCGAGATAACCCAGAGGGGTTCAGCAGCGGAGCATTTGCATGAGAATAATAAATATACATTTTTTCCTTCATCTAATTGAGTGCATGAGCAAACAAATTGTTCAAATATACATATGTCCTCAGTAACAAAAAAAAATCCACATGTACAGTGCTGTATAATCATTTCATTTCAGTTAAATATAATAACAGTGTTTTACAGTATCCAAGAATCTCTTAACTGGCCGAGACGAAAGTGAGCACAAGGCGGAAAGAACCAGCAAACACAGAGGGACAAACTAGACCGCAACAGTAACCGGGTAAGCCACCAGAACTAACTGTAAACAAGTTTATATATCGCTGTGTATTACATTGCATTTTCTACATAAAAAAATTACATAAACTGTACATCGAGGGTTCACCGAACCAAGTTACCAACGACTCATAGAAACCCTCCTATGTTACGGCTGAGGGTTTGAGAAAACCCACCAAGCCCAGACTCGACAGACCAACCAACAGTTCACACATCAAGCGATTGCAAACGCGACTAAGACCGAGAGTCATTAAAAGAAAGTAAAACGAGAACAGAGCTACCCGGGTGGAATCGACAGAATCCCTCGCGAAGGCACGGGAACCAGACACACCTGCAAACGAAACAGAAGGTGGAGTCAGGGTTTTACCCAGTCAAAACCCTTGCACAAGAAATTGAAATTAGAACATTGTGAATACGAAACCCTGAGAACGGAGAAGGTGGAGAACCATACCTGGTAATGTGCTGGAACAAAAGGCCAACAGAACCCGAAACAGAGACCCTGTCCACAGAGGGGCTGCGGAATGTTAGTTCCAGCGCAAACAGAGAAAGAAGAATGATAGCATGAAGCGGTGGCATACCTTGCCTACAGAGCCGAGCGCCGGAGAAGAACCAAGCTGAGAGACCATCGACCTGTGCATCTGTCGACCGAGCGGACTAGACATTATACATTACAGGCATTCACCACAAATTTTCTAAGAAGACCAGAACTGACAGTATCCACAAGAGCAAACCCAGAAATGTTCTTACAGTCATAAAAACGAACCGAATGCACGATAGAGTCACAGTAACTCACCAACACAACCTGGAGTCGAATATACAGTCTCACAGTAATGACCAGACATAGCTAAGCAGCATTATTTCACCACAGGACCGGTGGAAATTCGACAAGGTTTCACCACAGACAAAGACAACCCAGAGGCGGAGCCAAAACCATACAGAGCTCGCAGAGACCAAGTAGCGAAGGTAAGAATGACGGTAGAGGCGCGAACCGGGCAGTAAAAAGTGAATTAGGGTTTGTCAAATTCGAGGAGGGCAGGTGTCATAAGGAGAAACAATACCAGGTACCGTGGTTTGATTGTTAATTAAAACCAAAATCAATTTGCAGTTACCATATATCCGAGCCAGTTTAATAGTGTAGGTCCACGTAAGTTGGGATAGCGCGGGACCACGTGGGCTGGCCCCATCAAGTGGTATCAGAGCAGTTTTTTTTTTGAAATAGGAGAGGATGGAAGCACCAAGACGAGGACGTGGAAGAGGTGCACGTAGGGGAGCAGATGAAGGATTGAGGGAACATATTAGATTTCTTACAGCTCATTTGGAAGCAGTGGAAGCGGGTAGACGAAGAGACCCAGAACTTGGAGATACCAGTGAGGAGGAAGTGGTAGCTGCTACAGACGGGTCTGATGAAGAAGCTCTGGAAGTGAAACTGCTGCGTCAGGTTTTATTGGCCAGCAGCAAACCCAAAACAAAAATTTCTAATTACGATGGCAGTCTGTCCGCAAATGTCCTATTGGACTGGATAAGCGGACTGGACAAATATTTTGAAAACGAAGAAGTCAGTGAGGATAAAAGAGTTAAGTTCGCTGCCACTAAGCTAAAGGGACACGCACTCTTGTGGTGGGACAGTGTCCAAGCGGACAGAAAACGAATGAATAAGTCGCCGATACGACAATGGTCAAGGATGATAGCGAAATTGAAGGGCAGATTTCTGCCAAAAGACTACCAGGTGGAATTATATCGGCGAGTGCAGAGTTTAAAGCAGAGGGGAATGACTGTCAAAGAGTACACAGAAGAGTTTTACCGAGTAAATTTACGTGCTGGTTATACTGATGATAACCCAGAAAAGACAGCAAGGTACGTAAATGGATTGAGGATGGAGATATTAGATGAAATCAGTATTCTTTCTCCCCGGAATATTGAAGAAGCCTTTCAAAGCGCTGTAAAGGCTGAGGAAAAAATTAACAGGAAATAGAACAGCAGAAGAGGGAGAGGAAATGGCAAAGGACGGGGATAGTCCTACGGCAGAGGAAGGAATGCTGCGAACAGTGAAGAAGGAAGCAGTTCAAAAACTTCAGGGACAGCAGAAAAAGGAGATAGCACCAGAGGAGGTCGGTCATATCAGAGAGGACGAGGGAATGGCCGTGGAAGAGGGACTGGTGTCCAGTGCTACAGGTGCCATAAATGGGGGCACAGATCCTTTGAGTGTCCAGAAGTTGAACAGGCCGGTCAGAGGGGAACGCTGATGGCACAGCCTGAAGAAGCTGAAGCACAACCCCGGGAGGTGGAAGACATGGCGGAAACAGGAGAAGCTTTGATTTTGAATAAAGTGTTGTTAAAGCCAACCAAGGAAGTGGCTGAACCAACGCAGCGGAAAGCACTGTTCCGGACAGTCTGTAAATCGCATGGAAAGTGCTGCAAAGTGATAATAGACAGCGGGAGTACGGACAACTTGGTTGCCACTGAGATGGTGGAAAAACTGGGGTTGAAGCGGCTGAAGCACCCCGCACCTTACAAGGTGTCATGGCTGCAGAAAGGCCACCAGCTGTTGGTTGATGAACAATGCGAGGTAGAGTTTCACATTGGCAAGTACCACGATACAGTGGTTTGCGATATTATGCCAATGGACGTGTGCCACATACTGCTCGGAAGACCATGGCAGTATGATAGGAAGGTGACACACGATGGAAAAACTAATTGTTATAAGTTTACGAAGGATGGGGTCAAACACACACTTGTACCCATCAAAGAGGAAGATTCAGCAGAATCAAGCGGAACAAAGGCGTTGTTAATTGGAGGAAAACAGTTTATAAAGCAGGTTGAGGAAAATGAAATTAATTTTGCAGTTGTGAGGAGGATGAAGCCAGTGTTACTGAACTTAGAAAAATCAGAATTGCCCAAAGAAGTACAAGAGCTGTTAGAAGAATTTCAAGACATTGCGGCTGATGAGCTACCTGATAAGTTGCCTCCCAAAAGGAGCATCAGCCACCACATTGATTTTATACCAGGAGCAAGCTTGCCGAACAAGGCAGCGTACAAGATGAGTCCAAAAGATAATGAAGAAGTACGCAAACAAGTGCAGGAGTTATTGGATAAGGGACTGATCAGAGAAAGTCTAAGCCCCTGTGCAGTACCTACAGTCCTTGCACCCAAGAAAGGTGGAGAATGGCGAATGTGCACAGATTCGCGGGCTATAAACAAAATTACCATTCGATACAGGTTTCCCTTGCCTAGAATGGATGACATGATGGACTGTCTTAGTGGGGCAGCTTACTTTACAAAAATAGATCTGAAGAGTGGGTACCATCAGATCAGAATTAGAGAGGGAGACGAATGGAAGACAGCCTTCAAGACCAACGAAGGACTGTACGAATGGCTGGTCATGCCATTTGGGTTGAGTAACGCTCCGAGTACTTTTATGAGACTAATGAACGAAATGTTAAAGGAATTTATTGGAAAATTCGTGATAGTCTATTTGGACGATATTTTAATTTTCAGCAAAACGAAAAGAGAGCACCTTCAGCATATTCGAAGGGTATTCGAGAAGCTGCAGCAAAACAAACTGCTGATAAATTTGAAGAAATGCACTTTCTTGTAGAAGGAGTTAATTTATCTGGGATTTGTAGTTGCAGAGAACGAGTTAAAGATGGACCCAGAAAAGATTGCAGCGATCATAAGTTGGCCGTCACCTAAGAATTTATTTGAGGTACGTAGCTTTCACGGTTTAGCAAGTTTTTATCGAAAGTTCATTAAGAATTTTAGTGAAATCTGCGCACCAATGCTAGAGACCATCAAAAAGGCCAGCCAACCTTTTTGTTGGACTAAGGCGGCAGAAAACAGTTTCCAACTTCTGAAGCGGAAAATAACGGAGAGGCCAATCTTGAGACTGCCCGATTTTAGCAAACCTTTTCAGGTTCGGTGTGATGCAAGCGGGACAGCTATTGGCGCTGTGCTCAGTCAAGAGGACAGACCAGTGGCATTTTTTAGTGAAAAACTAAATGAAAGTCGGCAGAAGTATTCGTCATATGACAAAGAGTTCTATGCAGTGGTTCAAGCCTTGAAGCATTGGAGGCACTACTTACTAGGCAATGAGTTCGTCTTGTTCTCTGATAATTCAGCGTTACAGTATATAACACAGCAGCACAAACTGAACCATAAACATGCCAAGTGGGTGGAATACCTGCAGAGTTTTACTTTTGTGTTGAAGCACATAAGTGGGCAAGCCAACAAAGTGGCGGATGCTTTAAGCAGAAGAGCCCTGCTCTTACAAGAAAGTGGCATACAGGTGATGGGATTTGAGTACTTGAAGGATTTGTACCAGAGGGACGCGGATTTCAAAGAAGCTTTTGAAGCATGCCAGAATCCTGTATTGAGGAATACAAGCCCATGGCTAGATTTCAATTTACAGGAAGGATTATTGTTTCGAGGAGGACAGTTATGTGTTCCAGACTGTTCGATGAGGGAAAACTTAGTAAGAGAGAAACACAGTGGCGGACTAGCGGGACATTTTGGCATCGATAAAACATTGGAACAGCTCGGGCATTTTTATTATTGGCCAAAAATGAGCCGGGACGTACAGAGATATGTAACCAGGTGTAAAACCTGCCAACTGGAAAAAGGACACAGCCAGAACACTGGGCTGTACACACCCCTACCTGTTCCAAGCAGGCCGTGGGATTCGGTCAGCATTGAATTTGTCCTAGGATTGTCTAGAACGCAACGGGGATATGATTCAGTGATGGTGGTGGTGGATAGGTTCTCAAAAATGGCTCATTTCATTCCTTGCCGGAAGACTAGCGACGCCACAAACGTGGCACACCTCTTCTTTACAGAAGTAGTTCGATTACATGGCTTGCCTAGAACTATAGTTTCAGACAAGGATGTGAAGTTTACAGGACATTTTTGGCGCACCCTGTGGAAAAAGCTGGGCACACAGTTAAATTTCAGTTTTGCGTATCACCCACAGACTGATGGACAGACAGAGGTGGTGAATAGGAGTTTGGGCAATTTGTTACGAAGTTTGACAGGAGAAAACTCGCGATTATGGGATCGAGCTCTTGCCCAGGCAGAATTTGCTTATAACGATTCGCCCAATCGGAGCATCGGTTTTAGCCCATTTCAGATCTTGTATGGTATGCATCCGCGAGGAGTACATGAACTACGGGATTTGGGACAGCTAGAAAGGAGAAGTACAGACGGAGAAGATTCTGCCGAAGCAATGAGCGAACTGCATGAAAAGATTAAATTAAGATTACAGGACAGCACGCAGAAATACAAACAACATGCAGACATAAAGCGGCAAGAGGTACATTTTGAGATTGGAGACGAAGTCCTTGCGCATCTGCGCTGAGAGCGGTTTCCTAAGGGTACGTATAAAAGGCTGAAATTCAAGAAAATCGGCCCATGCAAAATTCTGCGGAAATTTTCAGCGAATGCATATGAAATTCAGTTGCCACCTGATATAGGTATATCACCTATATTCAACGTGGCAGACCTGTTCCCATATCATGCCCAGTCGGAAGATGACAGAATGGTACAGCCACAACGGGACACCCAGTTCGAGAGCAGTCTTTGGAAGAAACAGTTGCCTTGGGTCCGGACCCATGAAATCGAAGGAATCCTCAGCACACAGGTAGCCAAGAAGACGCGCAGGAAGGAGTATCTGCGTTACCTCGTCAAGTGGAAGGACCGTCCAATGGAGGACAGCTCTTGGCTCGACGAGACACAGATTCGGAAGGCTGGCTACTCGGTGGAGGAGCTCATGGAACGGAGCCATGAGATCTCTCTTTCACCCTGGCAGCCTGATGCAGGAGCATCTGGTCAACAGTGTGAAGACCGAGAGAGGGCGAACACAGTTTCTGAAGAAGATTGGGAATGATAAATAGTTCAGTGAACGGACAGCAAGCCTGTCAAGTTCCTATGTTTTTTTGTTTTATTTCTTTCATGGTCAGCTACAGTATTAATTTCTGTTATTTTAAATTTCTGTTCATTTTATTTAAAATATTGTAACAGGTCTTAGTTAGATACGTTAAGAGTAGATTAGTGTCAATAGGTGATGTAAACAACGAACCCCTATGGTAGAAAGGCAGACAAAGTAAACAAATTGATAGTCAAGAAAATCATGCCTACAGTAACTGCAAAATAAACTGTAATAGAATAACTACCAGCAGTTATCAAACTGCCCAAAAAATATTGTATAAAAAGACAAGCGAGATAACCCAGAGGGGTTCAGCAGCGGAGCATTTGCATGAGAATAATAAATATACATTTTTTCCTTCATCTAATTGAGTGCACGAGCAAACAAACTATTCAAATATACATATGTCCTCAGTAACAAAAAAAAAATCCACATGTACAGTGCTGTATAATCATTTCATTTCAGTTAAATATAATAATAGTGTTTTAAAGTATCCAAGAATCTATTAACTGGCCGAGACGAAAGTGAGCACAAGGCGGAAAGAACCAGCAAACACAGAGGGACAAACTAGACCGCAACAGTAACCGGGTAAGCCACCAGAACTAACTGTAAACAAGTTTATATATCGCTGTGTATTACATTGCATTTTCTACATAAAAAAATTACATAAAATGTACATCGAGGGTTCACCGAACCAAGTTACCAACGACTCATAGAAACCCTCCTACGTTACGGCTGAGGGTTTGAGAAAACCCACCAAGCCCAGACTCGACAGACCAACCAACAGTTCACACATCAAGCGATTGCAAACGCGACTAAGACCGAGAGTAATTAAAAGAAAGTAAAACGAGAACAGAGCTACCCGGGTGGAATCGACAGAAGCCCTCGCGAAGGCATGGGAACCGGACACACCTGCAAACGAAACAGAAGGTGGAGTCAGGGTTTTACCCAGTCAAAACCCTTACACAAGAAATTGAAATTAGAACACTGTGAATACGAAACCCTGAGAATGGAGAAGGTGGAGAACCATACCTGGTAATGTGCTGGAACAAAAGGCCAACAGAACCCAAAACAGAGACCCTGTCCACAGAGGGGCTGCGGAATGTTAGTTCTAGCGCAAACAGAGAAAGAAGAATGATAGCATGAAGCGGTGGCATACCTTGCCTACAGAGCTGAGCGCCGGAGAAGAACCAAGCTGAGAGACCATCGACCTGTGCATCTGTCGACCGAGTGGACCAGACATTATACATTACAGGCATTCACCACAAATTTGCTAAGAAGACCAGAACCGACAGTATCCACAAGAGCAAACCCAGAAACGTTCTTACAGTCATAAAAACGAACCGAATGCACGATAGAGTCACAGTAACTCACCAACATAACCTGGAGTCGAATATATAGTCTCACAGTAATGACCAGACATAGCTAAGCAGCATTATTTCACCACAGGACCGGCAGAAATTCGACAAGGTTTCACCACAGACAAAGACAACCCAGAGGCGGAGCCAAAACCATACAGAGCTCGCAGACACCAAGTAGCGAAGGTAAGAATGACGGTAGAGGCGCGAACCGGGCAGTAAAAAGTGAATTAGGGTTTGTCAAATTCGAGGAGGGCAGGTGTCATAAGGAGAAACAATACCAGGTACCGTGGTTTGATTGTTAATTAAAACCAAAATCAATTTGCAGTTACCATATATCTGAGCCAGTTTAATAGTGTAGGTCCACGTAAGTTGGGATAGCGTAGGACCACGTGGGCTGGCCCCATCAGATTGGCACTACAAAATTATGAAGTATTGCATTATTAATCAATAATAGTATTGATATGTAAATTTGTTTTTTGGTAGGTCAATTTTCTAAGGAATATATCTATAAAATCCCTTTCCTTTTCTTTTTTTGTACTTTGGAGTTTTTTTGGGAAAATGTGTAGTTTTGAAGGATAAGAAAGCTCAAGATTTTTTTTGGAGATATAACTATCTAATGTATAGATATAATTTAAGTACTAACTCTTTTCCCATGTTTATAAAGACTTCAATTCTTTAGCTGATCAATTTCAAAAAAACCACTAGAAATGAAAGTTGGTTGAGGAGAACAATTAAATGTGTGAAAGCTTTTTGTTATGATGCAAGGCTTATTATTTAGTTTTCAGTTTTGTTTTTTTAATTGTCTGATATAGTTTCTTTGCTATAGTCTATTAATTGTAAGTGTAATGACACGTTTTAGGCCTAAAAAAATTCTAAAATATTTATTATAAAGTAATTGATAAGAAATAGAGAAAATTAAAAAAAAAATTATAAAATTAATATTTTAAATCTGATGAGATAACCAGACATATATTTCATTTATATATGAAATATTATTTATTTTAGAAAAATTATAAAAAAAATTAACATTCCAAACCAATAATTATAATATAAAATATTTCACCAACTTCTGCAAAATCGTTTTTTAAATAGAAAGAGTAAAACTTTTATTTTTCCATTAAGAAACAAACCATTTATAATGGCAGTAGAAATGGTTATTCAGTCAAGTTATGACTACGCATATGAAATATTTTCTTAAAAATCTTGTTTTTTATTTCATAATATATTCTTGAATTCTATGATGAACATATTTTGGTAGGTTCCTTTCAATAGTTTATATATATATATATATATATATATATATATATATATCAACTGTATAAATATTGACAGATCCTCTATATTTGTTTGGTTGTCCCGTTCGGAAAGTGGCAAGAAAATTTTCTCTATGAGATATCTTTTTGAAGATCAAGTTCTGGTTTGTCACTCAGCTTGCCTGGGCATTTTCGATTATTTCTTGGAAGCAGGATCTTAGACGCCATGCATTCGCCTCGCCGTAGAGTGATATTTATCACATAATTGGATTTTTCTAGTTTAGTTGGCTTTTTTGATGGTCCGTGCATACATGATAAGTGTGGTTGTAGTGTTCTCATCAGGTTTACAGATTTCATGTTCTGTTGGTCTAGTGGCACTGGTACTTGCTGCAGAGTAGAGATTCTGGCACTTTGGGGCGCCCTACAGTTTGTGAGTTGGCTAGCCATTGAAAAGATCAAAGTGATTGGAGACCTCAAATTGGGGATTGATTGAGTTCAGGGTATTTCCTCTCTGGATATCCCCTCACTGCACCATTGGACTCAACAGATTTTGGGTCTTCGTCCTTCATTTAGTCACATTTCTTCGTCCTTCATTTAGCCACATTTCTTTCTCCCATATCTACAGAGAGCAGAATTCGGTGGCTAATGGCCTGTCTAAGCTTGGGGTATCTAACCCCTGGCTATGTTTGCTTCATCCTGTGGCATTTCGGGATTCAAAATGAGAAAGGGTATTTTACTTTTTTGGACTGATCAGTTTTTTGCTTGCGGTGATGACTTTGCAATTTTTTTCATCTCTATTTATTGCATGTTTTCCATGATTTCTTTGTCATTGAACAGTGTTGATCTTTCCAACCCTATATTTTTAGTAAACTACAGTATACGAAACCTATGAACTATGTAACAACTTTTATTAATAAAAATTGTTAGTTTTTTTCTTTCTGAAAGATAAATATAAAAATGACACCATCACATGAAAATGGCATCATTTCTTTTGTGTATAATATATTTCACATTATTAAACATGACATAAAACCATCATACAATCTTTGGTTGAGGTCATAGAAAAAGGTGTTAGAGAAATTCGAGTGTCTCCGGATCTTGGTTGTATAATGTTTAAGATAGCACGAACTTTTAGTGAACCTTATTTCCTTAGTTATTTCAGGGTTCGCTGTCATTGAACATTGTTGATCTCTCCAACCCTATATTTTTAGTAAACTACAGTATACGAAACCTATGAACTATGTAACAACTTTTATTAATAAAAATTGTTAGTTTTTTCTTTCTGAAAGATAAAATATAAAAATGACACCATCACATGAAAATGGCATCGTTTCTTTTGCGTATAATATATTTCATGTTATTAAACATGACATAAAACCATCATACAATCTTTGGTTGAGGTCATAGAAAAAGGTGTTAGAGAAATTCGAGTGTCTCCGGATCTTGGTTGTATTATGTTTAAGATAGGACGGACTTCTAGTGAACCTTATTTCCTTAGTTATTTCAGGGTGCCTGTAACTTGTGTCCTGATTCATTTACCGGCAGCTTTGCATTTCCTTTTGTCTTGAGTTTATTCCGTTTTTATTGTATTGACTTTATCTAGTATTTAGATTTTTATGATCAGATGGATTACGCAAAAAGTTAAGTTGATGGTTGACTTTGTATTGCTCCTCCTAACTACCTGAATCTACTATCAGAATATGGATAAGGACGACTCCATACCCTCGGTCTGGATTTCATTAAATTTCATATATGATGGAAATTTCTGGTAATTTCAAACACAAAAGAACAAAGAACAATGCTCTGTTTTCTCCACAGGATCTTTAACACAGGGAAGCTTAAAATAGATTGTTGGAGAAGCTCAAAGTTTTTCAAACACATAAAAACTTTATATTCATTAATAAACTGCCTGATACAATCTTCATCCTCTTAACAGAGGGATTCACCAAGAACTTAAAAAAAATTACTCTGTCTCTTTTAGAAATTTTACACTACTGTGTGTAAAAATTTCTTTTACATTTACTGCTGTAAAAAACAATCTTTAACTTCAGAAAATTACATTCACTGCTGTGAAAAAAAAAATCTTCAATACATATGCTGGAGCGCATTTGCATTACAATGCCCATTTATACTCTGCATATTACACTACATACATTACATATTAAAAAAAAAAACAACATTACCCTCACGTTGCTGTGTGAATTGGGTTTTCATTCTCCACAAAAATGATTCTGCGCTGCCCCTGTTTTCTTCTTCGCACTTCTGTGCATATTACATTGCATATGTGATAAAAAAAAGTTACATATTACATGTCCCGTGAACAATAATAAAAAAAACATTAAAATTAAAACCTTTACCTATATTCTACGAACCACATTAAATTTCATTAATGTTCTACTGGAAAAAAACTAGCGGTCAACAAAAAACTTCACGTCACGCAATATTCAGGCTTGTATGCATCTTTGACTTCAATCAACGGTTTCAAGCCTTCACTTTAATCTAACGGTTATCGCTCAGTTGAACCAAACGAAATTTACCGGCCAGGGGATTGGTGGTTTTGAAACCATACTGTGGACACGCGTCGGTTGGTCAGTGTGATTGGAGCCTCCGGAGGTTAAACCACAAATTCCAAAAGGCGGTGCGGGGAACTATACTGGCGGTTTTCAGGAAATAAATGACGCGACACTGTTCAACTGTTATGGCAGTTGAAATTACAATTTCAACACTCTCCTTTAATTTCAACTGCTGGGTTATCAATCATACTCAGATATTTACTCAAAAATTAAAAACTTTTCTGGCCCAATGGCTGGGTCAAAATGTCTGCAACCTGCTCCTGAGTTTTGCAATGTTGTAAAACAATTTCTCCATTATTTATCAATTCCCTGATGTAGTGAAACTTTGTGTCAATGTGTTTCATTCTCTTATGAAACACTGCATTCTTGGATAATGCAATAGCTCAGCTATTGTCATAAAAGATCACAGTTCCTTTTGTTTGATCTTGGCATAAGCTCCTCAACATCCTTCTCATCCAAACTGCTTGACATGCTACTGCTGTAGCTGCCACATATTCAGCCTCTGCTGTAGACAATGCTACAATAGGCTATTTCTTAGAAGCCCAAGAAATGGCTCCTGAACCCATGTGAAAAACATAAACGGATGTGCTTTTTTGATCATCTACAGTTCCAGCCCAATCACTATCAGTGTATCCAATTAAATCTGAACATTTTGAAGTAGTATATAAAATGCCAAACCTTTTAGTACCTTTGACATACCTCAGAATCCTTTTTGCTGCCTGCCAATGTGCTTCTTTTGGCCTCTCGATGAATCTGGAAATTAAACTAACAACAAACATTATATCCGGGCTAGTTGCAGTTAAATGCATGAGGCTACCAACTATGCTCTTGTACAAACTAAGATCAAAATCCTTGCTGCTATCCTCTTTGCTGAGTTTTAATCCCATCACTGTAGGAGTGATTGCTGCCTTGCTATCCTGCATGTTAAATCTTACCAACACTTCATTTACATATTTTGCTTGTGAGATAAAAATCCCATTTTCATTTTGATCTACTTCTATTCCTAAGAAGTATCTTAGCAAACCCATGTCAATCATTTCAAATTCTTCTTTCATGACTGTTTTGAAATTTTCAATAAGGAAATCATCATTACCTGTGAAAATAACATCATCAACATATAACACAACAATTAGAATTTTATCATCCTTTTCTTTGATGTAGACGGTGGGTTCTCCCTCACACTTTTCAAAACCATTTTCCAGTAGATAGGAATCTATCCTACTGTACCATGCTCTTGGTGCTTGCTTCAGCCCATAAAGAGCTTTCTTCAATTTGCACATTTTGTTCTCTTGACCTTTCTTCTCATAGCCTGGAGGTTGGTCAATATAAACCTCTTCCATTAACACTCCATTTAGAAATGTTGACTTCATGTCCATTTGGTAAACTTTCCACTTGTTTTGTGCTGCTATGGATAGCACTGCTCTCACAATTTCCATTTTAGCAACCGGTGCAAAAGTTTCCTCATAGTCTCTCCCATACTGCTGCTTGTATCTTTTGACAACAAGTCTTGCCTTGTGTCTTTCTATCTTGCCTTCAACATTACTCTTGGTCTTGTAGATCCATTTAACTCCAATGACTTCTTTACCTTTTGGTAGCTCAACTAAATCCCATGTCTTGTTTCTCTCTATGGCATTGATCTCCTCATCCATAGCTTCTATCCATTTATTATCCTTAATTGCCTCTTCGAAATGAATAGGATCATCAACATGACAATATAATGCCGACAAAGAATTCATACCTTCATTTGCTGCCTCTTGTTCATAAATGTCATTTAAATTCTTGAACATCTTACCTCTTTCATTTGGTGTATAGGTGCTTGAAGAAGCACTTGAATTTCCTCCTTGTGGTGTGCTTGGAGAAGCACTTTCATTTCTCCTCAAGGGTGTCTATTGCTGCCCTTGTTTTGGCGCTGCTGTTTGGGGATATATTTCAACCATCTCCTCATCATCTTCATCATGAGACAAACAGTTTTTAACATTCACTGTTTTCTCTATGCTTCCATCCCAAGCTTCCTCCTCAATGAATTGAACATCTATTCTCACAAAAAACTTCTTGGTAGATGGGATATACAACCTGTAAGCTTTGGATTCCTCACTGTATCCAATGAAAATGCATTTCTCCCCTTTGTTGTCCAACTTCTTCCTTAGCTGATCTGGAATGTGTGCATAAGCCACACATCCAAAAACTTTCATGTGGGTGACTCCTTGCTTTCTCCCACTCCATGCTTCTTCCGACACTCTATTCATGACTGCTTTTGTAGGACACCTATTCAAAATATATACTGCACAGTGTATAGCTTCAGCCCAATAATAATTTGGCAAATGCTTTGCCTTTAGCATACTGCTCGCCATATCCATGATGGTCCTATTCTTCCTCTCGGCAACTCCATTTTGTTGCGGGGTGTACCTAACTGTATACTGCATATGAATTCCATTTTTTCTACAAAAACGCAGAAATTCTTTGGAGATATATTCACCTCCTCTGTTAGTTCTTAAAACTTTGATATGCAGCCCGCTTTAGTTTTCTACAAGTGCTTTGAAATTTCGAAATTTTTCAAACACTTCACTTTTGTTCTTTAGAAAGTAAACTCAAGTTTTTCTAGTAAAATCATCAATGAATGTTAGAAAATATTGGCTGCCTACAAGTGATGGAGTTTGCATTGGTCCGCATAAGTCTGAGTGGACAATTTCTAAAGGTGTTTTTGCCCTTATCCTTTTCCCTGATGGAAAACTTTCTCTGTGTTGTTTCCCCAAGATACAACCTTCACAAAGGCTGTCTGGTTTCTCTATCAATGGTAATCCTCTTACCATTCATTTTCTACTCAACAAGTTAAGACCTCCAATGTTGAGATGTCCAAAACTCAAGTGCCACAACCAATTTTCATCCTTTGGTACGCTTTGGAAAGCCTCTTGGCTAACTGCTGCAATTACTTCTTTGTTTTTCAAAACTTCCTTTATTCTGAGAGGGAACATCCTGTTCCTCGTCATCTTCACTTCAGCAATGCATCGTTTGCTGGGTGATCTATCCATGATGGTGCATACATCATTCACAAAGAAAACATTGTAACCCTTTTGAACAAGCTATCCAATACTTAAGAGGTTACACTTCATTCCAGAAACATAATAGACATCTGCTATGGTTTTCTTTTCACCTTTCTTTGTAAATATTTTTACTTCTCCTTTTCCTATAACAGAAATTTTACTATCGGTCCCAAGTGTGACTTATGATTTCACATTTTGATCTAAAGCAGAAAACAGGGCTATGTTTCCTGTCATATGGTTGACGCAACCGGAGTCTAGAAACCATATATCATCACTGTTTGTTTCAATCATGTTACATTAGCTAAAAGCACATTATCTTCGCTGATATTTTCTCTAGTGATATTTGCACTAGATCTATTATTCATATCATGTTGCTTCTTCCTACATTCATTTGCATAATGTCCATATTTTTTACAATAATAACTTTGAACATTGGATTTTTCATACCTTTGTCCTTGAGCATGATGTTGTCCACTTTATTGACTGCTGCCTTGGCCTTGGTTCTGATTTGGATTGCTACCTCTTCCTTGAGCATTTGCTGGATTGTTCCTTCCACCTCTGTTTTGGCTTCTCCCTCTTCCTCTCTTGTGTCCTCTTCGTTGACCTCTTCCTCTTCCAAAGGAAATCTGTGTCTTAAAGGCTTGTTCTAGAGATGATTTTTCATTTCTACTCAACCTCTGCTCATGTGTTATGAGTGATACATGAAATTCATCAACTGAAAAGTTTGTGAGATCATTTTTCTCTTCTATGATGGTGACAATCACATCGAATTTTGAGGGTAGGACCCTTAACAATTTCTCCACAATCCTCCTTTCTTCAAGAATTTCTCCATGAGATCTTATTTGTGTGACCAGACCAATCACATGTGTGAAGAATGAGTCAATATTGTCTCACTCCTTCATGCATAGATTCTCAAAATCTCTCCTCAACAACTGTAGTTTTGTTGTTTTCACTTTCTCCATGCCATGATAGGTTGTCTTGAGAGTTTTCCATGCTTCTTTGGATGTCTTTGCTGCTGCTATCCTTGAAAACACTCTCATGCACTGCTTGATACAAAAATATGAGGGCTTTTGAATCCTTCTTCTTATTGCTCTTCAACAGATCTTTCTCTGCTTGAGTTAATCTATTAAACTCATCTTCATCTCCTGGTTCTTCAAACCCATATTCAACAAGTTCCCATAAATCTTGTGAGGCAAACAGGGCTCTCATAGTTATTGCCCAATAGTCATAGTTTTTCCCATTAAACTGTGGGAGCTAAATATTAAAAATACCCATGCTAGTGCTGCAGCCAGCCATTTCTTGCACTCTCAGCTATGCTTCAAATATTTGACTGTGTATTTAAAAAACACTGACTATCTTCAACAACTACATAAAAAACTTTGAGAAATACCTGGATCTTTTCTTGACTGAGTCTTCACTCTGCTGGAGAAGCTGCTGCAGCAAAAGAACCTTCCTTCAGCTTCTTTGACACCTTCGAAGAGCCTGGACAAGCTTTGATACCATGATGGAAATTTTTGGTAATTTCAAACACAAAAGAACAGAGAACAATGCTCTGTTTTCTCCATAGGATCTTTAACACAGAGAGGCTTAAAATAGATTGTTGGAGAAGCTCAGAGTTTTTCACACAACTGTCTGATACAAACTTCATCCACTTCATCCTCTTAAGAGAGGGATTCACCAAGAACTTAAAAAAAAATTACTTTGTCTCTTTTAGAAATTTTACACTACTATGTGTAAAAATTTATTTTACATTTACTACTGTAAAAAAAAATCTTTAATTTCAAAAAATTACATTCAATGCTGTGAAAAAATTTCTTCAATACATACACTGCAGCGCATTTGCATTACAATGCCTATTTACACTTTGTATATTACATACATTACGTATTAAAAAAAAACAACATTACCCTCACGCTGCTATGTGAATTGGGTTTTCATTCTCCACAAAAATGATTCTGCCTACCTTGTTTTCTTCTTCACACTTCCGTGCATATTACATTGCATATGTGATAAAAAAAAATTACATATTACATGTCTTGTGAACAATAATAAAAAAACATTAAAATTAAAACCTTTACCTATATTCTACGAACCACATTAAATTTCATTAATGTTGTACTCGCAAAAAAATGAGGGTCAACAAAAAAAACTTCACGTCACGCAATATTCAAGCATGTATGCATCTTTGACTTCAATAAATTGTTTCAAGCCTTCACTTTAATCTAACCTTATCACTCAATTGAACCAAACGAAATTTAGTGGCCGGGGATTGGTGGTTTTGAAACCGTAATGTGGATACGCGTCGGTTAGTCGGTGTGATCTGAAACTCCGTAGGTAAAACCACAAATTGCAAAAGACGGTCCGGGAAACTGTACTGGCGGTTTTCAGGAAATAAATGACGCGGCACTGTTCAATTGTTACGGCAGTTGAAATTACAATTTCAACAATATATACAATGAAATCTTATTAGTATCCTTCATTAGTTTTTATATTTATATATCGGCTCCATAGAATGGCAGCGGCGCTTTTCCATGTATCAAAAGGATTAGTCCACAAGATGGATTACTTGGTATATGATAGTATTCTGAGCTTATGAGCTCTCTCGGTTATAAATTCTATTCTAATCATTGGAAATACCACCAAATGGCTGTATATCACGAATGGGGTACTGAAAAGTAAAACTACATTGAGCTATTCCATATATACCATGAAATCGTATTATCATAAAACAAAATGTCAAGATAAATGGCAGCGGCTCTCTCTTTATGTATTAAAAGCGTTAGTCCGGAAGTTTTATTAAGGGCTGCTCAGAAAAGTTAACAAAGAAAAGAGGAGAACGTATATATACCAGATTTGCAACAGATAATAATTCATCAATCACTCAGAAGATCTACAACGTTTTCGTGTCTTAACAATATAGAGAGATTTCCAATTAAATAAAGAAATTTCCACCATGAATGCTTTTATTAACGAACTTTTCCGTGCTGTTTTCAAGAATTTAATCTCAATTTAATTTAGTTTAATTCAGCGTAAATTAAACATGCCAGCTTATATTTTCATTATTTTTTTTAAATTGATAGCTAAATTATTGAGTCCAGAAGTTTATTTTACAATTTAATATGATGTATAATTCTGTTAGTTGTTTCTGAGATTCAACTTGCGCCTCCGCTCATGGAAAGTACTTTGCATAAAAAAAACAACAATATTTCATGTAAATTTCATATTTTTCGATTAATGCAAACGGATCAAACACCGTAAAAAGCAATAATCTTTCATGTAAATTTCATATTTATCCATTAATACAAACGGATCAAACCCACAAAGTTAGTGGGTGTGTAGAGTAATCCTATCTCGGGTATGCTTGCAACTATCTTTGATCGCATCTGGAGAATGGATTGTGTAGCTAATTAATGATTACCTCTTTTTACAATCTCGTGTCACAGTTCCGGAGATGTAAAGTGAATAACAATGGGTTAATTTATCGGCTTAATCTGCGTCAGCAGCTATAACGTGCAGCGCCAACGGTGTCTATCGCCATGTTATGGCAGGCTGAAGGAGCCGAAGGAGTATAACCACTCTTTGGAAGCTTATCATTCAACAGACTACTATCAATGGCGGGTGTTTTACCGGCTTCTTTGATATAGGCTTCAGATATTTTATTGGTATTGGTGGTGTCCCTAATTTTGGAGTCAGCCGTGACATCGTGGAGAAAATTAGGCCTGGAAAGCGCCGTTGGAAAGAGCGCAGAGATTAGCAAAATGCATATTATGGTGCCATACACCACAGTGGCCGCCATGTTAGAATTTGAATAAGCGCCTCGGCTTCGATGGAGTGGAAAATATACACGAAATACAATGTACCCTCGGAAGTAAAATAAAATGATGAACGAATATGTTTATTGAGATAGAAAGATTGGGTGGGAAAAAATGGAGAGCTGAGATATAAGGCGTGTGATTAGAAAGAGGAAATACGGATGTATTTATAACTGATTCATGCCCGTTCTTTGACGAATACGTTTGGCATGCTTCTATGTCAAACGTTGACTTTATGTAGTTTGCCTCCCATGGACCAAAGGCATAATCGACTTCTCATAAGCCCCCGCGTTTTATTTCTATAAAGTCAGAAGGCTTTGTAGGTCCAGTCAAAATATTATGGGTTGGTTTCTTCAAGTCAAAGTTAAATGTCGAGTTAATAACAAATATTGTTTGTGGAGATTATGACCACGTCAAACTGAAATGAAAGCCAGGATAGCCATCCTCATCTCATTTTTTTGTACGTTCGATTCCAAAATCAATCAAATTTTCAGTGAGCAAGGAAACGCGTCTTTTCAAGACATATTCATCATCCTTATCTTTAGCATGGGTTTACAAGTTTTTCAATAGGTATGTCAATTGTGGAGTGCTCGCTACGAACAACCATCCCTCCGACATAAAGTGTGCGGTCACGACAACTACTGCAGTTTGGTGCGAAATCTTGTATGAGTCATTTGGCAAATTATGTGTTCCTTTTACTACAAATCACGAAGAGGATAATAACTGTGCTGCCCTTAACTTAAGTCGCCGCGAGAGTCTTAATCAACCGTTTATACACCCAGAGGGCACCTTCGTAGGTGAGTGGAGAAAACAATTGTAAACATCTTGCAACTGCTTAAGAGTGGGGTGAAAGCTTCACGGCTCTCACCTAAACTTTCACAATATATATAAATAAAAGGAGTCATTATGATTTTAGCCAGCAATTAATTTTTTTCTAAAATATATAGTTATAATATTTAGTTTTTAGGTTAATTATATTTTTTTTGGTAGGGAGTCATTATAATCTTATTAAGCAATTAAAAATCCAAATTTTAAGAATAAACTTTGTCTCAAAGTATATTAAGTTTAGTTAATTATACTAGTTTTTAATATACAAACTTTCATGATATTTTTTAAAAAATATTTAAATTTCTATTGATCTTATAAAATCTCTTTAAAATTTTGGTAATTTTAAAAATAAAATTATTTTATTTTATACAATTTTGGCCAATGAAAAAGAAGAAATTGGGTAATCTTGTTTCCGGAAAAGCATGAAAAATTAGACCAAATATGAAATTTAGCTTCAATTTTTTCCCCTAAAGTATAATTAATTCTATAAAAATCACATATGAAATATTCACATATGAAAAGAGTTATTTGGAGGAAGTTCCTTTAGACAAATATCTTGTAAGTGATATGAGCCACAACCTCAATTGATATGGTCTTCAAAACAACTACAAATTAGTAAATCTTTGGATATGAGATTTAAAAATAAAACTCCTTCTTGAGATTCTCATTACTCTTGTTATTTCAATATGGATGTGTGACTTGGGGTTGCTTAGAGTCATGGAGGAAGAATGAACAAATCCAAAATTAGTTTATAACCTACAATATGAAGATTAAAAGAAATACACCCAATCCTATCCACTAGATTAAATCAATATTTTCCCAATTGAAAGCATGACTACAACTAGGTATCTTTTGTATAAGTAGAAGCTAAACAAGATGGAAGCCAAGAGTTTTTGTAAACTTTCTTTTAACTCTAGCCAAAACCACCTTCAAACACAAGAGGGGATGGTATAGGGATGCCTAGTCTTGGCTAGAGGTTTAGGGAATATAGGAGTTCATTTTGCAAAGTAGGGATAATATTAAAAATACAATTACATCAAAATTTAAGGATAAATTGTGTGGTGATAAAGAGATAGAGGCAGAAAGGAAGCTAATATATTATAAGCAGTTGATCAACCCTGATATTGAAAAAAAAAATTATCTATCTATCTTGGATAATGTTAAGAAGAAAATAATCATCTCTAAAAGAAGAACAAATTTTCATGAACTTTACAGTGAACTAGGCATTGGCTGAGGCCTAAAACACCATGGAATCAAAGAGTGTGTCATTTTGTGGAATTAAAAGGGTTGAAGATGAAAAATATTTTCTCTTAGATTCTCCGTCTTCTAATCACATTCGATCTAATTTTCAAAATATTTGTCACACTACAAACTCTCTTGACCTTTTAAGTCAATAAAATTATGGTAATCTTGGAATGCTTTTCTTAATGATTTTTTTAGCATAGAAATAAAATTTTAAAAAATGATGAGTAATTTATTACCTTTTTAAGGTCCCATAGATCATATCAATATTAGTGAACAATCATCATCATCACTCACACACATATAGATTCTCTCAACAAATTATGTTATTGAAGAAAGAAGGGAATACGAATAATACTTTAAAGTGCATGAGTTTTTAGTGCTTTGTGTAATATGATAAGTACAATACATAGTATTAGCTTGAGATATTAACTATTAGCTTACAAAATGTGAATAAGACTTTAATGCACATGAATTTTTAGTGGTTTGTTCAATTTAAATAAATAAGTTAGTTAATTAATATTAATTTGAGATATTTGTATTGGCTTATTTCCTAATAAGAAGCGAATAAAAAAGAATATGCTCTTATGAAACTACTTATTAAAGAAAAATTTAATTAGCCTTTGTTATGTTTATGAAAATAATAAATGTAAACCCTTGTAAAAGGCAATACACGAAATACAAAAGGTCATAAGGAGTATGAAAGGTTATGGAGAAGGTGAAAAGCCACCTCCCCATTTGTGTAAATATACTATGATGCCTCACTTAGAATGGACTCTTAACATTTGAGCTCAGCTAACATTTAGATAACTATTTGTGATTAGGAAGTTGAAAGCAATTTTTTATTGGTAGCTTGAGCTATAGTGAAGCTAGGGTTTGATGTTAGAGATGATGTGAGTAACATACATTCAACTATTGTATTTTGATGGACTTGTTGACTTGAATTTGTAGCATTATTAATGAGAATTTCTTCACTCTTTGCATCAATTCCCATGCATCTTTATGGTATTTGTAATGGCAATCCAGTACTTTTACTATTGATGCGTGTGTGCTTACATATTGGGTATATGTTGACAAACTAATACATGGCTTATGGCTTATATTTTTCTTTGAATCTTTTCCTTCTCATTCATTCTATACTAGTAACATATTATGAACTAATTTGCAGTAAACATCTAGTACATTCTCATTTGTGTATATCTTATATGGTTTTTAGCTAATTGACCATTTCTTTAGATATACTCCTTGTTATTTTTCTTTTATAAAATTATATTATGTTTTGCAAGTTATCAATCATGGGTTGATTTTGTCCCCATTTTCCAACATTTCAAAGTCTCTTTCACTCTAACACCTTTGCATTTGATAGCCAAGAGAAAACTCAAATGGTGGCAGTCGAGCCCACATATTAGATGGAGCTCTTATCCCAAATAGTATGAAGTTTAATTAGGTATTCACACTTCGAAGACCCCCTTATTATTGGAGGTACATTTTTCCTCATAAAAAAAACCCTAACTTTGCCAAAGCATATATTTGAAAGTATATCAAACCAATATCATAAATATTTATCACATGTACATTAATATCTCATATCAATATCCTCAAAATTTCAAAATGTGAAAGTTTCCAGAATAAAATTTATAACAAAAATAACAAGCCGACCTATTTGAAGTAGTAGTGAGGAACCCTAACTTCCTCATATCATATCTCCAAAACTATAGAAATCCATGCCAACCTGCAACTAGAAAGGGTAACAAGGGCTTTCAATGTAGTGAAATGCCCCAAAAGTTATCGAGTGTTAACACTACCACACTTTTCTCACCCAAATAATTAATACAAGGGAAAGCTACAAGATTGTTTGTAATGTAAGGAGTACGATGCCAAATAGAGGAAAATAAAAATACATGGAATAAGAAAAGATGTATCTCAAGCTTAGAATGATAGGATAGTAGAGAAACAAGTTTGATGACCACAATATTAAAACTACAACTGAACTATCATATGTAAGTATTACACTAAAATGAGAAATAACATGCCTAACTACCATGGGGATACAATATTTGCTAGTCTATGAAAATAAATGTTCAAGCATTCAATCTTCTCTACTTTGTATATATGAATTCCATTTCAAATTTTTGAGGGCTCCCACGAGTCACAATAAAACCTAGATTTGTATTAGGATGATCATGTAAAAATTGCAACCTAGGTCATAAGTATTTCTTCTTAGTATCACAAGGTGGTAACTTTCCCTGTCATATTTCCTTAGGAATTTTTATTAGATTAGATGAAGGTCCATATGGAAGACCTCATATATGTAAAATCACAATTAATGTGAAGAGAAAGGGAAAATCATAGACCAACCTAAAATAAAATAACGCTAATAGAGTTTTCCAGTTTTCATTATGGATGGAGAGTTTGTTTATTGGGGAATTTCATAAAATTCCTATAGAACTCCTCTAGTAGTAGTAGATTGGGTGTTTCTTCCATCTCCATACCTTCTTTCATGCCAGTTTCATGATCCTCAACTATAGAATGGTATGCTACTAGTAAAAAAGGTTGAGAACAGTAAGATTACATCATTTGACTTAGTTACCAGAGCCCACAGTAAAAACCATTCTTTGTCAACATTTCAAATCCCAACAAGGATCTTCTTGAATGTTGATAGTCGAAGAGCTTAACTAAGATATTTAAATAGTTATGAGGTAAGATGATTTAAGGATGAGGTGAAGGTCGACTTGATTAATAATATTTATTATTATCTTTTCTAAGCTTTTTATTGTAATTTTTAGTTATTTTTGAATAATGAGTTAATTTATTTAATTTTTAAAGTATTTAAAAATTATTATTAAATCCAATTATTAATGGAATATTAAATAAATACTTAATCCTTAATCTTAATCAAATACTAATCCTTATTCTTAATATAACTAAATCTTAATATTGATTAATATTAATAATTTAAATAGTAATTATTATTATAAATTCTTAGTAATAGTTTAATTAATTAATAGATCTTAGTTATTGTCGCAAGAAAAGAACAACATCATAGGCGAAAGATTAGAGAAGCTCTTGAGATTATCAAACATCCACATAATCTCAACAAGGACAATGGTGTTGAGATTAGTAGAAGCTGGCTTCCCTTAATTAGAGAAATTAAGATCACCAATACATCTCAGATATAGCGCTCAATATATTTCTCCCTCTCTTCTTCCAATAGATAATAGTACTAACATCATTGTTACTCTTAATAATAATTTTCAAAAACTATTAAGTATGATAATATTAATAGTAATTATTATTTAATTATAACATCTACAATAATAATTAGGATAATAACTATTACTATTATCATCAATTATTATTATGAAATGTTATTATTAATTATTAAATAAGATCTATTAATAATTAATAATAATTATTAAATAATAATTAGTATCTAGTATTTAGTAAATAATAAGTATTTAATTATAATATCTACAATAATAATTACGATAATAATTATTACTATTATCATTATGAATCATTATTATTGATTATTAATTAAGATTTATTAATTAATTAAATTATTATTAATTATTATTATTATTAGTAATAACTATTATTAATTATTAACTATTAACTATTAATAATGATTAATAAATGTTAACTATTATTTATTATTATTAATTGTGAAATATTATTTATTATTAATTATTAATTATTTTTAATTATTAATAATAATAATAACTATTATTAATCATTATTAACCATTAACTATCATTAATTATGAGTAACCATTATCTATTAATTATTATTAACTATTATTAATTATTAATAGCTATTAACTATTATTAATTATTATTAATTATTAATTAAAATCTATTAATAATTCATCTAACTAACTATGAATTAATAGAGATTAAATACTTTTAAGAACAATAAAAATTATCTAATCATTGATATTTAATCAATAATTATAATGATTATTATAATTCATTATAATAATTATGATTATTATTATTAAACAATTATTATTTATAAATAACTAGGATCTATTATTAATTATTATTAACTATTAACTATTATTATTATTTATTAATAATTATTATTATTAATAATAACTATTACTGATTATTAAATTTTATTAATTATTAATTATTATTAATAATAATAACAACTATTATTAATTATTAAATTTTATTAATTATTAGTAACGATAAAATATTAATTATTATTAACTATTAACTATTACTAATTGTTATTAATCATTAGTTAGGATTTATTAATAATACATCTAACTAACTATGAATTAATATAGATTAAAAAAAAAATTAAATAACAATAAAAATTATCTAATCATGATATTTAATCAAATAATTATAATGATTATAATAATAATTATGATTATTATTATAAATAATTATTATTTTAAATAAGTAATATCTCATAATTAATTAAACTATTAATAAAAATTTATAATAATAATTACTATTTAAATTATTAATATTAATTATTAAGATTATTATTATTAATCAATATTAAGATTTAGTTATATTAAGATTAAGGATTAGTATTTGGTTAAGATTAAGTATTAAGTATTTATTTAATATTCCATTAATAATTGGATTTAATAATAATTTTTAAATACTTTAAAAATTAAATAAATTAACTCATTATTCAAAAATTACTAAAAATGACAATAAAAAGCTTAGAAAAGATAATACTAAATATATTAATCAAGCTGAATCCTTAAATCATCTTACCTCATAATTCAAGAAGTCCTGATGATGGATTTGAAACGTTAACAAAAAAATGGTTTTTACTGTTGTCGAGTAACTAAGTCAAAAGATATAAACCACAAAGGAACCTATTTTGTTAAGTTTTTCTAAGACAAAATAATATATAGTACTTAACTTTGTGATATTCCCTCCAAATATCCTTAAAATTCCATTTCAAGATAGATAAAGGTTTATCAAAGTCAATGGATTGTCACTATAATGCACAATCTCTCCTACCAAGTTACATCAAGGAAGCCATACACTTTGTGCCTTTGCTAGATTTAGCAACTTGGGAGGAATCACACTTGCAATAAAGAGATTGAATGCAAGCAAGAGGTATATTTTTCAAAAATGGTGTTGTGGTTTAGTTAAGTCATTATGACATATGTTCATTACCTAAAATTGTGGTAGCATCCCAGAGTTTATGTATATCAAATTAAAAACTTTTCCCATAAAAAAATCTCTGAAACAAAGTCTACATATAACCCTTAATAGAGATTTTGTAATAAATCCAACAATTAAAACAAGAGATATATATTACTTAGGAAAATGATGGATAAATGCTTAAAAATAAAGTATACAATGTACAAAATTAATGTTATTAAATAAATAACCAAAAAGACAAGTTTTGTCTTTAGTTTTTTTCCCAGCTAAGAAATTAAAAACATTACTTATGTGCTTTGAAGAATAGATGGCACCTAACTTTAAAAATAAAGTATACAATGTACAAAATTAATGTTATTAAATAAATAACAAAAAGACAAGTTTTGTCTTTAGTTTTTTTCCCTAGCTAAGAAATTAAAGACATTACTTATGTGCTTTGAAGAATAGATGGCACCTAACTTTTGTTAATTTCTTTTTGCCAACAAAAGCTATAGACTAACTAAATAGCCTTTATTTTCGTTTCCTTCTTGCAAATATAATAGTCCATATGATGTGAATTAGTTCAAAATTTTGTTTTAGATAATTATAATTAAAATTAAATTATTTTTTAAATAAATAAATTTAATAATTATTTTTATAAATATTATACAACTTAAATGTTCCACAGTCAATTTCCATTTTTTTATACATATTCATAATGATAATATTTGTCTTATTCCCTATTATTACCAGGTTTTTTTCTCCAAAAATACCTTAATGGTAACTGGATCACTCCCTATAACTAAATTTCATAGCATCAACTTTATTATCATAACAAATATTCCAATTTAGAATCTAAATTCCAGCAGAAGAAGAAGGAGGAAAAAAAAAACTATATTATCGTAAAAACTATTGCAATTTGAAATCTAAATCATTCCTGTGTGCTGCTTAAGTTCAAGATCCTTGTACTCTCCTCTTATAGATAACATTGTCCTTGTGAAGGGTTACGCTATACTTCTGACTATAGCTCGTCATAAAGGAAACCTGCTTTTCATTTCATAAAAAGATATATGGACAGGTCACACATATTTTTCCACGATCTTTAAACTTAGAATTAGTTTAAAGGTAAAATTTAATATTTCATATGAAGTTGCTTCACATTTTCCTTTTCAATAACCGCTATGCATGAATGACTCAATCCCACGTAGCTCAAGCTTTAGTTGATAGTCGGTGCTTGATTGACATGAATATGTTTTCCCCTCTCATTCAACATGGAAAGCTGTAACAGTACCTCTATTTATATAGCATATTTTTCATGAATATTAGTGGTGATTGACATTTTTAGTTGATTGTAAATTTTATATCTTTTTTATGAATGTTAGTGGTGATTGACCTTTCTAAGTTAATTTCAATTTTTATTTTTTTTTGTAAACTGAGGCGGTATTCTATTACTGAAAAAAGAGATATTACATACATAGGCAGGTCTCCACCCGCCCAGAAGGGAAACCGGGTGACCATCGAAAGTTTTTAACAGCCATCCAGAAAAAGTATATGACAGTCTATCTAACCATGCAAAAAACCCCTCTATTCTTACTACAAACAAACTGTTCTTGACTGGAAGCATTACCATCTAATATATCAAAAGACAAAAAGAAGTATAGAAAAACCTCCTTGCAGCAACTGCATATTCTACTGATTCATTGTATCTGGCTTGGCCTCACTTTCTACCTTGACCTCCACTCCACTCGCTTTAAACATCTGCAGTAGCTTGTCCATCTTTCTGTCCTGCATAAGAAGAGTTACTTGGATATTCTTCAGCTCCCTTTTGAGGGTGGGAATTCCCTGAGCCAGCTCCACCATTTCCATGGCCACTTGCTCCATGGCCTTGGCTAATAATCTCTTCATGCCCCAATAGACATGTAATGACTGCTTGTATAAGGACATTCTTCCTCTTGTGTGCCCTGGGTCAGGGAGAAACCGCTCCCAATCTTCCAGTTCAGGATCTGAGATTTCCTGCATAGCATCTTCCTCTAAGTGGTCAATAATTCTTCGGATGTTCGGGTTGGTTTCATGAAGATAAGCTTCCTCTGCCTCCTGCAATTTTTTCCTCATATCTTTTTTCCCTCTTTTCCTGCCTCTGATCTCATTGGCTGATCCTTCCTCATATTCAGATCTTTGAGCTCTGCTCCCTCGACCTCCACATGCTTTAGGCCTCCCGCTACCCCTCTGGTTACCACGTCCCCTCAGTCCTCTGCTCCTTCCGCGCCTGCCACCCGCTTCCTCTTCGTCTTCTTCCGAATTCCCATCCGTATCTCCCCTATCTCCCATTTCAGTACTGCACTGCTTCCATTTACCAACTTTTCCACCCGATATCGGACGTTGCTCCTCCTCTGCAATATCTCCCCTGTCTCCCATTGCAGTACTGCACTGCTTCCATTTACCAACTTTTCCACCCGATGTCGGACGTTGCTCCTCCTCTGCAATATAATCTCGTATATCGAATTCTTCCTCCGATTCCTCCGGTATGTCAAGGTAAATCCTCTGCGATGTTGCCTCAACCCCACTCTTCCCTTTCTTATCCAAATTCGCCCCCTGGCTTCGCGTCCGCCTGCCTTCTCCCCTTTATGCATCCATACAAGAAGTAAAAGTAAATTCTACAACGCTTGGATGTGGGAATTAGTTGATGGTAAATTTTATATCTTTTTTATGAGTGTTAGTGGTGATGGACATTTCTAAGTTAATTTCAAATTTTATGCATCCATACATGAAGTAAAAGTAAATTCTACAACCCTTGGATGTGGGAATTTGCAATTGACATAGTTGACTGATGAATAGAGATGTTTGATGGACTATCCCATTCAGAGATTGCTTTGGATAACCCACTTGGTTTAAAGAACAACATGTAAATTAAGAAAACAATAAACATCTTTATGCCCATTGTAAATTTCACGTATCTAAAAAATACAAATCAACTGTATGAATTCAAATGAAAATGACATTGCTTCATTTTTTTATAGAATGTTTCATGATCTTAAACACAATATAAAACCATCTTACGATCTTTGGTGGAGGTGTTACAGAAATTCGGGTGGTTCCGGGTCTTGGTTGTATGATGTTAAGATAGGATGGACCACTGTTGAAGTTTATTCACCAGATTGGCAACATATAATAATTCATCAATTACTCAGAAGATTTACAACGTTTTTGTGTCTTAATAATATAGAGAGATTTCCAGTTAATTCATGAAAAATTCACCACGAATTATTTCTTAATGAACTTTCCCGTGCTGTTCACAAGAATTTAATCCCAATTTAATTTAATCTGGTCTAAAACATTTCCTCTGCGGAATGGCCCACAAAACAACCCCATAAATTCCTTTAAACGGATAGCGAGGTCATTCATAAACAACAGAGAAAACTAAGCAAATTATTTCTTAGATTTAACGTGCAACTTAGCTTATGGAAAGTAATTTCATGTAGAGTTCATATTTATGGATTAATGCAAACAGATCAAACATACAAAGTAACGGAACCAATAGTGGGTGTGTAGAGTAATTCTGAATTACATCTTGATTTTCACAGATATAATTGCATCTATCTTTGATCACATCTTGAGAATGGACGTTGGAGTCAATCGATTACCTATTTTTCCAATCCCATGTCACAGTTCAGCGGATGTGAACTTTGAATAAGAGTGGGTTAATTTATCGGCTTAATCTGCCTCAGCAACTATAACGTGCAGCACCGACCGTGTCTATCACCATGTTATGGCAGGATGAAGGAGCCGAGGGAGTATAACCATTCTTTGGAAGCTTATCATTTAGCAGACTTATATCAATGGCGGGTGTTCTATCGGCTTCTTTCAAATAGGCTTCAGATATTTTATTGGTATTGGAGGTGTCCTTAATTTTGGAGTCAGCAGTGACTTCGTGGAGAAAATTAGGCCTGGAAATAGCCGTTGGAAAGAGCGCAGAGATTAGCGAAATGCATATTATAGTGCCATACACCAGAGTGGCTGCCATGTTAGAATTTCAATAAACTCCTCGACTTCGATGGAGTGGACAATGTAGAAGAAATACAGTGTACCCTCAGAAGGAAAATAAAATGATGAACAAATATGTTTGTTGAGACAAGTTTAACGAGAGATTGGCTGCTAAAAAAATGGAAATGTGAGATACAAGGCGAGTGATTAGAAAGGGAAAACAAAGGTGCGTTTATAAGAGATTCATGCCCGTCCTTTTGAATTCGCTGGCCGTGAATTAAACGATGAACGAATAGGATGAGAGGTCAAATGTTGACTTTACCGATTATGCGTCCGATGGGTAAACGCTAAGTTCGATCTGAAAAGCCCCCGCGTTTGATTTATTCAAAGTCAAAAGGCTCTGTAAGTCCACTCAAAATTTTATGTGTTGTGTATGACAACGGTTGGTTTGTCCAGTCAACGGTTGGTGTGTTGTGTTATGTTATGTGTCATGTGTTTTGTTTCAAAGTCAAAAGGCGTTGTCCAGTCAATAACAGATATTGTTTGTGGTGATTACGACCACGTCAAAATGAAACAAAAGCCAGGGAAGCCATCCTCATCTCATTTTGTACGTTCGATACCAACATATTTTCAAAATCAATGATATAGATAAATTCCTGGATACGCGTATTTTCAAGATGTATTCGTGTGGAGTGCTCCGTGCCATATCTCCGACATAAAGTTTTGCGATCACGACAGCTACTTCAGTTTGGTGCCAAATCTTGTATGAGTAATTTGATAGGTTTGGTGTTCCTTTTACTACAAATAACGAAGAAGATAATAACTTGTGTTGCCCTTCATTTAAGTCTCCACGAAAGTCTTAATCAATAGTTTATCCACGAAGAGGGAACCTGAAGATAGTCACCTAGAAAAATCAAACTTGAGCATGTAACAACCTTGAAAAAGTGAGGGACGAAGCTTTAGGATTTACTGTGGACTTAAACAAGCTGTTTCTTATATTAGAAGGAATGAAAAGCTTAAAATAGTCTATGACATGTATATGGTAAATTGGTAGATAGCAATCTAAAGTATATACATGTCTATGTATTATACATTTTAATTGATGCTCATATAATGATAAAGGTTAATTAAGCAATTTATGTATTATTTTACGATCCTTATATAATGATATAGGTTAAGGAAAATAATATTGAGGATCATAGGATAATCTCATTGCATTATATTTGGTCCACAAGTTGGTATTGGAAATTCACAATCATCCAAGCTCATATCCATTGAGATGTACAAGGACACAAAAATAATGGTAGCTAAATATTGGGATGTACAAGAATTATATTATAAAAGAAGGTGAGGTGAAGAAGTAGTTGGAGAAGTTAGTGTAATAGATTCTCATTGAACTAAGTACATCACCATGTGGGTCACCCATTATTATTGTGCCAAATAAGGATGTGACTTGGTGGATGTGTATAGATTACACTACGTTTAACAAAATTACACTCAAGAACTAGTACACCATGCATGGGATAGATGATCTGCTAGATTAGTTGCAACAAAATGGCACTAGGAGGAGGGAGAGATGACAGGTTGTGCCCGTTGAGTCTGCTTTGAATCTCTTATTCAAGATGGTTCTTCCCCAAATCATGATCCCGAGATGTTTTTCTAAAGAGCCTAATCTTACCATCCCCGCTAGAAATGTTGACAGTGTTGGACCTACCAACAATAAGGGGCTCTCCCCGATATGAAGTCCTAATTAGACCTCACACCGTTTGGTGTAGGATCCCCATCTGGAATATGGCCCAATTACTGAAGCAATGGGTTTTCATGATGTGTCTTGGCTGCAATAATGCATAGGGTGGTGTAGTCATGAATTCGAGAAGCAAGTGTGTGATTCTGTGGAAAGTAAAGTGCAATGTATGAAAGGTTCTAACACACGAGGAGAAATGAGTGAGCCCCTAAGAAGCCTATAATAGTATGCAACTTGAAAGGAACATAGGATCATAAAGACATCATGAGTGAGCCTGCGAAATAGTTCACACATTAACCAGGAAGGAAATAAATGACATCACACATTCAACAAGATTCATACTAATGCAAACGAAATAGTTCATAAGTGTTAGCATAAGTGAAATAACATATATTGCAAACATAACAAGAATAGTCCTACTATATTCAAAACATATGCATGAAAACGTGTCGACTCTGAGCTATTATTAAAGTGAAAGTTCCAAGCATACATATACCATTATCGAACCACTAGCCCCAATAGTGGAACTTGAATTTTACACCTTGTCCTCCAAAGAAAGATACTCCCTCTATGCTACGGAGAAGCTAAGGCTCTCAAGAAACTCACAAGATCCTAATTCTAAGCTAAAAGCCTAGCCAAAATCTTGGCTCACAAAATCCATTTACATGAGTTATGAAAACATATTTATAAAAAAAGGGATGACTATTCACTTCCCCTTGTGACTCTTGGACTTCCCTCATGACTTTTCATCTTCTTTACAAAATGAATCTTCAACTTCATTACATCATGACTTTTCACATTCCACCTTCGACACTTGGAATTTCACTTACAAATTAATTACAAAAGAATATTACAATATAATCATACCCATATGAGACAAAATTGGGTAGAGCCAACTAGACAACCTAATAAGAAAAAAATCAAGCTTGAGTTTGGGGAAACTCCTACTCAGTAACTTCGACTTGTGGATTCTTGGTCACATGCTAGTGCCAAGCTCTATACCACACGATGAATTCCCCAAACTGTGCGATGGGATCAGGCTTATAGTGGACTCTAGCCTTCATGGCATCTGGGTACACTGATTTGGAACCAGTCAAGATTTGTTTCTTTAGCATGAGCATCATAGTATTGATTTGGACAGGGCCACCAATGTACTTCTGCATATTTTGCCTGTTTACTTCGAGATCTTCCTTGGTGGTGATCTATCTAAACTGGTCCAAATATTCTTCAACCTCCTTCTTGACTTGATTCCTATGTTTGGCTTCAGTGAGTGAGCCAACTGATGGGATCTTGTTTGATTTCACCAAGAAGTCCATGTTGTTGTACAATCATGCATATGAAGCCTAAATATTGGAAATGAATGAGGCGAGTTGTTTGTTGCTTTGAATGATCATCTGCACTTGTGCTTTCTCCAACTTTTCCTATTGCCTTGTTTTCTTCGCCAATTCAGGCGATGCCCCTTTGTATTTCATTGACCATTCATGCACGACAGTGATGGCTGTATGGACAACCTTAAGAGCTTTGGCATTATCCTTAAAATTTTTATGCATGTTGTGCAAGTGGACAACTAACTTATGCATGGTGACAAGTTCTTCATACAAGTTCTGCATAGTTTCTCCCAATGTCGATACTTCACCAAGTATGGTTGCCTTAAGTTCTTTGAGATTAACTTGTGGGGTAGCTACGTTTTGAACCTCTACTCAGATTTGTTCAACTTCTTGGTTGATAACCTGCAAGTTATTTTCCAACTATTTGTCCTCGACCATCAGATACTCCGTGTTTGACTTTGTAGCTTCGACAAGGGCCAAGTTAGCTGCATCAATGGCATTCAAATTTATTCTAGTTTTTGTCACAATCAGCCTTTCTCTGATGAATGTAGGAAATGAGAGGTCATCTGGAAAAGAATTCTTCGTCACTTGTACAATTTTTTTCTAAAGCTTGTCATAAGTTAGATTGTATGTGTCCATGACCAAACCATCATCAAGAGGAATAATTTCCTCTTCCTCGCTTGGAGCTTGCTCTACTGCTGGAGGATGGGGAGACTAAATGGTCACCTATTATGTTTCTAGCATCAAATCAACATCTTGGTTCTGTGGCTCTAGTTCCACCTCCATGTCTTGGATATTGATCAAATCCTCAATCTCTTGAACGAGCTCCTTATCTGATGAACACTCTGAGGAAAGTGCCATCCGGTGAGGCAAACCAATCTACTATCTCTGACACTGCTTCCATTGCCCCACCTAATATGCAAGATGGTTCTTCCTCAAATATCAACTTATATAATAGAATGAGGAAGTGTTCAGTCATATTTTCCATTACTCCTCTATGGTTGCACTCTGAAAGCAGCTTGCAATAAATATGCATGGCAAGGTCTTGTGGTGTCCAAGCCCAATTCATGTGAGGGAATGCATTGTGAGCATAGATTGCATCCATTAGATAGGCAGACATGTAAAATCTAGCTTACTTTCCGTTGGGAGGACTCAGGGAATTAGCTACATGGATCCTCAGCTATTAAACCAACAAGTTTAACCAGTTGAATGGTCTTCCTTCATTCACAACCTAGTTCAGTAAGAATTCTCACCCTTCAGGGAAAGTCTCAATGCTCTACTTACCATAGATTCTGCATCATAGAAATATGAAGAAATGATAGGCCCTACTAAGAGATTTCGTCTTGTAGGTGTTGGTGGGTGTCTGACGGAACTTTTCTGGCTCTTTCATCCAATTTTTGAAATTGTCCTTTATGTCAAGTAGTTGGAGGCAACATAGAAGTAAGAATCCATGAGCGATTGCGAATCTGACAAATGTTACATGAAATTATAATCCGTTGCCAAAAAATAAGCAAGCCATTATATGTTGTCATTGTTGAGAATGATATTCTTCGGATCTGTATGAGAAAATATCCAGCTGATAATATCTGCACTTGGGAAAGCCGATTACCTGTGCACACTTATGCAACCCTGAGCTTTAGACAATGATATACACCTACTGGTCTTCAAGGTCTTCTTTGAATCTTCTTGTTAAGTATACTTCATTCACTTTCTGCCATGTGATATCTGATTCTTTCTCTATTCACAATTGAGTATCTGAGTAAATTGATAAGTTGATTGGCCTACTCTCAACTACCTCGTGGGTGCTTCTTTCTATGGTGTCCTTTGAAGCAGATCTCTTTGGTGCCATGATGTCAGTGACTGATGAAGAGAAGTACTCAACAATTGCAATACCTATAGGAGGAAAGTGCACTCATGGAAAAGATAAATTAGCTTCATCAAATTGAATCACAAAGGAAGATCACAACAACAACCATTGGAATGACCAGGAAAATTGTGCGATTCTCGAGGTGAAGGAGGAGATTGGCTTCCTGAATTACGCATCGTGCAATCTCAACAGCCAGAAGAGCAACTTGAGGCTAGACACTATGCAATGTGTAGTCTTAACCTGGGCAGACTGAGATGGAGAATGCATATTGCGCAGTCTCAATAGCCAAGGGAGATGCTTGAACCTTGGAAATGCATAGTGAACAGTTGGTAAAACTAGGTACTACACATTGCATCGTCTCAGAGGCCAAGCTTGAAGCTTGAGCCTTGGACTTGCGCAATGCCTAGCTAGACAAGGTAACTGTAGGCCAAGGGAAAGGTAGATCAGCCTAGAAAGAGTGTGGGACACTAGAAGACATAAGTGATGGTGAAATTTAGAATGAAGATATGACTAAGGATAGATGGATTAGTGCAAATCAAGTGCATAATATCAACATACAAAAGGAAAAATAAACACCCAAGAAGATTCGTCGAAAGAATGACCATTAATGCGAAAAAACAAGAAAATTGATGTGACACTTATAAAAGGTGAACGACAAACCGAACCAACACTTTTACAAGCTAATATAAGTTAAAACACCAGCAACCATGAAAATAAAGAAGAAAAATAGTACTCATGGAAGCGAAACAACAAAGAGCGACAACAAAAGAGACAAAAGATGACAAAAGCAAAACTCATTCGGAAAAGCATCACAAACTCCATCGAAGGCTCCTTGATCTCCTTGGGAAGGCTAGAGATATAAGATTGAATGTAAAAATGAGCTTTAGGGACATCCATTATATATATTTATACTACTTAGGGTTTATGATGCGCATGCCTAAAATCAAGGAAAAAGCGACACTTGGTGGAATTCCAAAAATAATAAGTTGTGTCATCCTTCGGGAAACTAATTATCCACACCCTATTTTCTAGGGATGCCATTTTATTTTTTTCTTTTTGTTTTTTTTCTTTTTTCAGGAAAACTAGGCATTGACACTCCCAAGGAAGATTGTGCAGTTCCCAACCAGTGGGAAACTTCTTGACTCAATTCATTGCACAATTTTTGAGCTAAAGATATGCTTTTCATGGTGTCTAGGCTCAAGGATGGGTTTCCATCTAGAATTGTGCAGTTTCTAAGCTCAAGGCAGACCAGCCTGTCTGGATTGCGAAATTCCAATCATTAAGGTTGGCCTGTCTTCCAAGATTGCATAGTTTCTGGAGGCAAGCCCAACAATGTTGGAAGGTCAAGTCAGAAGCTTGCTTGTGAGTGAAAAAGTTCAAATCGAGATCGATACATGATAAGTAAAGCATGAAAAGAAAATTCTTGATCACATTATGAATACTTGATGACAAGAAAATATAAGTTCCCGTGGACAGAAGGGAGGTTCCAAAATCAAAGCATGGGGAAATTTTTGGAGGGTAGTTGTAGCATCTACAACACTTGGCGACACACTAGTAGAAATACAACTCTCTATATGCATCTTATCTCATGTAAAATAGGTCTAACACTTCAGGAAGTATTGTTTAGTTCATTGATCATCATAGCTTCTTTACTTAGCTTATGTAAAAGATATAGTCCCTACCATTCTCTTCATCTGTGAAACACTTCAAAGGAAAGTCAAACTCAATTGTTCTGATTGGAGATGGGGAGTGTATAGATACACAAGTGAAGCAAGATTGTAAGAGTCTTGGTTGTGATCTCTAGTGTTGCTCTGCTACCAGTAAGACTGGATAGTACCCCGATGGAGTCACTTCAGGGACACAAAAATTGCTCCACTGCCAGCGAGCCTGGACAATATCCCGGTGGAGTTTCTTTCTTCACCTCTCTGTGCAAAAATCCTTTCTATTATTTCTCCTTTTATTATATGTTTTTCTATTTACTTTTTTATTTTGTTCAAAGAATTATGCATAGGAACTTATTGATTTTATGAGGAGAAAGAGGGATCCCATCTTATTGATAGCAGTAGAGGTTGTCCCTTCAGAGAAGAATATTTAAACACCTCTGAAATATGGTTCATTTGTTAAAGTTTCCTCCCCTCCTTACTCTACTCGACTTAGTTGACAAGACATAACCAAACAATTGTAAAATTGATTAGATTAGGTGGTGCTACTTATAGATTAAGAATTGTGATTCCACTACTGTTTTCTCTGAAAAGAACGTATTTTCCATCAGGGTATCATTGAATAAAGGTGAAAGATACACGCAAAGAGAGGGAATAAGAAAATAACCAAGCATTTACAGTAGCACAATTTCCTGCCGAACTTTACCATGCTTTCTTTGAAAACCAAACTTAATCTCATGTCGAAGCTATCCTGCAATAGAAAGGAAAGAAAAGAGAAGGGAGGAAAGTAAATCAAAACAAAGAAAAAGAAAAACTACTCCTACTACTAAACTAACTGAGAATATGCCAGGCTTACATAAAATGAAACTTCCAGTGTAACTACCAACACATAGGATGACCTATATAGGTGAGGGAATCCATATTAAGAAAGATATTCAAGCATGCAAACATACAATAAAGATAAATCGACACATACCTTGACATTCGAAGAGTGAAAGTGCATGCAAAAAAATAGAAAAGGAAAGCACATGCAAAACACTTTGCAGATGCATGATGGTGCTTGTGCACATTGCAACAACAAGACATGCAAGAGAAATATTTCGATATTCTAAACTTGGAAAACATAAAGAAAGATAAAAACTTATGTTTCATAATATATCTTGCCAAGTATGTTTCCTCCAATGATTGAGAGATGGCATCATGCAAAACAGATGGAGGATGCGATAATTGAGATACAGACGAATTTTCAATTTGCGTGATCGAATGATGAGGATCCTTGGAAGATACATGACTACTTTGATAAAAAATTGAACTAGCCTCAAGACTACGACAACCTTACATAACCACCAGCTCAGGCTAAAGTGCCTCGAGAGCTTACAGAAGTTCCATGGAATCAGAAGGTAGATCATAAAAAATTAATGGTTTGGAAAGATCAACAATGGAAAAATTAGAGTCGTGATCAGATGAATCAATTAATATATCACAAAAGCCATGATAAGAAATTTAAACATTGAAAACAGAGGCATCCTCTTGATCTGATGAATCATAGATAGGGGAATATTGAAAACAAGAAATTCCCCCTCTATTTCTTGAGAATGATTAGATGATTGATTGGAAATATCTGAAAAAGAAAATTATTCCTCTCCACAGTGAGATGTAAGGCTGACATTCCCCAAATTATGAGTGTAATTAGAATTAATATTGTCAGAAATTGATTCTTTGAAAGACTCAACAGGTGTGAAAAAATCGCTGAAGTTGTCAGGATAATGAGGGAGAGGTGAACAAGAAGTAATGTTAACTTGCAACACAGATTTTTGTTTAGAAATAAAATCTACACATACTCTTCGTAAATGATATCTCAAGTTAGATGGTCAACGCTAACCCCAACTTGAGTTTGATCCTGATAGACATCAGAAGAAATGATTGAAATAGGTGAATACAACAACTCACAATTGGGAGGACCAAAAGAACCAACGGATGGAGGGCGAGGAGAAAGAACATCATCAGAAAAATCAGACTCAGAGTCCAAACTTGTGTTTAAATTCTGAATATGTGGGGTTGCATAAGATGGAGGAACATCAACAGATGGGCTCTCAAGTTCTTTAGCGTCAACCTATGTAAATGGAGTTGTTTGATGAGGGGAAGACAAAGAGTCACTTGGAACAACAACGTCCTTCGTCGTAGATTTGGAAGCTCCATAACCAATAAATGTTGGGAGGCTTTCCAAATATTGATAATCTTTTAGATTCAGTGAAATATGAAAAATAAATTCAAACTTATCTTTCAATAAAATCCAATCAATATCATCTTTAGAAAAAACAAAATATCAATGAATAAAACAATTGTGAAAATCATTGAGAGATTCATCAGGTTCTTTTCTTAAATCATGATTTTGTTGAAAACAAATTTGTAATCATACCTATCAAAGGCAAGGTAGAGATCTTTGACAAGATGTTCTAAAAAGTGTATGGAAGCAGTTGGAACTGTGTACCAACATTCCTTCACACACGTTTCAATTGTGAGAACGAACAACCTACAAGTAACATTCTCGCAGTGAATATTGTTCTTAGTGCAAAATTCAAGATAGAGAGTGGTGTGCTCGAGAATGGTTGTTCCACCCACGCAATCAAACTTCAAATTCAACAAGTCATTGATTATTCCTGTAGGAACTTTCAGATTTGTGCTTCTGGAAAAACATGTCTGGGTTAATATATGGGAAGAAGCCATTAAAGATACGAAAAGTTCAAACAGATTTCATGGGCTCGTCTTGTCATGTGGCCCTCCTTTTAGCACTAGAAATTTTGACTGTGTTGGACCCGCCAACATTCAAGGGGTCTCCTTAATATGAAGTCCCAATTAGACCTCACACCATTTGGTGTAGGAGGCCCATCCAGAATACGACTTGTTGCCAAACAAGTGGGTTTTAATGATATTTCTTGGCTGTAATAAAACATAGAGTGGTGTATTTGTGACTTTGGGAAGCAAGTGTATGACTCTGCAGAAGGTCAAGTGTAATGTATGAAAGGTTCTAACACGCGAGGGGAAAATAAGTGAGCCCCTTAGAATCTTGTAATAGTACATAACTTGCAAGGAATGTAGGAATTTACAGGGTAAGTTCCTCAGAAAGAATACCAAAAGGACACCGCTCACAACGAGATCACAGATCAATACACCAGTATTTTTGACGTGGTTAAAACCCTCAAAGAGGGAAACAGTCCACGGCCTGTCCCAACGTGGGTACTACAGGAAATTTATTAATCAAAGAATGAAAATTTACATAAGCTTCTCTCATGCACGGATTACCCGAACAATGACCCTCCATGCGCTTTAAATAGAACTCATGGACCAATCGGGTGTCAAGCCACGGATCAAGTGTCGGTAATACCGAGGAGAGAGTGAATCGTCGGATCACTACATATCGTGACTGTCGGATTGTAAGTTACAAAATGTACAACGGTAAAGAAACACACTTTACCTAACTCTATACCTAACTCTATACTAGACCAAGTTGAACTTAACTATTTCCTATGTGTCGGAATATCCTAACATCCCCCCTTAAGAACAACTTGGGATAGGATTGAAGGATTTACAAATATGACACAATAGGAGAAGGAAGGAGGCACTAGAGCCTATCCCCCCTTAGTGACAACTTCCTGAACTCCAAGCATATATCGAAGTTTAGTGAACTTCGCCTCTGTGAGAGCCTTTGTGAAGATGTCTGCAACCTGATCATCTGTTGAACAATATTGCACTTCAAGAACATGGTCATGAATGAGCTTTCTGATGAAGTGCATGTGTAGTTCAATGTGTTTGCTGCGCTGATGCTGGACTGGATCTTTGCATAGCTGAATGGCACTTTGATTATCACACCAAAGTGTGGTTGGATGCTGCTGCTCAAAGCCAAACTCTGATAGGATTTGACGAAGCCACAAGGCTTCCTTACTAGCTTCCACGGCACCACGATACTCTGCTTCTGCTGACGAAAGAGAAATGGCAGCCTGTTTCTTACAAGCCCATGTAATAGGTCCTGAACCAAGAGTGAAGACATAACCGGCAATAGACTTCCGATCATCAAGGTCACCAGCCCAATCAGAATCAGTGAAACCAACTAACAGAGGAGCTGCTTTGGCACTGTAATGAATCCCAAACTGTACTGTACCTCGAACATAACGAAGTATTCTTTTAGCTGCTTTCCAATGACTTTCACGGGGGTTTTGCATAAAACGAGCAACAAGGCCAACAGCAAAGGAAAGATCAGGACGAGTATGGGTTAAATACAAGAGTTTTCCTACAAGTTGACGGTATAAGGTAGCATCAACTTCAGGAGAAGTACAAGAGACTGAAAGTTTGACTCCAGACTGAAAGGGAGAAGGGGCTGGCTTACAGTCTTCCATGTGAAAATGACGAAGAATATCACAAGCATACTTGGACTGGGAAAGGAAAATACCCTCCTTGGATTGCAAGACTTGAAGACCGAGAAAATAGTGTAAGTGTCCTAAGTCTGTCATTTCAAATTTCTTTTTAAGGCTGGACTTCACATGGTTTATAAGGTTGGGATCACTACCAGTAAGAATAAGATCATCAACATAAAGAACAAGGATGATAAGAGAGTTGCCCACTTTCTTGGTGTAGACAGTATTGTCAGAATGACACCTAGAAAAGCCAGATTCTAAAAGAAAGCTATCCATTTTGGCATACCAAGCCCGAGGAGCTTGCTTGAGGCCATAAAGGGATTTCTTAAGTCGACAAACAAGGCTGGAGTCTGTTTGTATGAAGCTAATGGGTTGTTCCATATAGATTTCTTCCTGCAAGTCCCCATGCAAGAGGGCAGATTTAACATCCATCTGATGGACTTCCCATTTTAAAGAGGCAGCAAGGGAAAGAACAAGGCAGATAGAGTTCATTTTGGCAACAGGGGAGAAGGTTTCAGTGTAGTCAATGCCTTCAACCTGTGAAAAGCCCTTAGCAACGAGACGAGCTTTATGTTTATCAACTTTCCCATCTGGTCCATACTTGGTTTTGTAAACCCATTTACATCTAACAAGTTTGCGTCCCTTTGGTAGAGGAACAAGATCCCATGTATCATTTGTCATCAATGAATGATATTCTTCATTCATAGCTGCTTCCCAATGTGGATGGCCTGAAGCTTCTGCAAAAGTGTCAGGATCATGATTTACTGGAGCTTGAGCCTGTAAAGAAGAGGCTCTTTCAAACTGAGAACGTGTACGTCATTGATCTGTAGGATCACCAGCATGATCACCTGCTGCATCCCGAGTAGCACGGACCCATCTTGGAAGTTGAGAATCCTGAGAAGGTGGGGGAGGATTATCATCCTCGCTTTCATCATCTGAAGAAGAAATGTTTTCAAAAGTAGAAGAGATAGGAAGAGGTGGCACATCCGCCGGACTAGGCTCGCAGGCCGATTTATTTTCATCAAATTTTACATCTCTTCTAATGATAACATTTTTGGACTTAAATGGAATAAGTCTATAACCTTTTACATCTTCAGAATATCCAACAAAAGTACATTTCTCACTCTTAGGTTCTAAAGCTTTATGCTTTTCATCTGGAATATGGGCCCATGCTTCACTTCCAAACACACGAAAGTGACTTACATCTGGTTTAATGGAACTCCAAGCTTCTTCTGGAGTGATATTCTCTAGAACCTTAGTAGGAGTGTGATTGATTATATAATTTGCACAATTAATTGCTTCGGCCCAAAAACTAAGACTGAGTCCTTTAGATTGCAGCATACAATTAGCCATTTCCTTTAAGGTGCGATTTTTCCTTTCAGCTACACCATTTTGTTGTGGAGTGTATGGAACAGTATGTTGCATTTGAATTCCATTTTCGGTGCAAAAGTTGATGATTGTGTTTTTAACATATTCTCCACCATTATCAGTTCTTAGCTTAAGAATTTGATGTCCAGATTGTTTTTCAACAAAGGCTTTGAAGGCCAAAAATGTGTTAAATACTTCGCTCTTGAGTTTTAAGAAGTATACCCAAGTGCGTCTGGAGAAATCATCAATGAAAGTTAAGAAGTACTTGCAGCCAGAGAATGAAGCAACAGGAAGAGGACCACATAAATCACGTGCACAAGCTATAAAGGGGTTGAGGCGTGCCAAGAGGCACGTTTGTCAAAACTGTCCCGATGATGTTTTCCGAGTACACATCCGGAACAAGCACTATCTCTGCAAGATACCATAAGAAGACCCGTCACCATATTTTCTTTACATAGATGCTAAAGGGAGCGATAGTTTAAGTGACCAAATCGCTCATGCCAAAGTTTGCTCACTTCATCATTATGAGCAACAAATACTGAAGGAAGATTTGATGACCCAAAGTTGTGAAACTTATACAACCTTGTGGAATCATCAGCAAGACTAGTAGCTAGAATCTGTTTAGGATCTTTTAGATCCTTGATTACAACATCATGAGGTGAAAATTCAAAAATTTTACCTTCACCTGAATGAGTTATCTGATAGAAAGATAGAAGGTTGCATGATAAGGTTGGAACACATAATACATCATTAAACTGACCATTGTCTAGATGAACAGTTCCAGTCCCTACAACATTAAGAGATCTATCATCACCAACATATATATTTTTGGTGTTACAATCATTTAAAGAAGAAAACATGGCTTGGTTTTTGGCCATGTGATAAGAGGCTCCAGAATCAATGAGCCACTCATGAGAATGAGAAGAAGAAGAAGATACATTTAATGCATAACCAGACTGAGATGATTGACAACGACATGCAGAAAGTGCCATTCCGGAAGTTGAAGTTGAAGTAGGCTCCACATGGATGTTATGTTTCTTCATTGCGGCTTCCAAGGCTTCCATCTTCTTAAAGCATTTAGATTCTAAGTGGCCATCTCGATTACAAAAGTTACAATGTCTATCAGTCTTCTTCCATTTGTTTTTATTGGTCTTATCATTTTGCTGAAATGATCTTTCATTTTGAGGCTGAGTTGGTTTAGGACCATTCTTTTGAGGATATGACTTCTTAGGATTCTTTGAATTTGGTTGCTGTTGGGCGGCTAACGCTTTCGTGGAAGAGTTTCCAAGATTAAGAAGACCAAGGTGTAAGAGTTTTTCTTGTTCTCTTATTAAGGAATCACAAAAGGAGTCAAAGGAAGGGGCCTTGTAGTCTTTTCCTTGACAAATGAAAGCTTCCCTTGTAGAATGGAAAGTGGAAACAAATACAGAGTAGGCTGGTCCCAACTTAGTAAGGATGGAATAAATAAGGTTACCATCTTCTTTCTTAACTTTAACACCTTCCAAGAGATATCTAAGGGTCTTGAATTTGGACAAGAAATCTTCAATGCAAGAAAAATTATTAGGATCCAAAGTAAGCAACTCATTTTCAAGTTGATGGGCTCTAATTTCATTTTTAATCCCAAAAACTTTAGCGAGTTTTTCTAATGCTTCATGAGGAGTCTCAAGTTCTGCAATGTGGAATCTAAGATCAGGAGAAATAGACATCCCTATCAAACCACGTGCTTGATCTTGTCTATTTTCCCATTTTGCAGCCTTGTCTTCATCTTTTGGTTTCTTCTCTTGGTCTGTGGCTATTCTAAAGAGACCTTTACTTCTAAGTAAATCTTCCATGTAGGCTACCCATTGGAAGTAGTTAGTGCTGTCAAGAATGACTTGGCATGGACTTTCCATTTTTTAAAAAAAATGAAGCTGAAGATGCTGAAAGTAAGTGTTCCAATGGATAGATCTCGAAAAAATAGGCGGTTTTAAAAAAAACGGCTCTGAAAAAGGCTTCCGGATGAAGACGTTATGGCTTTTGAAAAAAAATTGTTGATGTGGCCGGCAAAGTGCGCGAATGTGCGGGAATGAAAAAATCCGCCCCCACAAAATGGAGACTTGAACCCAAGACCTCTACTCTCTAAAAATAGCTTTGAACCAATTGATCTATACAAAAAATTTGAGAGAGAGAGAGAGAGAGAGAGAGGGGGGGGGGGGGCCTTGGTTTGCGTGCTTGCCTTGAGAAAGCTCTTTTTCCCTACAAAACACAAAACACAAAACCCAACACGAATACGCAAAGAAAAACGAACCTTGCGGCTCGAAGTTAGCTTTAGCCAAAAAACTAGAAATTTTTAAAAAAAATCTCAAAGTTAGCTTTAGCCGAAAAACTAATATTTTTCTCAATGTTTCTGATTTTCCGAGATCACACTAAGGTGCAGGGAAAAGAGCATACGCATGAGAAAAATCCTTCCTTTATGTTTTTGATTTGCCCAGATCGCACAGAGTCGCAGGGCAAAGAGCATACGTAGAAATGAAAGGTATAGATCCGGTTAAAAAAAGGGCTAAATAAACCGAAATCGAAATAAGCAGAGAGAAAATAACAGTAAACTGCAAAAAACACTGTATACCTCCCGATCTGAAAAATGACGCAGCTAGGGCTACCAGAAACCTTTTCGCGTGAAACGAAAGGGGTTCCTCACTGGAACAGATGCTCCGAACGCAACAGAGCAGTCCTCTCGGCCTGAAAGCAGTCAGAAATAGCAGATCTAGGAAACGACAGCCGCATGCAGTTCTACCGGCTTCAGATTTGGATCACCAACAGACGCGGCCCTCAAATAGCTCTGATACCATGTAGGAATTTACAGGGTAAGTTCCTCAGAAAGAATACCAAAAGGACACCGCTCACAACCAGATCACAGATCAATACACCAGTATTTTTGACGTGGTTAAAACCCTCAAAGAGGGAAACAGTCCACGACCTGTCCCAACGTGGGTACTACAGGCAATTTATTAATCAAAGAATGAAAATTTACATAAGCTTCTCTCATGCACGGATTACCCGAATAATGACCCTCCATGCGCTTTAAATAGAACTCATGGACCAATCGGGTGTCAAGCCATGGATCAAGTGTCAGTAATACCGAGGAGAGAGTGAACCATCGGATCACTACATATCATGACCATCAGATTGTAAGTTACAAAATGTACAACGGTAAAGAAACACACTTTACCTAACTCTATACCTAACTCTATACTAGACCAAGCTGAACTTAACTATTTCCTATGTGTCGGAATATCCTAACAAGGAACACATGAGCATAAAGACATCATGAGTTATCCTGCAAAATAGTTCACATGTTAACCATGACATAAATAAACAACAACACGCATTCTATAAGATTCATACTAATTCAAACGAAATAGTTCATAAGAATTAACGTAAGTGTAATAACATATATTGTAAACATAACAAGAATATTCCTATTATATTCACAACATATGCATGAAAACATGTCGGCTCTGATCCTTTATTAAAGTGACAGTTCAAATCATACATATACCATTGATGAACCACTAGCCCCAATAGTGGAACATGAAGTCTACACCTTCTCCTCTGAAGAAAGATACTCCCTCTATGCTACAGAGAATCCAAGGCTCTCAACAAACTCCCAAGCTCCTGATTCTAAGCTAAAAGCCTAGCAAAAATATTGGCTCCCAAAAGCCCATTACATGAGTTATGAGAAAATATTTATAACAAAAGGGATGACTATTCACTTCCCCTTGTGATGTTTGGAATCCCATAATGACTCTTCATCTTCTTTAGAAAATGAATCTTCAACTTTTTTACATTATGACTCTTCACATTCCACATTTGACACTTGGAATTTCACTTACAAATTAATTGCAAAAGAATATTACAATATACTCGTACCCATATGAGAAAAAAATGGGCAAAGCCAACTAGATAGCCTAATAAGACAAAATTCAAGCTTGAGTTTGGGGAAACTCCATCTCATGAACAACTTCGACTTATAGATTCTTGGTCACATGTTGGTGCCAAGCTTTGTATTGCGTGATGACTTCCCCAAACTTTGTGATGGGATCAGGCTGTTAGAAGACTCTAGCCTCCATGGCATTCAAGTACACTAATTTGAAACCAACCTGGATTTCCTTCTTTAGTAGGAGAATTATAGTATTGTTTTGGAGAGGGCCAACAATGTACTTCTACATATTTTTCTTGTTTACTTTGAGATCTCCCTTAGTGGTGATTTGTCTAAACCGGTCCAAGTATTCTTCAACCTCTTTCCTGGCCTGATTCCCATGTTTGGCTTTAGTGAGTGAGCTAACTGATAGGATCTTGTGTGATTTCGGCAAGAAATCCATGTTGTTTCACAATCATGCATATGAGGCCTTAATATTGACAAAGAATGAGGAAATTTGTTTGTTTCTCTCAATGATCATCCGCACTTGCATTTTGTCCAACTCTGTCTGTTGCCTTGTTTTCTTCACCAATTCGGATGGTGCCCCTTTGTATTGCATTAACCATTCATGCATGACAACAATGGATGTATGGACAAACTTAAGAGCTTTGGAATTATCCTCACACTTATACTGCATGTCGTGCAAGTGGACAACTTCCTTATGCATAGTGATAAGCTCTTCATACAAGCTCCACATAGTTTCTCCCAATGCCAATACTTCACCAAGTATGGCTACCTTAAGTTCTTCAAGATAAACTTGTGCGAAGCTGTGTTCTGAACCTCTGCTCATAGTTTTTCAACTTCTTGCTTGACATTCTACAAGTTCTATTCCAATTATTTCTTCTTGGCCATAAGATACTTCATGTTTGACTTTGTAGCTATGGCGAAGGCCAAGTTGGTTGTGGCGATGGAATTCAAATTTCTTCTAGTGCCTATCACAATCACCCTTCCTCTGATGAATGAAGAAGATGTGAGGTCATCTAGAAAATGTTTCTTCCCCTCTTGTATAATATTTTTACGAATCTTTTCATAATTCAGATTGTACGTGTCCATGACTAGAACACCATTAAGAGGAATAATTTCCTCTCCCTAGCTTGGAGCTTTCTCTACTATTGGAGGATGGTGAAATTGAATGGTGACCTATTGTGTACTTGGAATCAGATCAAAATCTTGTTTATATGGCTTTGGTTCTACCTCGATGTCTTGGATCTCGATTAAATCCTCAATCTCTTGAGCAAGCTCCTTGTCTTGCATCTATTTTCTCTCCTCCTCTATCTGTCAGTTCTGCTCTTATTCTTTGGATTTTCTTCGTGCTAATTATTCTTATTATACTCTTCACCTTTCTTCTTCTTCTTGCTTCTGCCTTTCTTCCTCCAATATCCTCTACTCTTTTTCTTCCCTCTACTTCTTTTCTACTTCATGCATCCTTTTTTGTCTTCTTCTTTCATGCTTTGGCCACTTCAAAAATGATTGGATATTCTTTCATCTTATGGCTTCGCTCTCCTCCTGGGATGTATGCAACCTTTCTCTTACCATTTTTGTGCATTGGGTTACAACTTTCTCCTGGTATTGCCTCTGGAGTGACTTCTTTCTGTGGAGTAACCCGTGATGTTCCAACTAAGCTGACTAGTTCGCAGGACTTGGAGACATTATAACAATTCTTCCATGCTTCCTCCTCAGGTTTGTGAAAGGTCCTGCTTATCCATTAATAATGAATCCTCACATAGTGGTATTTGCAAACATTCCTTGGATTATACTGTTTGAAGTCCAAATATAAGAATGTGAATTTCTCTATTGCTTCGCTTTCGATGTCTGCAACTTTTAGATTCTCGATTTCATACAATCTGATCTTCATAGTAAGAGTGATCAAGGTGAGTTATTCTTCCTATGCAAACCTACTGACAACCCTGTGGAGAGATGATACACAACTTATTACATGGCTAATATATTGGCGACATACCCCAACAAAAGATGTAGAGACTTCTGTCCGTCAAACTCTCTGAGGAAAGTGCCATCCAGTGAGGCCAACCAATATGCTATCTATGATAATACTTACATTTCCCCATGTGACATGCAAGGTGGTTCTTCCTCAAAGATCAACTTATACAACTAAATGAGGAGGTGATCAGCCATCTTTTCCATTACTCCTCTATGACTACACTCTGAAAGTAGCTTGCAATAAATATGAATAGAAGGGTCTTGTGGTGTCCAAGTCCAATTCATATAAGGGAATGCATTGCAAGCATATATTGCATCCAGTATATAGGTAGACATGCAAAATATATCTTTCTTTCCCATGGGAGGACTGAGGGAATTAGATACATGGATCCTCAGCTATTGAGCTAACATGACTGACCAATTGAATGGTCTTCCTTCATTCACAACCTAGTTCAGTAAGAATTCCCACCCTTCAGGGAAGGTCTCAGTCCTCTACTAACCATAGATTCTACAACATAGAACTATCAAGAGCTGATAAGCCCTCCTAAGATATTTTGCCTTGTAAGTGTTTGTGGGTATCTGACAGAAATTTGTTGGCTCTTTCACCGAGCTTTTGAAAATGTCCTTTGTGATAAAGTAGCTGGTGGAAATAAAGAAGTAAGAATCCATGAGAAATTACGACTCCGAAGAATGGTACATGAGATGATAATCCGTTGCCAGAAAAGAAGCAAGCCTTTATATGCTGACATTGTTGAGAATCATAGTCTTTGGATTTGTATGAGAAACTATCTAGCTCACAATGTCTGCACATGGGAAATCTGGGTAACTGCATGCAACCTTATGTAACCCTAACCTTTAGATATTGATATATAACTTCCAGTCTTCAAGGTTTTCTTTCAAGATTCTTGCTGCAAATTGTTAATTCACTTTCTTTCGTGTGATATCTGATTATTTCTCTATGTTGAGTGTCTGAGTAAACTGGGAAATTCATTGGCATACTCTCAACTACCTCCTTGGTGGTTCTTTCTGTGGTGTCCTTTGAAGCATATATCTTTGGTGCTATGATGTCAGTGACTGATGAAGAGAATTTATCAACAATTTCAATACCTGTAGGAGGAAAATGAACTCATGACAAAGATAAATTAGCTTTGGAAAATTGAATCACAAAGAAAGATCACAACAAAAACCACTAGACTGACAAGGAAAATTGCGTAATTCTTGAGGTGAAGGAGGGATACTGGATTCTTGAACTTCTCATTATGCAGTCTCAGTAGCCAGGGGAGTAGCTTGAGGCTAGAGACTGCACAACATGCATTCTTAGCCAGGGAAAACTAAGGTGGTGAATGTGTATTGCACATTATCAGTGGCCAAGGGACAGTCTTGAGCCCTTCAAATGTGAAATGTGTAGCTTGGAAATCTAGGTACTATGCATACGCAGTTGCATAGTCCAAGCTTGACGCTTTAGCCTTAGACTTGCGTAATGTCAGCTAGACAAGGAAACTGCTGGCCAAGGGAAAGACATATCTACCTCGAAACAGTGTGGGAAAATAGAAGATATGAATGATGGTGCAATTTAGAGTGTATATATGACTAATTATAGATGGGTTTTTACAAATCAAGTGAAAAATATCAACTTGCAAAATGAAAAACAAACATGCATTGAGAGTCGCCGAAACGACGATCACTAATTGGAAAAAACAAGAAAATTGATGTGACACTTGTAAAAGGAAAAAGATAGACCAAACCAACACTTTTACAAGCTAATATAAGTTACAATGCCAAAAAACATGAAAAGAAACAAGTAGAAAAATACTCATGGAAGCGAAGCGACAAAAAACGACATAGAAAGTGATAAAAGACGATAAACGAAAAACTCACCTAGAAAAGCATCGCAAACTCCACCAAACGCTGCTTAATATCCTTGGGAAGGTTGGAGCTCCAAGATCGAATGTGAAAACTAGCTCTAGGGACGTCCATTATATAGATTTAGACCGATTACTGTTTACGATGTGCATGCCTAAATTCAGGGAAAAAGTGACACTTAGCGGTATTTCAAAAACAGAAAGTTGTGTCATCCCTCTAGAAAATGTTGAAAAGTGTGCAACAAGAAATTCTTGTTGACATTGCAACAAGATGATGGAGCTTAATGAAAAGAGTCACCTTCACTAAGTGGGCCCGTAGGCAAATTATGGCGCAAGTTCTATTTTTTATCACAGTGTGGGTGATCACAGCGTGGGTGACCACAGTGTGAGTGATCACAGTGTGAGTGATCAAAGTCTATTTTTAGATTGGCTGTCAAAAATAGAAAAGTCAAATATTATTGTCTCATAATAATATTTGGACTATAAACTTGATCTTATTCTCTTGGAGCACTTCAGGATGAGCTACGGATGTGGTACATGCAGATCCCAGAAGGAAATACGTGGTTACCTATGGGATGACTAATTTTTTCATGTAGTACTTCAGTTAGAACTCAAGTGAGTTGAGTTTAGTGGACTGGAGGTGCAGTTGATGGAGTTGTGTTCAGTTTAACTTTGTTAAACTAGTTGTATTTAGTCTAACTGATCAATAGACTAGAGATGAGTTGGGTGAATTAGTTATTAATTAATTCACAAGTTATTAACTCATAATGCAACTATAGAATACATCAGTTAACTCAGTTGCATGTCAGTGCATGTTTAGTTCAGCAGGGACAGGTGTTAGAGGATCAGATTGCTATCAGTTGTGACTATAGCTGTGCATGATGATTTGCACAATCAGAGGGATTGAGTATGCCAATGGATTGGCCAATATCAAGAATTGTAGCTTGTGCTCACGTCCAACAGAGTGTGAGTGATTATTTACAAGTCAAATATGAGTTTGGTAAGCCATTCTCATCAGTTCTTGAGCAGGTATTGAGCTGTGGAGGCAGGCAAGCAGCGGGGGAGATTTGGAGATCAGATCTGAGTTGTATTCTGTGTAGCATGTGGAGATAGTACTGAGTACTTGTGAGGAGTATTGTACTATGTATTGTTACATGATTCAATCACTATAATATATAGATAGTTGGGGTTTTTAGCGAGATGCTTTCCCCGGGAAAATACTTTGTTGATATGTGTGATTGATGCTTCTATGTACGCCTGTGAATGTTTCTGCTTCTGTAAATTGATGATCAATGTAGAGGAGGTTATGTATTATGCATGTTCCGCTTATAAGTGTATAATCAGGATAATCTCTGTGAATATGTGTCATATTATTCAAAATTTCTACATGGTATCAGAGCTAGATAATTGTAGAAAAAGTTTCTACATGGTATTAGAGCTGCTTGATTTGTAGAAGAGATTTTTACAGGATATCAAGAGAGGATTGATCATCAGATCTATTATTCAGGAAGTGTTTACATTTTATTTCTTCAGGCAGAGTCTATAATCGGGCCAGGTAGCCTCTGGATTCATCCTTCTTTTGGAAGGTGAGATATCCGGTGAATGCCCATACAGTCGATCTCTGTACAAGAAATACTTTGTTCTCACGAATTCTAGATCGGAAGCAGTTGAGTTTTGCGCTGGTGGAATTCGAATTTAATTCCAAAGCAAGAGTGAAACTCAGAAACATTCAGCGTGAGAATGGAGACAGTATGCCCCAGTATCTCACGAAGTTCACTCAATGTCGGGATGAGTTGGGAAGTGTGGGGGTGACTGTCGGATGAGAATATGGTGAGTCTAGCACTCCTTGACCTTCCTAAGAGTTGGCATAGCTACCAAGACTCGTTGAATGGAAGGGAGAAACTGCCAAATTGGGAACGACCATGGTCGGATTTGATGCAGGAGGAGATCAGACGGAGCACCAGAGACAGTCTTCATCCATGCATGATGAGGAGAACTATGCCTTAGCGAGTAAGGTGAAGGAGGGGAAGGAGAAGGTTTCTCCTTTCGAATCTAGTTCTTCCAATGATGGGAAGAAGGTTAAAAAATCGAAAGTGAGATGCTTTCGTTGTCATGGAGACTTGGTGGTTGAGAGGGAGCGTATATTACCTATCAACATGCAAAGCCAGAAGAAGTCTCAGACGATTGTGGAGTAGCCACGATTGGTGCAACAGCTTTAGGAGGTTGTGGAGGAGCCACAACAGGGGAATCTGAGAGGAGATCGACTAGAGACATCTACTCATCCAGAGATCTCCAGTAGCAGGAAACTTCGAGCCAAGTGGGCTGAGGGATCGCATGTAGCCATACCTCCAGGTAGGAGGTGGGGTGATGTGGATTGATTGTCCCAAGGAGGAGGGGCAGGATCCTTGAGGTACCCAACCTCTTGGATGAGACCTTGCTACGGGAGCCCTAGATGTGTAGTAGCAGGAACTAACTGATTGGGTAGAGACAGATGCAGATGGAGCGGCAGAGAGAGCGACAGTGCAGGGAATCCCAGGATAGCGCATAGCTAGCAGGCTGCAGCAATGCGAGAGGCACAATTGTTTTGCACAGTGCTAGCTGGCACAGAGAGGTGTGCAATGGTGCGAGATGCATGGAGATGTTGCAGTAGCGCAGATGTCAAAGAGGGAGCACTTGTCAGCAGCAGGTAGAGCTTCAGCATCAAAGGGTGTTTCTATCCCAATAGGGAGGTCAGTTGGGAGGTGCAATGCGGATGCAATGCTGGGAGATAGAACCAGCAGCAGCACGGATGCAGTCAAAGATCAAAGTGACAGAGGCTAGAGCAGTCAGATACTAAAGAGCACAAAGATGTAGAGTTTCAGTCGACAGAGGCAATAGCAGTCAGAGACTTTGATGACAGAGCAAGTGGACCGGCCAGATGTGTTGCATGTAGAACATTCCAGAGTTACAGGATCGGGTTTGAGAGGAAGCCTTTCTTGTTGAGAGGGAGTGTTGAAAAGTGTGCAACAAGAACTGCTTGTTGAGATTGCAACAAGATGATGGAGCTTAGTGAAAAGAGTCGCCTTCACTAAGTGGGCCCGCAGGCAAATTATGGCGCAAGTTCTATTTTTGATCACAGTGTGGGTGATCACAGTGTGGGTGACCACAGTGTGAGTGATCACAGTGTGAGTGATCAAAGTGTATTTTTAGACTGGCTGTCAAAAATAGAAAAGTCAAATATTATTGTCTCATAATAATATTTGGACTATAAACATGATCTTATTCTCTTGGAGCAATTCAGGATGAGCTACGGATGTGGTACATGCAGATCCTAGAAGGAAATACGTGGTTACCTATGGGATGACTAATATTTTCATGCAGGACTTCAGTTAGAACTCAAGTGAGTTGAGTTTAGTGGACTGGAGGTGCAGTTGATGGAGTTGTGTTCAGTTTAACTTTGTTAAACTAGTTGTACTTAGTCTAACTAGTCAATAGACTAGAGATGAGTTGGGTGAATTAGTTATTAATTAATTCACAAGCTATTAACTCATAATGAAACTATATAATACATTAGTTAACTCAGTTGCATGTCAGTGCATGTTCAGTTCAGCAGGGACAGGTGTTAGAGGATCAGATTGCTATCAGTTGTGACTATAGTTGTGCATGATGATTTGCACAATCAGAGGGATTGAGTATGCCAATGAATTGGCCAATATCAAGAATTGTAGCTTGTGCTCACATCCAACAGAGTGTGAGTGATTATTTACAGGTCAAATATGAGTTTGGTAAGCCATTTTCATCAGTTCTTGAGCAGGTATTGAGCTGTGGAGGCAGGCAAGCAGCGGGGGAGATTTGGAGATCAGATCTGAGTTGTATTGTGTGTAGCATGTGGAGATAGTACTGAGTACTTGTGAGGAGTATTGTACTATGTATTGTTACATGATTCAATCACTATAATATACAGATAGTTGGAGTTTTTAGTGAGATGCTTTCCCCGGGAAAATACTGTGTTGATATGTGTGATTGATGCTTCTATGTACGCCTGTGAATGTTTCTGCTTCTGTAAATTGATGATCAACGTAGAGGAGGTTATGTATTATGCATGTTCCGCTTATAAGTGTATAATCAGGATAATCTCTGTGAATATGTGTCATATTATTCAAAATTTCTACAGAAACTGATTATCCACTCCATATTTTATAGGGATTCCTTTTGGTTTTTTATTTTTAATTTTTCAGGAAAACCGACCATTGACACCGATAAGGAAAATTGTGCAGTTCCCAACCACTGGGAAACTCCTTAACTCAGTGCATTGCACATTTTTTGAGTTGAATAGATGCTTTACACAATTTATGGGCTCAAGCTTGGGGTGTCATCCATAATTTCATAGTTTATGAGCTCAAGGAATACCTTCCTCTCTCAATTGCACAATTCCTATCATCAAGGCTAGCTTACCTTCTAAAATTGTGCAGTTTCTGGAGGCAAGCCCAACAATGCTGCAAGGTCAAGTTAGAAGCTTTCTTATGAGTGAAAAAGTTTAGATAAAGATCAAAACATAAGAAGTAAAGCATGAAAAGATAAGTCTTGATCGCATCATGAATATTTGACGACAATAAAAGATAAGCTCTTGTGGACATAAGGGAGGTTTCAAAATCAAAGCATGGGAAAGAAATTGGAGGGTAGTTGTAGTGGCTACAACATGCTCATATAATGATATAGGTCAATTAATAAATCTATGTATTATCCTATGATCCACATATAATGATATAGGTCAAGAAGAAAAATATTTAGGATCATAAGATAATCTCATTACATTAGAGATGGTCCACAAGTTGGCATTGGAAATTCACAATCATCCAATTCCATATCCATTGAGATTTGTAAGTAAGGACACAAAGATAATGGTAGCCAAATATTGGGATGTACAAGAATTATATTATAAAAGAAAGTGAGGTGAAGAAGCATTTGGAGCAGCTAGTGGAATAGATTCTCATTAAACCAAGTACATCACCATGTGGGTCATCGATCATCATTGTGCCAAAGAAGGATGGGACTTGGTAGATGTGTATAGATTACACTACGCTAAATAAAGGCACACTCAAGAACTAGTACACCATAGCTAGTATTGATGATCTGCTAAACTAGTTGCAACATGCGAGATGCTTCACCAAGCTAGACTTAAAGTCTGGATATTAACACATTTGAGTCAAAGAATAAGGCACTTGGAAGAATACCTTCAAAACCAAGAAAGGTTCATATGAGTGATTAGTCATGTTGTTTGGCCTATGCAATGTGCCAACTACATTTATGAGGTTAACGAATGATATATTATTCCCTTTAATAGATTTAATTATTTGGATGGTATTATAGTATACAATTCTACTTTGGAGGATCACATCTCACATTTGATGTGGGTGCTAGAGACAGTAAAGAAGCATTATTTATTGAACAATCTCAGGAAGTGTGAGTTTGCAAAAAAAACTTCGGTGTAGCTAGGGTATGCAATAGGTGGAGGAGAGATGAGGAGAGATATTGCTAAGATGGAGGCCATCGTTAAGTGGTAAATTCCTTTTGAGTTTAGTCTTGTAGTATCCACAGTAATAACCATATTTGTCAATGTTTCAAATCCCAACAGGGATCCATCATCAAGACAATTTTGAATGATGATAGAAGAAGAGCTTAGTGATAGGATAAATAGTTATAAGATAATTTGATTTAAGGAGATGAAGGTCGGCTATTAATTAAAATTTTTATTTTATTTTTTACTTTTTTATAATAATTATTAACAATATTAAAAGTTTTTATTATAATCTTTTAATAAATTGTGTTTTATTTTTATTTTTATTAATAGATTTTATATTAGATGAATACGGTAATTAATTAGTTAATTATTTGAATAGATTTTATATCATTAAATTTTTTAATTATTATATCATTAGGGGACTTTTGAAGTCTAAAATGGGTCTCCTAAGAAAAATGTACAACCAAAATAATTTTTATAAGAACCAAGAGGATTCAAGGTGATGATGTCAACCATGGGGGATGATTCACCAGTTTTGGAGTAAAAAAGTAAAACAATTAAAAAATGATAAAATAATAAAACTAATTTTTCAACTCGTATTTTCAACTTATCTCCCTAAGGTTTTACACAAATTTCGACCAGGAGTACTCATTGGATGCAAAATTTAATTCCCCATCTAAGGAGTGCCCATACTGCATATTTTTTATGGACCCTGCTACACGAAAAATGAGAAATACATGAAACAATGTGATTGCAATCACGGTTGTCATGTATTTTTTATTTTTTGTGTAATAGGGTCCATCAAAAGTATGTAACATGGGTACTCCTTGGATGAGGAATCAAATTATGCATCCAATGAGTGTTTCCGCTCAAAATTTGAGTAAACCCATAGGGCGATAAGTTGAAAAAATAGTTTTTTCTCTTTTCCCTTTAAAATTTGATGATGTAATCTAATCTTATTTTATTATTTCCATTATTATTTTATTATTTCCTTAGGAAGCCCATTTTACACCTCAAAATTCCCCCTATGCTTAAATTAGGTTGGTTATTAATTAAAAAAAATTAATTTTAATTTTAATTTATAATAATTATTAAGAGTGTTAAAAGCTTTTATTATAATCTTTTAGTAAATTGTTAGTTAATAAATTAAATAGATTTTATATAATTAATTTTTTTTCCAATTCTTATATCTTAAATCTAAAAGAACTTAATTAGTTAATTAATTAATTGATTAATAGATAATATAATAATAATCAAATACTAATTATTATTGTAACTATTAATATTATTATTATAATTAGATAATAATTATTTCTATTCTATTTTATAATATAAGATAAATTGTATTTATTTTTATTATTTTTGGTATTAACAATAGATTTTAATACTCTGATAAATAATAATATAACGAATTTCATATTAGATTAATATTCTTTTATCTAATTGGAATAATTAATTATTTAATTAATTGAGTAGAAATTATGATAATTAGAACTAACTCTTATTATATCTTAATTCCAAAATAGATGATTGATTAATAAACTAATTGATCAATTATAATAATAATTAAAAACTAATTATTATTATAAATAATTAATAATCATTATTATTATTATTATAAATATTTATTATTATTATTATTATTTATAATCAAATAATAATTATTATTATAAATACTCAATAATAATAATTATTTTTATTTTTATTAATAATATAAGATTAGATAGTTATAAGGATAGGAGAGGAAAACAACTACTTGATTACCTGAGATGTTTTGGCGCTCCTAATCCCTCTGATTAAAGGAAGCCAACTTCCACTGATCTCGATACCATTGTCCCTATTGAGATTCTATAGATGTTTTATAATTTCAAGAGCCTCCCTAATCTCCCGTCTCTGATATTATTCTTCTCTTGTGATAATTGAGGTGCTCTCCAAACAAACTTGGTGCTTTATTTTTGAGGAATGCTCCGCAAGGGCCGAAGTACGAGACCTTCCATTCTAAATATCTGTTCCATGTTCTTTTAGTCTCTTTTTGCAAACAACGACATGTTTCACCAATGCAGCTTTTTCCACAAGAACAAACAATTTTATAAACTCCCTTGAGTTGATGTCTATCTATATCATCCTTGACAGACCTCATACCATGTTTAATTGTTCTAGGTGCTGAGAATTGTGTGACTATGTCTTTCCTTCCCAAGATTTTGGCAATCTTATCTGTCACCCCTTGAATATATGGTAGGAAAACTCTACCACACTGAGGTAGGTCTTGGGCCTTAGGCTCCTTAGATAATACCCCCTTTCTGCTCTATCTATGGCTTTCTTAATTTCTTTTTCTTTATAGCCTATACTCTTAAAGACCGAAAATATATGTTCCCTCTCTTCCTTGAGATGTTCAAAGTCAAAAATTCGAAAGGCCCTAATGACAAGAGTGTTAAGAACACCAAACTTCGGGGATGGGTGATTGTAGGATTCAACGTGGAGGTAGCTTTCTATGTGAGTTGACTTCCTAAAAACTCTATGTCCTAAAGAGATGTCCCCCTTCCTAATGATAAGAACATCTAAGAATGGGATACTATTGTTTTCCTCTAGCTCCATAGTAAATTTTATTTCAGGAGAGATAGAGTTCAGGTGCATAAAAAACTTTTCAAACTCTATCCTACCATGAATCCATTTTAGGTTGGTATCATCGACGAATCATTTCCACCAAGCTGGCCTCAAAGGGTATGATTCAAGGACTTTCTTTTCAAAGTATTCCATGTATAATTTGGCCACAATTGGCGAGAGGGGTGATCCCATTGCGACCCCAAATGTCTGCTCGTAATATCCTCCCTGGAATGTGAAAACGGTTGACTACAAACAAATCTCAGCAAGTTTTGCAGTTTTTGGGTTAGTAACATCCTTTATAACCTAAATAGCTTCATCCAAGGTAATCTTGGTCAATAAGGATACCACGTCAAAACTTACCAGTATGTCATCCTCTTCTACCCTCTCATTTTCGATAAGATTCACAAAATCATGGGATTCCTTGATAAAAGAATCAGTATTCCCAACAAGAGGCCTAAGGATATTCGCAACATACTTAGCGAGTTCATAGGTTGGGGAACCAATAGTATTAACTATTGGTCTAAGAGGAACCCCTTCCTTGTGGTTCTTGCGCAACCCAAAAATTCCTGGGATGGTTTCACAAGAAGGAGTTAATCTCTTCTTTAATTTTTCATCAAGATTGGAATCTGAAATTGCCTTCTTGACCTCTCTCATAATCTTAGGAATGGGATTAGTGTTAAGCTTCTTATAACTTCCACAATTGAGGTGTTCATTCATTTTACAAATATAGTCTTCCTTATCTAGGATTAGCGCTGCCCCTCCCTTATCTTCCTTAAGAACCACAATTTTGTCATTATTTCGTAGGGACCTAAAGGAAATTTTCTCTTCCTTACTTAAATTACTCTTGGGAGCTCTAGCCTTCCTCATTATGAGGGAAAATTCTTGTCTTAATGCCTTCTTATCTTCCAAAGAGAGGTTATTTATCCCATCCTCTATGCCACAAATCATATTCTCAACAGGGATGCTCCTTGGAGCAACTGCAAACCTTAAACCTTTGTTGAGAACAATAATAACTTCTGGGCCTAATTCCTGAGAAGACAAATTAACCACCTCTCTTCTGGGAATTATTTGGGAGGATAAGATGGAACCTAGGTTATTGAATCCTGATGATAAATTCATACTAATACTTTTGTGTTCATGAGTTTTGTTGGGGTAGCACAGTACTTGAGAAATTTCATAGCCTCATTTTCAATAGTTGTAGCACAACTCCACATCATAACATTGAGTGGCAAAGATTTCTAGTGGGGAAAGGGTTAGCGGAATGCCTTTGAGGAGTTAAGGAAAAATATTAGTTAAGAATTGAATTTTACATTACCAAACTTCTAGTAACCATTCAAAGTGGAGACAAATGGAATTGGATATGCTATGGGAGTGGTCTTGATGTAGGGAGGAAGCCTTGCATGCTACCATTCTGAAGTATTTCATAGGGTAGTTCTTAACTGCCCTACCTACGACAAGGAGCTCTATGAAATGGTGCAAGATTTGAAGAAGTGGAAACATTGTCTAATGCAAAAGGAGATGGTAATCCACATAGATCACTTGCCACTACGATACGTGCATGCCCAAGGTAAGCTACAATAAACCAAGAATTGTAGGTGGGTGTTATTTTTGCAATAATTTCATTTAGTGATATAGTACAAGAAGGCTAACAAAAAAAAATTGGATGACATGATTTCAAGTCGACCCACATCAAATATCATAGGTTTGGTAACTTTGATGCTCATGGATCATTCACCCGTGATGCATATAGAGAGGAATATTCATAGGATGACGACTTAGGTGCATGATGATAACAAAAAATTTGAATTCCATCTCGAAGAAGAGTTACATTACATGTTGGATAATTTATGTGTTCCTAAATGTGAGTGGCACAGTTGATTAGAGAGGCACACACCTCCAAGGTTGTAGGGCACTTTGGTGTAGGGAAGACAATGGTTAGCTTGTAGAGGTATGTGTATTGGTCAAAGATGCAAGAACATGTAGCTAGGTTCATAAAAGCATGCATGATTTGTTGTACCAATGAGCCTAGTAATAGGAAATAGGGTCGTATTAAGAAAATAAAGGCTCTGTGATATGGTTAATAATAGGGTCCTTGTATGGTTACAATTGAATAAGGAGAGGCTAAAGGGTCTTGGTAAGAAAATCAAGGCTCTACAATATGGTCCCTTTGAGATACTAGAAAAAGTTGTATTAAATTTATATAGACTCTATCTACTACCATACATGTGAATTTACTCAGTGGTGAATGTAAAGAATCTAAAACTCTATGAGCCTTCCATTCTAAATCAAGAAGAGGAATAGATTCTACCTTGTATTGAGGATTTGGCACCACATGCTCAAGAAAAGTTGAGAGATGATACAATTTTGTAAAAGAGGTCCTTAAATATAAGAGAGAGGTAGCATGACCTTTGGTATATTGGGTTGAAATGATGGAATCTAAGAAGAACTAATTGGTACATCCAAGAGAAGCTGGAGGGAAAATTTCCTCACCTCATTAAGTATACGATTTTTGGGACCAAAAGCCTCCAAAAGTAGGGAGGTGTGATCTATATTGGATTATTATATTTTATGTCATCCATCTTGAAGCTTTCAGAGTGGAAAAAGTGGAAGAATAAGCTAACATGATAGTTTTTATAGATGGGACCCAATTTTGCGAATTCGGGTTTGAAACCCTTCAAGAGAAATTTGAGGCATCAAATGGATTTTTTGGGGGGTAAAATTTTATAAAATAAGGGGAAAAATTTGTGTGTTATTCTACACATAGATACCTTTCCAACGACACAAAAATAACCTCAATAGGAGTCCGCAGTCAAAAGATATGCCACTCGGAAGTTGACCTTCTTATTTTGATTGCTATAATTAGAGAGGATGACATGTCAGCCTCCATTACTCGTGGAAAATTGGCTAGCCACATGATTATAATGAAGAATACTCTATCATAGAGAATATTCTATCTCTAGTTAAGAGTTGAATGAGTTAAACCTAACCAATAATAGGATATCAAGTTGTGTTATAACTAGGCCACTAGGAGGAGAAGGGGTTCCATTCTATTCGATAACTTTTGTTTCATAGATGAGAAAACTAGCCAAGAGTAGACATGGAGAGAGAAAACATAGAGGATTCATGCACTGTAGTAGCACACGAGACACATGCCACACTTATTTGTACTTGCATCCATTTTCCATTTAGATAAAGAGAGCAAAGTAGCCTTAACTTATAGTTTGGTTTTGTCTGGAAAGGTGTCCTAGGTTATGTCTTGTGTTCACTTGTGATTTTTGCATTTTATTTCATTATTCTCTATTTTTTGTATATTTATCTATTGCATGCATAATCATAATGAAATAAATGAGGAATCTAGAAATCAAACACAAAATTAACCCATGTAGTGTAGATTTCATATTTTAAACATAATTTTGTCAGATCTGTTATGATGAGTTGTCTAGTGGAATATTCATAGTATTTAATGGATCAAATTGAGTCCTTGAAGAAAGAAGGGAATATGAATAATAATTTAAAGACCATGAGTTTTTAGTGGTTTATTCAATCTAATAGATAAGTTAATTGATTAATACTTGCATGAGATACTAGTATTAGCTAAGGAAATATGAATAAGACTTTAAAGAAAATGCGATTTTAGTTGATTGTTCAATCTAGTAGATAAGTTAACTAACTAGTATTGGAGTGAAATACTTGTATTGACTTATTTCCTAATACCAAATGAATAAAAAGTAATATTCTCTTTTGAAACTACTTATCAAAACAAGAATTTAGTTACACCTTACTATGAAGAAGAGGAAAAATCTAGAGAAATGAAAGAGGGTATAGAGTTAGGGTGGGATTTGTTTAGGTTACAACCAAAGGTTGTATTCTCATGAAGTGAATTATTGTAAGTAAATTGGCTCAAAAATATATTCCGCCTTCTTATTCAGGAACCATTTTCATTTTTTTCGATTTCCAACTTGATGGTTGTCACTATAGTTAATGCCTCATTTGTAGTGTTTAGCAATGCAACACTTTGCTTAGCCTTCTTCCTCACTATATATGGCTCTTAACTCGTATCCTCTCATCTTCCTCTAGAACTAAAGAGGTTGATAAAAAGAGTTGTATCACTTGTTAAGTAAAACTAAGTGTATATGGGGATACATTGGTTATGAGGCATGTCTCTGGTAGAAGATAAATTGGTGAATTTGCAAGAACCTCCATGATATTCAAAAATTAATTTGTTCCAAGAGATAACACAACAACTTCTAAAATCCTTAGTCTAGTTGTTAACTTTGACACAATCGAAACTATAAGTAACATCACTTATAATTGCTTGTATTGCAAATGCGATTCCATTATCTAGAGGAACATTGATTACATGTAGAAGAAAATTTATTAATTAATGACATTCCTCAGGTTTGCATTCCACCATTTTTCTACAACTTGTAGTTCAAGATGTAATTGATTTGTAAAATATTATCATCAATGAATACTTGTAGAATTAATATAAAATTTAGATAATTAATTTCCATTCCATGAAATCTTTTTTTTTTGGATTGTTTGCCTATTTTTAATAAATCATTGATAACATAATAGGCATTGTTGAATAGAAATGATAACCTTGTTAAGGAAAAACTTATTGTATAGTTGGTTCATGAATTATTTGAGCCAAATTATGAGGAAATCAACTTAAAAAAATCACATATGAACATTGGAATGGAAAGAGGTACAATCAAAACTGATGCATTTGATTATTTTTTTGTGCATATAACGTTGGATGTTTCAAACCATACCTTATATTCTTTAATTATACTACATGTTGCTTCATAGTTGTATTGTCATGGATGCCTCTTGGAAGGATGGTCAATATTCACATCCATTTAAGTTATGGGGAAAATGAATAAGTGTAAAAGATCTATGTTATGTATATAGCACAAATATTGACCACTTGTAATATATAAAATCAATCCCATCAATAAGTAGTCTTTTTAGACAATTTTCTAAATATGATCATGCTTAGAAGACCAGAGGTCGTGTTTGTGATCTTTCCCATTTTCCCGACTTCAAACCCTCTAGCTATCATGATGTAAACAACAAAAATATTGATACAAATATGGGTTCAATTATTATCCATTGAAAACCATCATGTAAGTTCCATACATTGCTTCCTTATGAGTTCATGTCTTCATAAAAATTTATTCATCCCATACAATTGCAAGTGATATTGCATGGGATTTTTCTACAGATTGACTATTGGAAATCATCAAGTAATATTAATACTTTTTTGATTATAAGTTTATGTTCTTGTAATAATTTATGCAATCCATGTTGTTACAGGTTTGATTTGTTTGAATTCTATCCCTATTAATAAGAAAAAAAATAAAAAAATAAGAATGGAATGAAGATCAAGGCATAAAGATAAAATTACTACAACTATATTAAATTTGTTAAAGTAAATAACTTAGTAAATCAAAGTTAAAAATGATCTAAGCATATCACAGACGATACAATACTAAAAATCTAAAATTACTCTAAATAATGCACATTTATTCTATAACTCAAATATGCTACCAATTTTTTAAACCCCAAATAAAAAATATAAACTTAAAAATTCCATAGCATATGAATCATATCAAATATTTGAATCATTATCAAAACTACCGTTTGAATCATTATCAAATCTATCATTACCAAAATTATTGTCAAAACTATCATTACCAAAACTAATGGCTAAAATAAGTTATATCATCTCAAATCTCTATAAAGTCTATGAAATTAGATTTTGGAAAAATTGAAATCTCTTTATAATTGAAATTGGAAAAATTAAATGAGTAGAAAATTAACCCTAAAATTTCAATAGTCAAATTGACTACTAAAATTCTTCTCACAATAAACCAGAATTAATTCTCAAAAATAAATATGAATTAATCAAAACAATGAAAGGGGATAGAATCTCGCCATCTTCATGTGACCATAATCCCATCTCCACAAACAACTAAAAGAGGATAGTCCTCCTTAGGGACGTTAATATTATTTAGTTAAAACATTTAGAGAGTATATGAAATATATTAGGAAGTATTTGGTTGGTTTGGGGGTAATGTCCAGAGAGGTTTTGATCCAAATTGGATCCATGAAAAATAGTCAAAAGAACCATGGTTGTACCAGGTCAGGACAAACTTCCAAGAATTGAGAGCAGTGATAAAAAAACACCTCTAGAATAGTGGTAGTTAGTAGCCAGCATGGAACGATGAGGACCTCGATCAAAGAGCGCTGACCGAGGCCCATGGAGACTGCGCGGGAGGCGAAACTAGCCCATGGGGAGCCCGAATTAGGAAACAGAGGGAGTTTTGAATGCACGATTAGCATGCTGGTCAAAAACCCTCAAAAGGGGAAGGCCCTTAACTCTTGGTCACATGGAGGGCCAGGAAAACCGTGGGACAAAAGGATAAAAGCTAAAAGGCAGGACCCGCTTCGAAATCGGCGGCATTGATTGGGGGCCTCGTTGGGCAGTAAGAAGTTTTGGTGAAAGCAGAGCAATTCCACTCAACGTCCAACACATGGCAAGAGGAGGAGAGAGAAAACCGTCGCTCTATCGCACGCTAACAGTCGAGAAAGTCAACCGCGTAAAGTGAGCGGATGACGTTGGATCTGGGGAATCTAGATCTGATGGTTGACATCGTGCCTGAGGGTAAGACCAAATTTAGCAAGGGAATAAGCCATGATTTAGAAGAATTTGACGTCCGATTTGACTATCAAGGTGGCAGAAGACTCATCCCACTATGAAACAGAATAACCGAACCAACGAAGTGAGTTGGTGCAGCTATAGGAGGACATGTGGCCACCCTTGTGAGCTTGATCAGGATACCGAACAGGGAACTCGAAGCGATGCTGTAGCAGGCGATCCGACAAGAAGTGGAAGAGGAATCAAATAGCCATGGGAACGAATGGCTTTAAATCCATGCACAGGTAAAGAAGAAGGAGGAGAACCCCAAGAGGAGGACAAAAACAGAAAAAGGAAGAAGACAGAGAAAGACCAAGGAAAGACAGTGAAGCAAAAGTAGAATAGAAGACAGAGGGCCGAGCTGACCGAATGCAACATCGAGCACCAGAGAGCTTGAGGGATTCAAGCCATCCCAGAGAGGATCTGTCTGAACTGAGCGCCACATCGGGCTCTTTCCATTACAGACCAAAAAGGTCACAGATTTGGTAAGGAAAAGAGTCTATGTACTCTAGTGGCTTAGGAATCCAAGAACCACCCTCCCAAGCAAATTTTGTTTCAGGAGACTCACATTGAGTTCCTTCATTGTAATTCTCTGCTTTAAGACACAATAAAAGAAGGCCACCACTGAGAGCTGGACCAAAGATGTATCCCTACAGAATAGGGTGAACTCCTTATTAAATTCTTGTGTTCTTATAATTGCTTACTGTATTTCTCTGTTGTTTTCCATTTGAAGTGTCTATGTATTTGCAATCTGATTGATCCATTGCCTAAACAACATGGACACACACTATCACATGATTCTGTAATACCTTCATTTATTAAATGTTTAACTGAGATCATTCATAGGGTGATTATCAGATCAAGTGGTATCATAGCTTTAGGCTGTAAGGTTAGACAAGCTTGTGTTGGTTTAATTGTTGAATGCTCACTAGATCAAAGCTCAAATTAGAAGAAGGAGAGTTGGTGGAAACTAATCCTGAAATTGGGATAGTCTATCCTCGGAGGACAATGTCAAAATAAGGTTCTGTAGGGCTAGACCCTCAATTCATAGAAAACTTCCTAGCCATAAAGTCTGTGGTGGAAGAAATGTATAGGGACTTTAGAAAAGATAAGGCTGAAGATTCATCAAGTTCTAAACAAGACAAAGAAGAAGATGAGTGCCTCTTCCATGACCAATCCAAGGGAAAAGGGAAAGAGGAAAGCTTTCTCACCCTCCTAATAGCCCCGTGCATAATAAGAAAGCATCCTTAATCAAACTAGATGTTAAATTTGATTTGCCTATATATGATGGAGAGCTAAATGCTCGAAAGTTTGACAATCGAATTAGACAAATTGATGTGTATTGCAGAGTACAGAGCATTGACTCAAACAAGAGTAAGATTCAGCTGGCAAGCCTATGCCTAGGAGGCACTGCCTTGGTTTGGTGTGAAGGAAGGACCCAAGCTGATATGTAAAGACATGGTAAGACTATCTCTGTCTAGAGTGATTATGTTTCTACAATCAAGAAGCAATTCTATCCATTGGCCTACATGTAACAAGCCATAATGAGTTGGCAAACTCTTTGGCAGTTGAAACGGCAAAGTGTGCAAGGGCACACTCAAGAATTTAGAAAGAGAGCATTGATTCTAGGGATCTCACGAGACTCACCAGAAACTCTTTTGAAGTACACTGGTGGTCTACACAGCTACCTGAGGTATACCATCCTCATGTTTAATCCTACTAGTATAGATGAGGTATCTATACAAGCTACTCATCTAGAAGCTAGAGGAAAGAATGGAAATCCAGAAGTTGGGGGACCATCCCAACCCACTGCAAGCAAGAGCAAGGAGAAAAGAAAGCAAAAGTGGAAAGCAAGGAAGGCTAACACTACACAGAAAAGCAAAGCTTCATGCACTCACTATAAAATGGATGGTCATGATGATGAGCATTGCTAGATTCTGCATCCAGAGCTGAGACCTAAGGAGTCCGAGGGCAAGAAGAAGAATATTATTGCAGCTATTCAAAAAGATTTTGGGTTGGACCCGGGAGATGAAACAACTATTGTAACCACAGGTATAAAAGGTAAGAATTCTAAAACATCTACTAGTAATTCTACTCAATCTGTTATTGATGAAGAAAATGAGAGAAAATGACATGAGCTTTTCCATATTCGAGTTGTTTCCAAATATCAAAAGATTGATACTTTGTTTGATAGTGCTCACAAGTAAATCTAATTTCTGAAGCAATTGTAAAGAAATTGGGATTAGCAACCACACCTCATAAGAAAATGTACCCATTAGGATGGTTGAATGATAAAGCACAACTATAAGTGACTAGACAGTGCAAACTCAAGTTTTCTTTTGGGTCAGCATTTGTAGATGAGGCTGAGTTAGACATAATTCCTTTGGACATATGTGGAATTGTTTTAGGGAGTCCTTACTTGTATGATAGAAAGGCTATTTTCTATAGAGCTGAGAACAAGTATCTACTTGTTAAAGATGGAATCGAATACTTTGTAAGAGCTCATAAGCTCAAGAATAATTATACTCTCATAAACTCAGGGCAGATGAAAAGAATGATAAATTCATGCAAACAATTCTTACTAATGGTTGTAAAGGAAAAGAAACCTGATAAAACCAATGTATTTGAGGGCTATAATGCTGAACAACAAGCTAATATAGAAAAGGTTGTGTCAGAATATGATATATTGTTTCAGGAACTTAAATGTTTGCCACCCAAAAAGGAAATAGTACATGATATTAGTTTGTAGCAAGATGTTCCATTGCCTAACATTGGAATGTGCAGGTTGTCTGCCTTAGAGAATGTTGAAATCAAGAAGCAGGTGCAGGAGTTGCTCGAGAAGGGATTCATCAGGCCTAGCACATCACCATGTGGGTCACCAATCATTTTGGTGAGGAAGAAAGATGGCTCATGGGGAATTTGTATTGATTATCGAGCACTGAATAAGATAACAATAAAAAATCATTATCCCCTTCCTCGCATAGATGATCTTTTAGATCAGTTGAAGGAAGTTGTTTATTTCACCAAGCTAGACTTGCATAGTGGATACCATCAGGTCAGAGTTGTAGATCAAGATGCATGGAAGACTACTTTCAAAACAAAGCAGGGATTGTATGAGTGGCTGGTTATGCCTTTTGGTTTGACCAATGCTCATGCTACTTTCATGAGATTAATGAATGATGTACTCAGAACTTTTATTGATGATTTTGTTATTGTGTATCTGGATGACATTATGATTTTTAGTAAAACGTGGGAAGAACATTTAAAGCATGTTAAGCAGACATTATATGTTTTGAAAAGAGAAAAACTTTATGTTAAACTCTCAAAATGTGAATTGGGCAAAACATCTCTAAATTATTTGGGTCATATACTAGGGGGTGGTGAATTGGAAATAGATCCCTCTAAAGTGGCAGTCATTGTAAACTGGCCTAAACCCAAGTCTGCTACAAAAGTGAGAAGCTTCTTAGGAGCAACACAATATTGGAGGAAGTTCATTTCTAACTTTTCCTCAATTGTAGCTCCCTTACATTCTTTAACAGGATTGAACAAGGTGTTTCAGTAGGGAGGAAAACATCAGAAATCCTTTGACACCTTGAAAGAAAAGATTAGTACAGCCCCTGTACTAGCACTGCCTGATCTATAAAGCCCATTCGAGATCCAAACTGATGCCAATGACTATGCCATGGGAGCAGTGTTTACATAGCATGGTAAACCCATATGTTATCATTTTGAGACTTTTAATCCTGCAGTAGTTAACTATCCTACATATGATAAAGAATTGTATGCATTAGTTCAGAGTGTGAAAAAGTGGAAACATCACTTAATGGGCAAAGAGATAGTAATACATACTGATCATCAACCACTTCAATATCTACACTCCAAAACTAGGTTGCAACAATCAAGATGCTACAGATGGATGGGTTTTCTACAACAGTTTCATTTAGTCATCAGATATAAAAAGGGAATACATAACACAGTTGCAAAGATGTTATCTAGACCCATTATAAATGCATCTACTATACTTAAGCATGATTTTGTGCTACATGAAAGCTACATTGTACAATATGCTCAAGATATAGACTTTAGAGATGTATATGCAACTTTGAGTCAAGGAAAAATAGTAGAAGAATTGGATTATCATGTGAAGGACCGACTCTTATATCATTGTGGGAAACTCTGCATTCCACAAACTGAGAGAGTAAAGATAATTAGGGAAGCACACACTTCTCTAATATCAGGTCACTTTGGGGTAAGTAAAACAGTTGCACAGCTACAAAGATTTTGTTATTGGCCAAAAATGAATGAGACAATTTCTAGATATGTAAGAGGGTGTGCTATGTTTGCTAAAAGCAAGCCCGGTAACAGAAAACTAGGCTTGTACACTCCATTGCCAGCTCCTTCTCACCCTTGGGAAAGTGTTTCCATGGATTTCATTGGAGGACTGCCTAAATCTAGGAAAGGTCATGATTATCTATATGTTGTTGTGGATAGGTTTAGCAAAATGTGTATTTGGATACTTTGTAATAAACAAATTATAGTTGAACAAATTGCAAAATTGTTCTTTGAACATGTATGGGTTCATTTTGGATTACCCACTTCTATTGTATCGGATCGAGACAGCCGATTTGTGGGGAAGTTTTGGTCAAGTTTGTGGGAATTGATGGACACCAAACTGAAGAAAAGCACAAATTTTCATCCACAAACTGATGGACAGACAGAAGTATTTAAAAAAACAGTGATCCAGTTACTGAGAGGATATTGCAGCAAGCATCCTAAGCTTTGGGATGAACATTTGTTTTATTTGCAGCATGCTTGCAATAGAGCAAAACATTCTTCTACACATAGATATCCTTTTGAGACCTGTTTTGGTTTCACACCAAGGTCTCCTTTGGATTTTGTCCTTGGTAAAGATACCATGGTTGATGGACACAATGATGTGGACAGGGAAACTAGGTTCAAATAGATCCAGGAGATCCACCAGGTAGTACAGGAATAGCTGGAAAAGAGCCAAGCCAAATACAAGGCTAGGCATGACAAGCATCAGATGGAGCATAGTTTTCAAGTTGGTGACCAGGTCTGGTTCTATATCAGCAAGGATAGGATGCAAGGTGAGGGTAAAAAGCTAAAGTGTATGAGGTATGGACCCTTTAGGATACTTGAGAAGATTTGTGAAAATGCTTTTCACCTTGATCTACTAGCTTACATGCACATCTACTCAGTCGTAAATGCAGATTTCTTGAGATTGTTTGAGCCTTCAATGATTGAGGACCCTGAAGAATAGAGTCAACTACCTTTTATCAATGACCTACTACCTGAATATCTTAATGAACTGCAGGAAGTGCTTCAGGGAAAACTAGTGTCGATTTGAACTGCTGGTCCCACTAAGACGGGTAGCTATCTTAGAAACAAACAATGAAAGCTTTTAAAGAGTTCCTTTAAGTGTGATAGATGGAAGAGAAGAAAAGATGACGAACCTGGATCTTTCACTTTGATCCTAGCTTGATTTATCCTTCTCTTGATAGAATTTTCCACTTCTCTCCTACTTGTCCCGCTTCAAAATGTACCTATAGAGTCAAAGTAATAGCAAACTATCAAAGCATCTCTATCCAAAACATCATAAACAATGCAGAATCAGAAACACACTGACCATACAATTGCATTCATAAACAATAAGATTCACAAATACATGATCATATGGATGAAAACTCAAAGAAATTTATTAATAGTAATGTAAGAGAGGATTACAACCCAACTGTTTGATCCAGCGTCATCCTCCCAGTTGTAGAAGCCCTCTTCACTGCATGAACAAGCAAATCACCCAACAATGCAATGTATCTTCTCACCAACAAACCAACAAAACTTCCTTACAAAATACAAAATTCCAGCCTCTAGATCTCTCAGATGAGGGATCCATTTATATATGTCTTGCAAGGGTGTGAGTCAACTCTAGGTTTTTGATTAGTGTCATTCCACTGATAGTTCTTGGTTCCACTAGGAGATTTCATGATCTCTTACTCATTCCTGGGTGACTTCAGAGAGGCAAGTGTCACAGGAGATGTTTTTGGAAGATTCCATGATCATCCACCTTGCAAACTGTCTCTGCCATTTGTCTATTCTCACTCATTGCACCCCGCAGAAGACCATTTCAGTATGCATCACGCCTAGCCAGCTTGGTGGTTAGTATGCATCGCACCTTGCCCATAGAGCAATCTATATGGTCCAGTTTTGGCCAGTTATGAGTACTTTTTTAGGTGGAACTTCTAGGAAATGATGTAATCCGCTGACCATGATCCTTTAAGGTATGAAACAACACTTTTAGGGACTTAAGGAGCCCTTAGTTTATGGACATACGAGTTTGGGGTTTGAGTGCCCAGATATGTCTATAACAGCTGCCCCCCTAAAGCATGAGGTTGTAAATCTTCTGATGTGGGTGAAATGCTCTATTCATGAGGATCCGAGGTATTCGTACTGGAAGGTGACATGTATAAGATACAATACAATACATCATCATCGTATTATTTTCATGATCTAGCTGAGGCGGGAATTCCCACGCTCAGCTTTATAAATTCATTTTCATGTACATAGGACAAACAATCGTTTGCTTTTGCAAACTGGTGATTCTTCGCATGAAGAGTCACCTTCCATGGCTTAGATGACTATCTGTGCAGCTTATGTGTACAATTGATGTCTTTATTTTCGGGAATGTATCGCAGCCCAGATGGATGAAACTAGATCCGGGGTCTTCAAAACTCATCCAATCTTTGCCCAATGTACAAGTCGATCCATGTGAAAGGATGTTCTGAAGTCAAACATGGAAAGACATTGCCTGATTACCAGCCAATGATGTTAGCTGCTAACAGACGCAAAAGGAGTCACCGATAATGATGATGACCCTCAAGGTACTACAGTACAATTCACATGGTGTGAATATATGAGTCGATGTTGAACACCACGCAAAGTCTTTCGGTCGAAGGTCATTGATGTAAACCTATCGCCAGAAGTGAGAAACTTTCCATTGAGACCTGCAAGCTTCAAAGTACTGAAAGGGTTGTTTCTAAGTAAACTTCATGGATAATGAGCTGATGTCGACAAGAAGTGACCTGTTGTAGCAGGGCCTTGATGTATCCCATGTCTACGATGCGAAATGGAGCAAGTGATTTTTTTGGAGGTGAAAACGATATGATGATATAAGGTTTAGGAATGGCGGCTATGAAAAATGAAGCGTGGATGTAATGTAGTGGATGAGATGTTTGCTGGATGGTGAATTCTCTGAATGACTTCTCTTGAACATATTGGCAACACTGATATGGACTGGTAGTGTTAACCCTATGGGTTGCATGGCACACTAATGGTGACGGTGAACAGAAAAATCCAACCCAACTCAATCATGGTGATGGAGTGAAAGTGTCATGTTCAAGAGCAACCTACTACCAATAAAGTTCTTCAAGTTTTCTTCCCATTTTTCCCCAGTCATTGCTGACCAATACCTCTTTATTTTTGACAATCTTGAGGAGGATAAAATATGCTTGGTCTATAATTTTCCCTTCGGGAAAACCTGTCTCTTTGTGTTTAGAAAGCCCAGTGTTAGTGAGACTCATTCTTGTCTAGGTGGACATGTTTGTCGCTAATGTTTTAACGAGTTTAACAACAAAGATAACTCAGTCCTTTTCATGTTTAGAGAGTTTGAAAAGGGACAAAAAGGAGACTCTAATAGTTCTTTTTCATGGCATAATCACTTAAGTCCGAAAAGGTGTAAAATAAAATGAAAGGGATGACTTTTCGATAGTTTTAACGAGCTGATAAAGACAAGCGCTCGATATTTTTGTTTAATAATCCCTCAAGTCCAAGAAGATTAGAATATACTAGAGGGATGGCATTCCCCTTACTTTAACGAGCTAGAAAGGCAAATAACCCGACAATATTCTATAATTAAAGAGTCTAAAAAGAGATTAAAAGAGGCTCGTTTTTTAGGAAGGAGTGTTATTTTTGGGTAGCAGCTAGTTCCAGGTAAGTTTGGAACTTCTCAAAACATGGCAGTGTGAAGAGGGTGGCAATCAGAATCACTCGACGTAGATGTTCCTCAAAAGGGTAAATAATCGAGTGGAAGCATATGGTTGGCCAAACGAATGGAGGTGATGGAAAGAACACAACCAAAGTTCAAAAGGGATGATAGCAAAGTGATCACAAAGGTTATTTACAAAAGGCAGGTTTTTTTTTTTAATGAGCTTGAACCTTGTGCCAACATGTGCTCAGTGCAGGTTGATTTTTTAATGAGCTTGAACCTTGTGGGAACATTGCTCTTACCAATCCTTTGATAATGTCTCTTGGTAGATTTATTTTTTAGTGAGCTTGAACAGTACTATAACATGTGCTCATGACCTTTTTATGCAAGCTAGAAACAACCGAGCTACGAAGTTAAAGGGTTGAGAGCCTACAAACTAAGAAAATCAGAGGTCATTTTTCACTTGCATTCAAAGGTTTGCATGCCCCTGGGTCTTTTAGTAAAAGGAGAGTTTCTAGGTTACCAAATGGAAGTTCCTGCGGTCGGGAAGGATCGTTTCTGTTGGGAGACAAAAACACTTCCTTTGCGTTATCCATCGAAATAGACAAAGGTGATTGTTGTGAGCTTCCAATCACATAACATACGAAGGTGAATTCTATGAGCTTCCATTCACAATCGTACAAAAGGAAATAATTTTGTGAGACTGATCACATAACCTATACGGGAATGTTTTTCGATCCAAGTATTATAACCTTCCTAGAAAATCTCACTTTTCCTCTGGGTTCGCCTGTTGAAGCAGACTAGGGTGCATGCCCCCTAACCTTCATCACACTCACCGAACTACTCGCAGTAATGAGGTAGATGGAATGAAGGTTGAAGAGACATTGTTGATGAGAAGAGACCATTTAGGTATGATGGTTGATATATAGTTGTGTTTGAACTAGGAAATGAAAGCTGGTCAACAAGTTGCACCAGTCTGCCTTCATGTGGAAAACACATCACTCGAAAGAATGTGGAAACAATAGCTTCCATGCTATATATATAATCATCTCCAAGGAGTAGATTGTAATCTAGTGGACCTTAGACTACCATCACGTTTAAATGAATGGTTTTCTTTGTCAAAGTTATTGGTAACTTTGGAAGGATCCCTAATGGTCGACTGGTTCCTTTGTTGAAGCGTGAAAAATTTTGTTTTTCAAGCAAAAGAGATGGCGAACCAAGTGCTTTCCAAGCAGTTTAGGAAAGGATACTCAGCAAAGCCCCTTCATCTATGATAGTGCCAGACACGATCATTTTGTAAACTTGTACTATGATTCGGAATGGTACATTAGATGGAAGGCGAGATTTCGCTAGTTGATTCCAATCAAAGAAAACAACTAGACTACTCGAAGGAGGTATCGGATAAATTTTGGGATACGTTTCATGAACTGGGGGGGTCTCTTCCTGTTGTGAAGGAATGGGTGGATTTCCCTCAAGTTCATTACACTCTGTATCCACAAAAAGAATTTGAATGGTGTCATTCTCATTCTCTTTGTAAACTATATCATTTGAAGGTGGATTTTCTTAAGGCAAGACTGGGTCGACTCCCATCTCGACTAGTTGACTTTGGTTTGATATGGACTCAGAAGGTTCACTTTCAATGATAGGCGTTTCGACTGACAATTGAGTTATGTCAATCAGGTTTTCAACTAGTGAAGGACTTGGCAAGAGTTTCTTGTATCTAGGTGGAAGTTGTTGCGGTGAAGCAGGATGGTTATTCAAAATGATTTTGGCTTCATCCAAAAAAGGACAATGGTGAAGAGTATGATCACCTCCACATAACCTACATGGAACTCTGACTTTTCCTTTTTTTCTATTGACTTTGTTTTCACTAGTTGATGGTGTGCTGTGAACCTAACTATCAAAGGCTGATGACACCGAATGGTGCAACCGGGGAGACCATTCTCTCAAGATCTACAAGATGCAAGGGAAATCTCAATGGTAATGGCTCTCCTTGAAAATTACGCATGGAGTTTTTGGTTTGGAAACTTTAGCGTGCGGATTTTCGCTAGATGATGCATTGTTGTTCCCTTGTTTAGTTGGCTTCTTCTTCTCCTCCTTCTCTTTCTTTTTCTTCTCAGCTACTTGGTTTTTAGTGTCACTAGTTTCACCAAGCAAAGAGGAAGAAGGGGAAGGAGAAAAAAATGAAGTAGAAGGCGAAGGGGTAACTTTAGTATCATTCGGTTGCTAATTATGTTGAGGAATTATGGTGTTTTGAACAACAAAGGTCGAGAAAAGCCAGACTGGCAGGCCCATTGTGATTCCTAGAAGGGACAATGTAGCCATATATGGAGAACCAATATCTCCCCAAGAGGAGAAAGGACTAGGCTTCCCTCCAAGAGGGACTCCTTGATTGGTAGACTCCATTATCTCAAACTCAGATCAACGAAGGAACAGGGATGTTATTCCGATTAAAATAAATTTTAAAGACACTTTGATGCAACTTCCTTTTTCAATTTTTAAGAGTCGAGAAAAAGCTAAAGGTGGCTCTAGTCACCTTTGATTTTTAATGAGCCTGAAGTGACAAGTGCTCAGATGGACCTTTTCTTTTAAGGAGTCGAAAAGGAATGAAAGTGACTACTCTCGAAGTCTAGATAGAGGGTTTACCAAACCGATCGCAAAACTGCAAAATACACCTTGGTGATAAATGATAGAAAAATTACCAAGGACTTATATACGGCAGTCAATCTTCCCGAATGTTGTGTTCAGTGCATTATGATCGATAGGGCGGTAGAAACGGCTTCCTAAGGATAAAGGATATCAACCTATTGTGGTCTCCCAATATATACTCGATGGTATGGGGAGCACAAAATTGTAATGGAACTTGTCATATCAAAGATGAGGAATCACCCAACCTTCGATGAAAACGATAGTTACCAAGATTTATGACGCCAGAACACATCTCTAGCCCAGACTTCTAGATGTGTTGCGTTAGGTTCTAAAGAGTTTTTATGTTCATTGAGATTTATTTTAGAGTTGATCTTTCTTAGAATTTTGTCTTTCAAGGTTCACCGCATGATGTAGATGTGAAATTCCTAAATATGCAATCTAAAATGATAAATAGTCATTTATGTTCTTTTAGAAATGAAAATCCTAGCTACAAAGGAAAGAAGATTATGATTTTCTTTCAGCAGAGAGCATAGATCACACACTAAATGCACTTTCCTAAATCAAATTTCGCATGCAGTAAAACTGCAGATGCACATGCATGTATTTGTTTTCCACTTTCTTAATGTGTGAATGCCAAAAAGAAAGCTAAGTACAGATCTGAACTATTTTCTTTCAAAGCGACAGTACTAACAATTTTCTTCTCAAAAGTAAAGGAAGACTAACATGACACTTTTCGATTTCGAATTGAAAACTATTTTCGACACTTAAAATACTAATAACTCAAATCAAGTACAATGACAAAAGTACAATCAACTATCTAGAAGAGGAAGACTTTACGACACTCTTATTTTGATTTAGAATGACAATTACGACACTTGTATCAAAAACAACAGTTCAATTAGGCTACTTTTGACAAAGGAAGATTGTAAATGATTGACAAATATATAAAAAAATTTACAATTCCTAGCTAATGGAGGTTGAAATATGTGAAGGGAGAAGGTTTCAGCAAGAAGATACTGATCGTGTACAACAAAACGACTGAATAAAGCTGAAAACAAGGAGAAAAAAATGAAATTTCAGAGAAGAAAGTAGTATCACTCAATCATCGCACCTGCAACACAGGGAAATAGGGATGCATCTCACCTGCAACACACAGGAAGTGTGATGCATCCAGGTTGCACAGTTATAGACAGTGCGATGGGCCAGGGAGCAAAATTGAGCTTGGCTTTTGCTCAAAGTTTGTAGCTAAGTTCAGTGATTTAGGATGGGTAATGATGGACAGTAAAAAAAGGCATAGGGGTAAGATTTAATGAGGTTCTGAGCTACCACAAGGGCACTTATAATGCTTTGTAATTCAGATGTTCAGTTCATAAACCAACTCAGAGATTGACTAAAGCAGCATTCATCTACTTCGCAATTGCATAGCAAAGGCGTTTTGAAGGCTAGCTGGCTAACTTCAGGCTTTGTTTGTAGTTTATAAAGCAAACAATAAATAAACAAAACAAACTATTCATTCCCCGGCAGAGTTACCATTTTGTTTTAGGGAAAACTAGTATCGATTTGAACTATTAGTCCCACTAAGACAAGTAGCTATCTTAGAAAAAAATAATGAAAGCTTTTCAAGAGTTCCTTTTAGTGTGATAAATGGAAGAGAGAAAAGAGGACCAACGTGGATCTTTCTCTTTGATCCTAGCTTGATTTCTCCTTCTCTTTATAGAATTTTCCACTCCTCTCCTATTTGTCCCGCTTCAAAGAGTACCTGTAGAGTCAAAGTTCCAGATCTTGCATTGATAACAAAGTTCAAGCCAAAAGGGAGAGCGATGGCTGATCAGAGCAGGGGCAACACATCAGAAATGACACCACAAGGTATGACCTCGTATAGAAATGACTCTGCTCCTGAATGTTTTTATTGTGGTAAGATAGGCCATATTGCTAAATTTTGTTGCAAGAAGAAGGCAAATCAAGAGAGGTACAATAAGGAAAGGCATGCAGGTCATTTGGCAGATGCAGATGCAGATACAGACCCAGATCAGAATCTGGATGTTAGACTATTTATGGCTGAGGGTGACACTGCTACTGAGGAGGATGAATCAGATATTTGGATCGTGGATTCTGGAGCCTCCTCACATATGTTAGGTAAAAAGCAATGGTTTAGAAATTTTAAAGAATCCAACTCTGGAGTAAAAGTCTATCTTGGAGATAATAGTGGGTACGAGATCAAGGGACATGGAGATGTCCTTGTTACTCTGCCTGATGGTAAGATCAGAAATATATCTGATGTGTGGTATGTTCCTAGCATTAAGAAGAACCTGATTTCTGTGTCCAAGATTACAGATCAGGACCTCAAGGTAGAATTTTTTAAATCATATTGCATTATTAAAGATTTGTTGGATCAGATGAAGCCCATTGCTACAGGTATCCGCATAGGAGGACTCTACAAGTTGGATGTGAAAAGTACGCCTCAGCAAGCCTTGATGACGTCAAATAAGTCTACAAATGAAGACGGACTCTACAAGTTGGCTCAAGAAATAAATACCCCAGAAGTTTCTTCTATATGTGAAGACGGAAATGAGTCTGCCTTTGTGGACATTAAGCCGGTCGATGATGTTGTTAAGGCCAAACCTGTGGACACCCCTATTGAGGTCGATGGTGGGACAGACGATTGTTACAAAACAGAGGATGGCGCCGGACAGTTTGACAAACAGTTGTCTGCTCTGGAATCATATCTTGGGTTGTCTGAGTATTCTATTGCTAAAGCAAATCTGTGTATAGAAGATGCAGGTCGCTCTGCGGGCTCTTTTCCAGATGAGCAGTGTTTCCTGGAACAATGGATCTTGGGAGATCTGCCAAATTCAGGCAAGAATGCCCCGGCAGGAGGGCTCCAATACAATGAAAGTCAGTGGCATCGTGGTCCTGGGAGAACTCCGCTTGACTGGACAACGAGAATGAAGGTGCCTGTACCACTAGTTACCAATTCTACATATTTCAACTTCACTGGGCGTGGATCAGAGTTGCGCAGCGAAAGCATGGGTTGTTGCCCTTCAAGGCATTATCTCTCACCCCCTCCCAAGGAACAGGTTGTAGAAATCACGAGGCCTGAAGAAAATGGAGATGATCCTGAACCTGATTCTATTCCACCATTCACAGAGTATTCTCTTGAGGAGCTCAGAGCTGCTACAAATTACTTCAATTCTGATAATATTGTGTCCGAAAGTGGAGAGAAGGCTCCCAATGTTCTCTATAAGGGAAGGATGGATAGCAATCGGTGGATTGCAGTGAAAAAGTTTCCCAAAGTAGCTTGGCCTGATGCCAAACAGCTTGTGGATGAAGCCTGGGGAGTTGGGCGGCTGCGGTGTGAGAGATTGGTAAATTTAATAGGGTATTGCTGTAAAGGAGATGGACAACTTTTAGTTGCAGAGTACATGCCTAATGACACACTTGTAAAACATCTTTTTCACTGGGAGAAGCAGACAATGGAATGGGCTATGCGTTTGAGAGTTGCCCTTTACATTGCTCAAGCCTTAGAGCATTGTAGTAATGAAGGTCGACCCCTGTACCATGAGTTAAATGCCTACAGGGTGCTTTTTGATCAGGAGGGGGACCCTCATCTTTCATGCTTCGGGCTTATGAAAAACAGCAGAGATGGAAAGAGCTATAGCACAAATCTTGCCTACACACCTCCTGAATATCTAAGAACTGGAAGGGTCACACCTGAAAGCGTTATCTACAGTTATGGCACTGTTCTTTTGGATCTCTTAAGTGGAAAGCACATTCCTCCCAGCCATGCTCTTGATTTGATATGGGGAAAAAATATGCTACTACTAATGGATTCCCACTTAGAGGGGAAATTTCCAACAGAAGAAGGAACTGAGCTTGTGCGCATTGCTTCACGTTGTTTACAATATGAGCCACCATTCTTATTTAAGCTAGATCCATCGTGCATTCTCTCCATATTCTCCGTCCATTTATGTTTTCTTGCATTCATTAGTTGGGATCTCAAACAACCGTTCATTCCTCTTGAAGGTGCAAATCTAGCGTGGGTTCTTGCATCTGAATCTTGTTTATGTCCCTTTCTCCATTAAGGGGGGATGTTAGAAATTAATGGAGAATAGGTTACGTAGTTATGATTTACTCTTTATTTGACATTCAGTTCCTATTAATTAGGAATCTGTTTTTGCCTATGTATCTATTTAATTCTTGATGATTAATGAATAAGATGAAGTGAATGCATTTGCTAGGGGGAGCTCCTGGTGATCTGCACCTGTGAGCTCTCGTGTGTTTGTCCAAACTTCTGTCTTCTGCATTTCTTATCAAAAGTAACATCAAAGTATCAAAGCATCTCTATCTAAAACATCATAAACAATGCGGAATTAGAAATGCATTGACCATACAATTTCATTCATAAAAAATAAGATTCACAAATACACGATCATATGGAGGAAAACTCAAAGAAATTTATTAATAGTAATGTAAGAGAGGATTACAACCTAGCTGTTTGATTCGGCATCATCCTCCTAGTTGTAGAAGCCCTCTTCACCTCATGAACAAGAAAATCACCCAACAATGCAATGTCTCTTCTCACCAACAAACCAATAGCACTTCCTTACAAAATAAAAATTCCAGCCTCTAGATCTCTCAGATGAGGGATCCATTTATAGATGTCTTGCAAGGGTGTGAGTCAGCTCTGGGTTTTTTATTAGTTTCATTCCACTGATAGTTCTTGGTTCCACTTGGATATTTCATCATCTCTTACTCATCCCTGGGCAAATTCAGAGAGGCAAGTGTCACAGGAGAAGTTTCTAGAAGATTCCATGATCATCCACCTTGCAAATTGTCTCTGCCATTTGTCTATTCTCACTCATCACACCCCACAGATGGCCATTTCAGTATGCATTGCACCTAGCCAGTTTGGCAGTCAGTATGCATCGCACCTTGCCCATGGAGCAATATGTATGATCCAATTTTGGCCAGTTCTGAGTAGTTTTTCAGGTGGAACTTCTGGGAAATGATGTAGTCAGCTGACCATGATCCTTTAGGGTATGAAACAACACTTTTAGGGACTTAAGGAGCCCTTATTTTATGGACATATGAGTTTGGGGTTGCAGTGCCCAAATATGTTTATAATAGGAAGACACAGTACTGGACAGGAAGGTGAGGACGACGCACAGGGGAGATGTGGAGTACCTTAGGATTGGGCTCAAAGGTTCAAAGCTGAGTAGTGCAAAGTGGATTGAGATTGGGTAAGTGGCAAAACAATACCCTCACTTAGTCAATGCTTAAAAACCAACTTTCGGTGGTCCAAAATCTTTTCAATGGGAAGGCCGTGATCCGAATTTGATCCATGAAGAATAGTCAAAGGAACAATGGCTATACTAGGTCGGGACAAACTTCCAAGAATTGAGAGCAGTGATCAAAAACACCTATAAAACAGTGGCAGTTAGTAGCCAGCATGGAATGATGAGGACCTCAGTTAAAGTGCACTGACCGAGGCCCATGGAGACTATGCGGGAGGCGAAACTAGCCCCTTGGAAGCCCGAATAAGGAAATGGAGGGAGTTTTTGATACCCGATTAGCGCTAAGCTCTAATCGCGCATCACTGGGCAAAAACCCATAAAAAGGGAAGGCCCCGAATTCTCGGTTGCATGGAGTGTCAGGAAAACCATGGGACAAAATTCTAAAAGCTAAAGGCGGGACTCACTTCGAAACTAGCTATATTGATCGGGGGCCTCCTTGGGCAGTAAGCATTTTTGGTGAAAGCAGAGCAATTCCACTCAATGCCCGACATGTGGCAAGTGGAGGAGAGAGAAAACTGACGCTCATTGCGTGCTAACGGTCAAGCAAGTCAACCGTGCGAAATGAGTAGATGGCATTGGATCTGGGGGATCCAGATCTGACAGTTGACATCGCACTTGACGGCAAGACTGGATTTAACGAGGGAATAAGTTGCGATTTAGAAGAATTTGACGTCCAATTTGACTACCAAGGTGGCAGAAGACTCATCCCATGACGTAACAGAAGAACCAAACTGATGAAGTGAGTTGGCGCAGCTACAGGAGGACATGTGGCCACTCTCTATGAGCCTGATGATGACGCCGAATAGGGAACTCCAAGCGAAGTTGTAGCAGGCGATCTGATGGGAAGTGGAAGAGGAATCGAACAGCCATGGGAACGAATGGCCTTAAAGCCATGCACAGGTAAAGAAGAAGGAGGAGAACCCTGAGAGGAGGACAAAAATAGAAAAAGGAAGAAGACAAAGAAAAACCAAGGAAAGACAGTGAAGCAAAAGCAGAACGGAAGACAGAGGGCCGAGCTGACTGAAGGCAGCATCGAGCACCAGAGAGCTTGAGGGATTCAAGCCATCCCAGAGAGGATCTGTCGAGACTGAGCGCAACATCGGGCTCTTTCCATTACAAACCAGAAAGGTCACAGAGTTGGTAAGGAAAAGAGTCTGTGTACTTTAGTAGCTTGGGCATCCAAGAACCATCCTGCCAAGCAAACTCTATTTCAGGAGACTCACATTGAGCTCCTTCATTGTAATTCTCTTCTTTAAGACACAATAAAATAAGGCCACCACTGAGAGCTGGACCAGAGATGTAGCCCTAGAGAATAGGGTTAACTGCTTATTAAATTCTTGTGTTCTTATAATTTCTTACTGTATTTCTCTGTTGTTTTCCATTTCAAGTGTCTGTGTATTTGAAATATGATTGATCTGTTGCATAAATAACATGGACACACACCAGCACATGAGTTTGTACTACCTTCATTTATTAAATCTTTAACTGAGATCATTCATAGGGTGATTATCACATTAGGTTTATGAATCTATTTTCATTTAGCCTTGTAGTTTAATTAAATTTGATTATAATTGTATTGTTTTTTTCTTATAAATATTAAAAGAAAATTTATTGAATTATTTTAATATTTTTATTTTTATTTCTTCAAATAAATAAATTAATAAAAAAAGAAACTATCATTTTTTATTATCATAATTACTATATGTCATATTTAAAAATATAAATATATAATTTAAAATATTAAAAATATATATAAATAATTTAAAATATTCAATAAAACCCAAAAAATAACACAAAGTAAAAGTGTTAATCAAGTCGATTGACATATAATACAAAATATATAAAATAATTATAATAACAATTACGATTAACTTCGCATGGTCCAGAAGATTAGGGTCACAACCTTTAGAGCATAGATGATAATGTGTTGTTTTAGGATAAAAACGATATCTTAATTTATAAAAAAACCTATAAGGACTCAAGGTGAGATGGAATTAATGATCAACAATCTTCCGTTATTCTTATGTAATTGTATTAGTTAGGAAATAACAAAAGAAAATAGTTCATAACCATAGATTTACTAGTTTTCACTCGAAGGAGGTGTCAATCTTTTAAAGAAATCTATAACTTCTTTCCCTGACACCAACTTACCACTTTCAATGAAAAAACAAAAAACAAAAAATTTAAGCTTCTGTACTGGGGATAGTGACCCAAATATGACAATATACAATCACTGCCATTTTTTCCTAAACATATACAACTTCAGATCTACTCCAATAAGTCTGCCACTATAATTCTGACCTCCAACGCAAAAAAATAAATTATAATTCATATCTTCAATCATCTGCTTTAGATATTCCTTAGAAAAAACCTCGAATCATGCTTTTAATAACTCAGATTTCCCTTAGAAAATTTGTCTTAGAAAAGACTGTTGATTTTCCTTAAGATGTAATTCGAATATGGTTCAAGACTTATACAAGGATGACATCAAGGTTTGCTCCAAAATTCTACAACAATGAATTCAAGATCTAGTCCAAACTTCCTTTAAGAATAAATTCAAGATCTTGTCCAAAATTCTACAAGAATAACTTCAAGATATGCTCCAACATTCTACAAAAATGATGCCAAAAATAACTTCAAAATCCATGCCAAAATCCTTTAAAAATGTGCAAAATGTTCTTCCATAGATAGCCTCCCCAATAAAATGTCTCCTCATTCATGTTTCATGAGATATGAAACCCAAAAACAATTAATTTCTTTTCTTGTCTCAACAAATCCAAATTTTTCTTGAGATAATTTCTAAAATGCCTCTTCCTCATGCCCATATATAGTGCATTTGGGGTTTAGACTAGGTTGAGATGTCCACTAATTGGGCTGACTTGTTCACTAGTTGGAATGACTTGTGCAATTCATGGAATGTATAGTGAATATTCAAAAAATAATTTCTCCTCAACCATGAAGAGTTATAGGGAGCTCCATATAATGTTGGAAAGATCTCGGAATTAACTTTCCAACCATTTATGTTATAATTCCATTTAAGCTAGCTAAATGAGGTAAAAATGCGTTCAAAGATAGGGTATCCAAATGGAGCATCAAAAATCCAAAAATTATTTCTCTTCAACTATGACGAGTTAGAGGGAGTGCCATGTACCATTGGAAAGTATTGATGAGGTCTACGTGATGATATATTCCTTCGTTCAATTTTCTTTGGCTTTGATCACATTTTTCTTGATTTTTTGTTGACTATCAATTTTGCATTTGAGGGCTTAAACCCTTTTTCTCTTTAGGCTTCTTGAATTATTATAATATGCTTTCATCATCCCAAAGCTAGGGAATTATCCCTAATATAAGGGCTTTGACATCATTGACAACATTAATCAATAATGACTCACTCACCCTTTGACATCAATGAGAACTTTCGTCCAATAAGTCAAACCATTTGTCATTGATGTTAATATGCATGCTTCCCTATCATCATGATCCCCCTGTCTCCATGCTTTACTTACATTGTCTCCATGTTGCACTTCCTTTTCTCTCCTCCTTTGACATCAGTGGAAAATGGTGACTTATGTATTTTGGGTTGTTTTCCCTGATTATGTGGCACTTAACACTACTTATGCCTTCTTATCCTTCCCTTTTTTGTTATCCTAACAAATCTTTTTATTGGTTGCAAGTTTCTTTTGTTTTGTTTGATCTAGAATATATATGTTATTTAGTCTTCTTGTGGCTATTGCAAGAAATATTCCTGACTCATATTCTCTAATTTCATGCTTCCAGGATTCAAACAAGAGATTATATCCTTGATCACACATTTTTCCAACACTGAGAAGATTTTGTTTCAAATCCTTAACTAGAAAAACATTTTGTTCATTCACATGTTCACTTCCAAGACTTACTACACCTTTTCCATGTATCTTGACAAAAGATTTATCTCCATATGCAACACTGCCTCTTTTTCCATTTAGGCAAATCAAATTTTTGTTTTCATATTCTATCATATGTGTCAAAAATTCATTGTCTATGTAATAATCATATTCTTTATCTTTGACGCTAAATGCTAGAGTGCAATTTTCTTTCTTCTTTTTCTCCCGTGTCATAGTTGGCTTCTCTTTTTTAGTGATTGGACATTTTTCCTTCATAAGACTGCATTCCTATGCCTCGTGACCAAGATTATTGCATTCATAGCATAAAATATTCTAATTCATTATTGGTTCAAATGGATTATAGTTTCTATTGGTAGGTCCATGAAAATTTCTTGATCTAAGGTCATTTCTTTCAAATCCATAATCACATTTTTTCCTTGCATAATTGCATCCTCTATTGCTTTTACAATGAATTTCTTTATGCTAGAAATTTGCACAAGAGTAACAATGACCAAGAAAATTGTTTACATATTTTGGAGAGTAGGATCATCTTATGAAGTTGCTTTTCCTTAGAGGTGGTTAAATCCATTGTTGATCCTTGTGATGGGTGTTCTTGGGATCATCCACATGACCTGTTTTGGTTTCTTCCTTGGATGTTTTGTCCCCATTTCTTGAAGATTCACTTGTATATCCAAGACTTATTCTATTGTATGGTGATCTTTCACAATTTATAACATTATCCAATATTATCAAGCTATTTAAGTTCCTTTTGATTTTATCAACTTCAACCATCAATTTCACAATTTCCTCTTCTATCTTTTTACAATCTTCTTTCCTCATCATTTGAGTCTTTATTACTTCCTCAACTCTATTTTCTACTTCAACTTGGTTCTTTAAAGAGAAAATTTATTCATCTCATCTTTTGTTTTTTTTTTTAGCTTGCTATTTTCCTTTTCATTATTCTTTATTTTTCTTGAAGATCTTTATCTTCCTGTTTGGTTTCTAAAATTTTTTTTGTCCCCAAACATAATCTATTCTCATATTTGGTTATTCATCATTTGAATCATTAACCTATTTGTCACCATGATCATTATCTTGATGTTCATGGGTTCCTTAAAAGGGCATATCTTAGCATAATGACCTATTTTGCCACAATTGAAACATTTAAAATGTAACTTACCTTTCCTTTTTTGGGTTTCTCTTTTGAGCTTCCTGATGAAATTTTCTTCTTCTATATCTGATTCATCACCTTGTGCCTTTTTTAGCTCTAGTTATTTGTTTCTTGTCTTCTTTTTGGCTTTAAAGGGGACTTCTCTATATGATTGTCTATCTTCTATATCCATTCTCATTTCGCATGTTGTAAGAGTGTTGTGTAATTATTCTATTGTCATCTTGGTCAACTCCTTGGTTTCTTCTATGGCAGATACCTTGACATCGTATCTCAAGGGAAGAGATATTAGGACCTTTTGTATGATCAAATGATCTTAAAGAATTATTCTCCTAATTCTGTGATGGAGTTGACAACTTCATATACTCTAAGAAAATAGGTGGCAATATATTCCTTTTTTTATTATCAATTTTTAGGTTTTCAAATTGAGCTCTATATTTTTGAAGTTTTCGTACTTGGCCTTATCATCACCTTCATACAAAATTTTATGTTAATCCCAAAATTTTTTAGCTGTGTTGCAGGATATAACCTTGGACTTAATGATTATTGACAATCCACCTATGATGGCATGAAGAGATTTTGAATTGTAGTTGAGAAAATTATTATCTTTAGTATCAATTAGAGGATTTTTAGGAACGTTGTATCCATTTACAATAAAGACACAAACATGCACTCCCATAGCCTTTGAGTAGGTTTCAATGCAACTACTCCACACTGGATAATCATTTCCATCAAATAATGGAATTTTCCATGAAGCGATGCCATCCATATGATCCATGATTGATTATGATATTCTCTCCAATGATTAGATTGTTAGAGAGTAACCTACTTTGATACCAATTGTTGGAAATACTGAGAGGAAAATGACTTACAAAATACCAAATTGTGAGGAAATCAACTTAAAAATATCACATGAAAATATTTATGTGATTAAAAAGTGATGCAATTAAAATTGATGCATTGAATCTTTTTTATACATAGAATGTTGGGTGATTCACACCATACCCTAAATTCTTTACGATGGAATGTTTCTTCATAATTTTGTTGTCATTGATACCTCTTGCCGGGATAGTCAATATTCACATCCATTCAAGTTAGAGAAAAGGAATAAGTGTAAAGATCTATGTTATGTATGTAGCAAAAATGTTGGCCACTTGTTGTAAATAAAATCAATCCCATTGATGAATAGTATTTTTAGATAATTTTCTAAAGATGGTCATGTTTAGAAGACCAAAGGTCATATTAGTGACCTTTCCCAATTTCCAGGCTTTAAATCATATATATATCATGATGTTAGAAACATAAATATTGATACAAATATGGGTTTTTGAATATTATCCATAGAAATCATCGTGTAAGTTTTGTAAAAAAAAAGCCTCATTTTTTTGGTCTACTTTGGAGTCCTTTTGGAAAAATTTGTAGTTTTGATGGATAAGAGAGCTCTAGATTTTATTTTGGAGATATAGCTACCCAATGTATAGATATAATTTGAGTGCTAACTCTTTACCCATATTTATAAAGAGTTCAATTCTTTAACTAATCAATTTCCAAAGAAGCATTAGAAATGAAGATTGGTTGAGTTACCATCTAACCGTTTATGGAAAGAGAGCAATTAAATGTGTGAAAGTTTTTTGTTATGATACAAGGCTTAATATTTAGTTTTTGGTTTTGTTTTTTCCTTTTGTTTGATATAGTTCCTTTGCTATAGTCTTTTAATTGTAAGTATAATGACACAATTTAGTCCAAAAAAACTCTAAAATATTTATTATGAAGTAGTAAATGAGAAAGAGAGAAAACGATTTTTATTTATTTTTTATGAAATTGATTTTTTTAATTTGATGAGATAAAAAGATATATATTTTATTTATATAAAAAATTATAAAAAAAAATTAACATTTCATAGTTTAAAATATTTCAATTACTCATGCAAACCCAATTTTACTTTTTAAATAAAAAAATAAAACTTTTCTTTTTCCATTAAAAAAAAAACCATTTATAATGGTAGTAGAAATGGTTATTCAATCACGGGTTATGATGCATATGGAATATTTTCTTAAAAACCTTGTTTTTTATTTCAAAATATATTATTGAATTCTATGATGAACATATCTTGGTAGGTTCCCTTCAATGATATTTAAACATCAAAAATAAATTAGATTGATACCAGATGAAAATTCCACTGACTTCTTCATCATCTAAAACATGGGGAACTAAAAATATTTGACATCAAAAATAAATTAGTTTGATACCAAATGAAAATTCTACTGGCTTCTTCATTATCTAAAACATGGGGAACCAAAAATATTTGAGATCATTCAATAAACATTTTAAACTTAATTCTTACTATAATACTACAAATGGTAGCGTATTAAAATCATATGGAATTGTTCTTCTATTGCTCTTCTTTCCACAGGAGGAAGACTATTTTTTGGGCTTGTTTATTTAGCTAGCAAAATTTATTTTAACAAAAATGAGTGAACATAAGTTTTTGGAAAATTTTATTTATTTTTTAAAATAAGGTTTTTTAAATTGTTATTTGATGAAATTAATTAAATATATATATATATATATATATAGATAGTAATAAATATTTATTTTAATTTAATCATTTTAATTTTTAAAATATTATTTTAAATTTAATTATTATATAAAATTTTATATTTATTTATAATTTTCAAATTATTTTAAAGACAAAAATATTACGTTTCGTTATATGTTTTGAATCAATTCGGTTAGTTTTAGATGGTTATGGGAAGGATTTTTATCCTCACCCAAGCCAAATCCAAAAAATATTTATTAATATTAAAAATAAGGGTTTTTGATCTTTTCAAAATTTATTTAAATTGTTTAATTATATGGTTAATATGTAATTATTTAATATATATAATTATGATATTAATATTAATATTTTTAATATATACCATTACGAAATTAATATTAATATTTTATAATATTCCGAATGGTTAAAAAATACGATAATTTAATTGATAGTTAGTAGGTTTACTCTTCCCTCCTAAATTTTGTTCTCAAGAAACTATTAACCAATTTGAACAAATTTTGAATGCCATATCTGAAAAATCAACTGTGTATAGAATAAATTAAAAATAAGCTCTATAAAATCAAATAAAAATGACATCATCACATGAAAATGGCATTGTTTCTTTGCGTATAATATGTGTCATGTTATTAAGCATCACATAAAACGATCATACAATCATTGGTTGAGGTCATAGAGAAAGGTTTTAGAGAAATTCGAGTGTCTCCGGAACTTGGTTGTATTATGTTTAAGATAGGACGGACGTCTAGTGAACTTTATTTCCTTAGTTATTTCAGGGTGCCTATAACTTGTGTCATGATTCATTTACCAACAGCTTTGCATTTCTTTTTGTCCTGAGTTTATTCTGTTTTATCTAGTCGATAGATTTTTATGATCAGATGGCTTACACACAAAGTTAAGTTCATGGTTGACTTTGTAGTGCTCCTCCTAATTACTTGACTCTATTATCAGACTCCGAATAAGGACGACTCCATCCTCTCTATAATGCCCATGAACTACAAAGCTGAACGCAGGAGGCCATCTACGAAAAATGGCTAAGTGTGGAAGATGATGGAGGTTTATAAGGTTAGGTGGTCTGGGATAGGGGCACCCAACGTATGAGTCGATGTGCAAAATTGTCGAATGGTGGGCTAAAAGGAGGTTGGCTGGGTGAGCCGACATGAGGCAACCATGGTGATGTAAGGTGTAAGTGGATGGCGTGGAGGAGTCATTCATCCATCAAGGAATCAACGCACAGTTCAGAGTGTCCAAGGGTGGAACAAGGTGAAAGTGCGAAGGTTGGTCTGAAATCTAAGCGAAGGTGCAGGCAGACGAAGTGCATGGCCAAAGCACCCAAGCCGAAACAAAATAGGTCATTCAAAGGCATTCGTGCAGGAGGTCGTTTGAAGGTGTTCGTTTAGAAAGTCATTCAAGGGCGTCATGCAGAAAAGTCGTTCGAGGGCGTCATTTAGAAAATCGTTCGAGGGCATTGTTCAGAAAATCGTTCGAGGGCATCGTTTAGAAAATCGGGCAAGGGCGTCATGCAAGGGCGTTTGTGCAGGATCGTTTGAGGGCTTTTGGGAAGGGTTATTCGAGGTCGTTCGAGGGCATTCAAGCAAAGTCGTTCGAGGGAATTCGGGTAGGGTTGTTCGAGGGCATTCATGCAGAGTCATCCGAGGGCATTCGGGCGGGATAGTTCGAGGTCGTTCGAGTGTGCGGCAGGGCATCCAGGCGAATGACATGAGTTGGTGAATGGTGGTTCAAGCGAAGTCTTGAATGGGTGTGCACGGTGAATGACTCGTCGGTGGAGACTTGGCGAGTTGGGTGTTCGGTGAAGAGTGCCCGCCAGTGGGTGAGTTGGGTGTTCGAGGGGAGTGCCCGACGAGTGTGTGCATTCGGGTGAACGTGCAGAGGCAAACAAGGAGTTGGGCGAGAGTTGTTCGGACGACCATGTGTGCGTGTCGATGAGTTGGCTGAAAGCATTATGCGGTGAATGTAAAAATATTCTAAGTGTAAATCTAGGGTTTCCTCAGGATTGTAACTTATATATATATATATATATATATATATATATATATATATATATATATATATATTATGAGCAAACTCATTACAGGGAGTTGCCTCTCCCAGTTATACTATTGTGCATTTATGGTTAATGCTGATGAATGCTTAACTGTTGTGTTATAATGAATGAAAGTCAATGATAATTTTAGGGGCGAATGTTCGCCCTTTGGCGAAATTAAGGGGTTTTAAATTTTTAGTGGGCGAATATTTTGTATCATAGTACATTTTTACAAATCACCTCAAATAGCCCACCTTATTTTAAGGGAGAGGGTAAAAAAGGTAAATTTAGCCCTTGAAATTAGGACTTACAACCTTCCATTCGCCCATTTTCAAGAATAGGTTTTATTTAAGTGAATCCTATGGGATAAATACCATATTTATAAAAGAGGTATGGTAAATTAATAAAAATATAAATAAATGAGAGGTATGGTAAATAAATAAAACATTTTTTATATTTACTCCATAAGTCACCTTATATACATGTAACGGTGTAAACAAATAAAAATATAAGTAAAGTGGAGGTATGGTAAATAAATAAAACGTCTTTTTATACTTACTCAAACAATATGGTAAATAAATAAAAATATAAATAAACTAGACGTATCGTAAATAAATAAAACCTCTTTTTATATTTAGTCCATAACCCTCGTTCTATTTATGAAGGCTCAAGAAAGAGGTTTTATTTAAGTGAATCCTATGGGTCAAATACCATATTTGTAAAAGAGGTATGGTAAATTAATAAAAATATAAATAAACGAGAGGTATGGTAAACAAATAAAACATTTTTTTATATTTACTCCATAAGTCACCTTATATTTACGAACACTCAAAAAATGGGTTATATTTAGGTGAAACCTATGGCCAAAATACTATGGGACAAATACCATGGACTAGATCGTTATTAATACCATGCAAAAAACCATTATTAACCCTAATATTAGAATTAATAAAATTAAAAATGGCACATAGTATTGACCCATGGTATTCACCAAAATGGCACATGGTATTGACCCATGGTATTCACCTGGAATGTAGCCTATTTAAATGGGGAAATTAAACCAGCATGTAGCCTATGCTAAGATTCACTAGGACTTTACAAAGTTTTATTATTTAGTGAAAGACTCGCCAAGATCTTACAAGATTTTATTATTGAGTAAAATATTTGCCATGTCTGGTGAGAGATTCGCCAAAAAATTATATATACATATTATATTATTGATAAAATCGCCTTCCATTTTTCCTATATACCATGGAGATTCGCCCATTTATTATATTTATAAATTTAGGGGGGGTTCTTAAAATTTTCCCTGATGAAAGTACTTAGTAAAAGAATAAAATAAACCAAGTATAGATGTAAGGCGTAGTCCACGATCGCAAGTGTTAGTGAAAAAAAATTGGTCGGCGGTGCTGCACCTCCTATAGTGTGGTTGGAAGAGTACTGCCAATGTAGGGGCGTGATAGGTGTTATCAGAGATGCTTCAGAAATATGGAAGGGTGATTCAGATTTGCAAACAGAAGTGTAATACTTTGTGACAGGTTTAGCACGAGTGAAGCTTCGTGCTTGGGCCAAGCTGAATGCCAAGACATGGTAGGTAAATTGGAAGAATGTGAAGGGAAGCTCTTACTGAGCTTATACAGGTTGAAGCGAATGAAAGAAGAGAACACATGGATTCGAGATAAACTTGAAGTCTTGGAAAGGAATGTTGAAGTCGAACTTCTTCGACTTGGTTAGGCAATGGAGCAGGTTGCAGCTGCAGAATGCGATGACAAAGAAGAGGAATCCGTGATATTCGAGGATGTTGCAGGCATGACAACGATGGAGGATGAACTTGAGTTTGATCAAGTTGGACCAAGATCGTGCGGTTTGCAGACATTGGTGTATGAGGATACTCACATGGATGAGCCTCATGGTGAAGTAAGTATTATTGATACTTGTGTTTCAATGAGACTTTTGGAAGATGAACCGTATGCAGGGAAGAGCAAAATCAACTTGCCAATGCAAGGGAGGATCTTACCATGGATGTCTGCGAAGAGATCGTGTATGGAAAGGCAAGAATCATTGATTATTGCAGGACTTATTGGGGTTGTTTGTGACCTTATGGTAGAAGGTGCAAAGGCCCATGACAAGGGAGGGGCATGATGATCATTGCGGAGGAATGGATCATTCTTTAGCCATATCGAGAAATTAGCTAAGTGCCCAGCATGACTCATGGAAAGCTTAGAGGAGGGCACACACTTGAGTATGGCGATACTTGGGTGGAGTTCTCATGGCCGAGACCAAGAGGAAGCCTTGGTGAAACCTTTAGTGGGGCAGCTATGATGGAATAGACTCATATGATGTGATGATGATATGGTTGGGTGACTGAGTTCACTAGATCGAGATTTGCAAACTTGGGTGAGGATGACCGATTGTTGTGATGGGTCTACTTAGTTGGACAACATGGGCAACTTGAGTCATGGACATCAGGTTGGAGACATGGAGCATGGCAGTCTTATGCATGGACATTATGCAGGAGCACTTGTAGAGGTGTCACTTATGGGCATCGAATGAGGAGTGCCAAGGTAGGGATGTTTTGCAGGTGGATTTGCTTATGTGAAATGGAGATGTTTTATTTGTGAGTCAATGGAGATGTTGTGCACTCTCGTACAGCAAGGCCATGGACTTGTTGGAATTGTGAGGAGACTATGGAGTAGTCCTACTACATGGAAAGCTGAGGCATCTTGCAGAGACCTTTGGGCCGCGACATGTATGCTTGCTAATGTGTTGGTTGGAGATGACTCAAGGAGCTCAAGATGACATGATGTTGTGACTTTTGGGGACTTCATATATGGTGGACTTAGAGGATTTGATGCATTTAGGAGCTGAGGTCAGCCACTTTGATGCAGGATGTGGTGCATACTTTTGAGTACATGTATGGGTGTGCTTGAAAGAGTGACTTGATGTGGAGGATCAATATAAGACACTTTGGAGTGATGGAGTTACAACAATGATGATGCCGAGACTTAACCACTTTTGAAACATGGGAGATGAGATAGGTGTATACTTGTTTCTATGGCAGACTTGAGGGATAGCACATTGCAGGTATGATGGAGGGTTGCTTCATGAACCTGGATGTGGCACATTGAGATTCGAAAGATGATCTCTTCATTTTGACGAGATGGATTTTACACATATTAATGATCATGTTGGATAGATGCAACTAATTTCATGCAGCACATTGATACCAAACATCATGGATGGTATGTTACAGATGAAAAGGAGACTAGCTCATGGACCTGGGCATGGCTTACTTAGATGGAGATGGATTCTTGATTGTGTTGATGTTGTGACAGGACTCTAATAAATGACTGATGATGGCATAAGAATGTTCACTCTTATGGTTTGAGCATGACAGTTGGACTAATCACCCGACTAGTTCAAATCATGGGGGTCGATAGTGTGTAGAGATATGCTAGCATTGTGTTGGAGTATCATGACAACAGTTCACACAATGATGGTACATGATGAGGTCAACACGATATGTTGCAGTAAGCATGTAGCTTGAGATGGAGGGACTAGCCTTCCACATGGGGAGTAGCATGTGGAGATTGTGACGGATGTGGTTGATGATCATGGATTGAGATGACTTTCCAGTGTATGACATACCGGTGGGTTATATGCCTTGGTATGGGTATCTTGGTGATAAATGGTTGCTGGGATGAGAGATTGTTGAGGACGACAATGATTTCAAGTGGGAGAGTATTTAACACTCACTAGCTGTAGAGCTGAAAGCACGAGGCCATATGCGAAAAATGGTTAAGTGTGGAAGAGGACGAAGGTTTATAAGGTTAGGCGGTCCCAAGTGGGGGTGCCCAACGTATGGGCTGACATGCGAAATTGCCAAATGATGGGCTGAACGGAGGTCAGTTGGTCAAGCCGAAGTGAGGCAACCATGGTGATGAAAGGTATAAGTGGATGGCGTGGAGGAGTCATTCATCCATCAAGGAATCAACCCATAGTTCAGAGTGTCCAAGGGTGGAACAAGGTGAAAGTGCGAAGGTTGGTTTGAAATCCAGGGGAAGGTGCAGGCGGACGAAGTGCAGGGCCGAAGCACCTAAGCCGAAATGAAACAAGTTGTTCAAAGGAATTCGTACAGGTGGTCATTCGAAGGTGTTCATTCAGAAATTTGTTTGAGGGCTTCAGGTAGGAAAGTCGTTTGAGGGAATCACTCAGAAAATCATTTGAGGGTGTCGTTCAGAAAATCATTTGAGGGTGTCGTTCAGGAAATTGGGCGAGGGCATCGTGCGAGGGCATTCATGCAGGATTGTTCAACGGTGTTTAGGAAGGGTCGTTCAAGGTTGTTAGAGGGCATTCATGTAGAGTTGTTCGAGGGCATTCGGGCAGGGTCGTTCGAGGTCGTTTGAGGGCATTCGTGCAGAATCATTCAAGGGCGTTTGGGAATGATCGTTCGAGGTCATTCGAGGGCACGACAGGGCATCCGCGCGAATGACATGAGTTAGTGAACAGTGGCTCGGGGGAAGTCTTGAACGGGCGTGCATGGTGAACAACTCGCCGGCATAGATTTTGCGAGTTGGGCATTTGGTGAAGAGCGCCCGCCGGTGGGTGAGTTGGGTGTTCGGTGGGAGTGCCTGATGAGTTAGACGAGTTGAACGGAACATGTTTAGGGGAATGTGCAGAGGCAAACAAGGAGTTGGACAAGAGTCATTTGGACGACCGTGTGGGTGTGATGACGAGCTGGCTGAACGCGTTGTGCCGACGAATGTAAAAATATTCTAAGTGTAAATCTGGGGTTTCCTCACGATTGTAACTTACATATATATTATTATTACGGGCAGACTCATCACAGGGAGTTGCCCCTCCTAGTTATATTGTTGTGCATTTATGGTTAATGCTAATGAATGTTTAACTGTTGTGTTATAATGAATGAAAGTACTTGGTAAAAGAAGAAAATAAACTATGTATAGACGTCAGGCGTAGTCCACGATCATAAGTATTGGTGAAAAGAAAGTGGTCGGTGGTGTTGCAACTCCTTAGTGCGGTTGGAAGAGTACTGCCAGTGTAGGGGCATGACACTCTCGGTCTGGATTTGATTAATTTCATATATACCATAAAATATTTTTAGTATCCTTCATTAATTTTTATATTTATATATCCACTCATAGAATGGAAGTGATGCTTTTCCATGTGTCAAAAGGGTTACTCCACAAGATGGATTACTTGGTATTCTGAGCTTATGAGTTCTCTCGATTATAAATTCTATTCTAGTAATTGGAAATACCACCAAATAGCTATATATCACGAATGGAAAACTACATCGAACTATTCCATCTATACCCTAAAATCTTATACTTATAAGGTAATAAAAAAATATCAAGATAAATGGTAGCGGACCTCTCTTTATGTATTAAAAGCTATGTTGCACAAGTTTCCGAGTATTTTCGATATTTGGGAACGAGTATCCAGTACGACTAGAAGTATTGCCCAAATTTACAGGAAACATCAAGTTTGGAGCTACAATAATATAATATATTAAAATTTAATATATATTAAAAATAAAAATAAAATAATTTATTTATTTATATCCAAAACTTGGCAATCAAATTCCATATTGTAAAGAAACATGTAAAAGATTGAACTTTGAAGCCTTGCCAAAAAAAATCAAAATATTAATTTATCAACAATTTCTCAATCAAATTCCTTCAGAGAAAAAAAACATGCAGAACTCCCAAACCAGAAGAGAGGTTGTTATTACTTGATTGTTAGGTGATTTCATGCAACGCTATATGTTAAGTCATTGGTTCAATTCTTTGCCCTTTATGTAACCTCACCAATATTATATATATTACATCTAATTATAATAGAGATAAGAAAAAATAAAATACATATTAATAGTAGTTATAAAAAGGTAAAGCAATAATGTTTAAATCCAATGTTATTTTAAGAAGAGTTTGTATAATAAATTATAAATTTCCAAGTTAATATATATTTTGTACTTAAATAAATATGAAAATTAAATTATTTTTTTTTCTTAATCTTTATATTTCATAATTTCAACTATTTTTTCTTTAGTATTCCATCTTTTGTCCATTCAGCTCGGGCTATAATGATGGTTTTGCCAATGGCCAACAATCTTCCTAAATTCTTTTATATCCATCTACCATCCGCGTATATGAAGAGAATGAATAACTTTCCAATGACAAAGATTAGGATTGGCTAGACGCCTCATTTTCATTTGGATAAAAAGACTTTCCATAACCAGGCTGTTTCTCTTAATTCTAGACCCATATCCATACCCTTTGCTTCCCAAAGTTCCATTATTTTAAACAGCACCCAAGCTGACAATGTCAAATACACCTAAGTTTGCACTTATTTATTGCAGTGAAGCACCCAAAACGTCAAGAATCGATTACACTAAAACTCTCGAAAAGCTCCAAAATACGGTTAAAACTCCCAGCGTTACTCGTTTGAGCTAGCAGGGGTTTTGGAGCATTGCTTCAAGTACGTGCTCTCCAATGCTGGGGACGGTACCCGTGTAACTCTGATTAAAAGCGTTGGTCCAGAAGTTTTATTAAGGGTTGCTCAGAAAAGTTAAGAAAGAAAAGAGAGAACGTATATACAATTAATTGAAGAAATTTCCACCACGAATGTTTTTGCTAATGAACTTTTCCATGCTATTCTCAAGGATTTAATTAAACATGTCCTCTGGGGAATGGCCCATAAGACATCCCCATAAATTCCTTTAAACGGATAGCGAGATTATTCATAAACAACAGAGTTAACTACACAAATTGTTTCTCAGATTCAACGTGCGCCTCAGCTTATGGAGAGTGCTTTGCGTGAAAAACAACAATCTTTCATGTAAATTTCATATTTATCGATTAATACAAATGGATCAAACACACAAAGTTAGTGGGTGTGTAGAGTAATACTGAATTACATCTTGATTTTCACGGGTATGATTGCAACTATCTTTGATCGCATCTTGAGAATGGATTGCGTAGCTAATTAATGATTACCTCTTTTCCCAATCTCATGTCACAGTTCCGGAGATGTGAAGTGAATAACAATGGGTTAATTTATCGGCGTAATCTGCGTCAGCAGCTATAACGTGCAGCGCCAACGGTGTCTATCACCATGTTATGGCAGGCTGAAGGAGCCGAGGGAGTATAACCATTCTTTGGAAGCTTATCATTCAACAGACTAATATCAATGGTGGGTGTTTTATCGGCTTCTTTGATATAGGCTGCAGATATTTTATTGGTATTCGTGGTGTCCCTAATTTTGGAGTTAGCCGTGACTTCGTGGAGAAACTTAGGCCTGGAAAGCGCCGTTGGAAAGAGCGCAGAGATTAGCAAAACGCATATGATGGTGCCATACACCACAGTGGCCGCCATGTTAGAATTTGAATAAGCGCCTCGGCTTCGATGGAGTGGACAATATACACGAAATACAATGTACCCTCGGAAGGAAAATAAAATGATGAACGAATATGTTTATTGAGATAAATGTAACGAGAGATTGGCTTGAAAAGTGATGCAGAGGTGAGATAGAAGGCGAGTGACTAGAAAGGGGAAATAAAGGTGTATATATACGTGATTCATACCCGTCCTTTGACGAATTCGCTGGCCATGAATTCAGGAACGAACGAACAGCCTGCGAAATCAAACATTAACTTTATAGAATACGCGTCTGATGGGCCAAACACAGAATGGACTTTAAGTTCGATCAGAAAGGCCCCGTGTTTGATTTCTTCAAATCAAAGGGCCTTTAAGACCATTGCAAATATTATGTCTTCAGTACGACTACGATTGGTTTCATCACGTCAAAGTCAAAAGGCCCTGTCGAGTCAATAACAAATATTGTATGCATCTTTATTTTTTTAATATTTTAAATTGATTTATATTAATGATATTGTTCTGTTAGAACGGAGTTATTATGATTTTAGAAAGTAATTAAAAAGTTTATACGATTTTTGCTCCAAATAAGTATAAATTAAAAATGACAAAACTAAAGCAATACAAATTTTAAAAGCGAAAATTTATATCAAAATTATCTTAATCATAATTTCAAATTATAAAATCTTTAATGATATTTTTCTAAAATTATTTAAATTTAAATTTATTTTATATAATCTATAGAATTTTAGCAATTTTTAAGGTAAAATAATTTTACTATATAAAATTCGGGTTAATAATTTTTTGAGAAAAAAGAAATTAGAGAATCTTGTTTTTGGAAAAAACATGGTGAATTTTAGATCCAATTTTTTCCAAATTAAATTCACAATAATTATTCACATAAAGATCACATATGATACTTTCATATATGATAACAACTACCGGTAGATAAAATTCCTTCATAGAAATATTTTGGAATCAATATCTATAACAAGCTCAATTTGAAATTATAATATTGAAAAAATGATAAATGGAGCACGTGGAAATCCTTTTATGGGCTTGAAAAGAATTGTAAATTAGCAAACCTTTGGATATGGGATTCGAAGAAAAATTATTTGAGACTCTCATCAGTCTAGTTATTTTATATGGATGTGAGACTTTGGGTTACAATATCTCTAGAGAGACATGGATGAAGATATAATAGATCCAAAAGAAGTTTATAATTTACAATCTCAAGATTAAAGGAAATACTCCCTATTCTATACTTTGATTAAAGGAACTCTTTCCCTCTTTGAAAGCATGGTTATGTGTAGGTATCTTATGTAAAAGAAGAAGCTAGAGACATGGGAGCCAAGTAGATTCCTAAAATTGCTTCTGACTCTAGCCAAAAACCCCATCTTTAGAACAATTGAGGATGACATAAGGATGCCTTGTCTTCATCAGACAACTAGGGGATGTAGTCCATTTTGCAAAATAAGGATGCTATTAAAAATATTATTACACCAAAATTTAAGAATAAATTGTGGTGTAATAAAGAGCTAGAGGTAAAACAAAAAAGAGGAAATTATAACAAGGTGATCACCCTCAATATTGAAAAAAAAAATATCTCTATCTTGGCTAATACTATGGAGAAAATAAACATTGCTAAAATAAGAATAAATTGCAATGAAATTTATAGTGAAAATAGGCATTGGATAATTCCCAAAACACCATGGAATAAAATAGTTTGTCACATTTTGTAACATTAAGAGGATTGGATATGAAATGCACTTTCTCTTCGATTAGCCATATTATTCTCACATTCTATTTAATTTTTAAAATATTTGTCACATTACAAACATTTTTGACCTTTTAAGTAAGAAACACTATGATAATCTTGAAACACATCTCCAGACGGATCAAATCTATCGTGTGCAAAATTTTTACTCAATATTTCGATTTCAAAAAAAATTTACACTTCAAGGGATATGATACCTCTTGGCTCTTGCTAGATCCATAATTTAGATAAATTTATATCTATATATCAACAAACATTTTGTAACATTATTTTTTCAAAAAAACTAAGTCCCCAAAAGAAAAACGGAATATGAATAAGAATTGAAAGCACACAAACTTTCAGCAGTTTCTTCAATTCATTAAATAAGGTGAATAATTAGTATTGGATTGAAATATTAGGGAATACGAATAAGACTTTAAAGCGCGTGAGCTTTTAGTGGTCCAATCAATGAAGATGATAAGTTATGTAATTAGTATTGGATTGAAATTTCCTAATAAAAAGAAATATGTTCTTTTGAAACAGCTTATCACAAGAAGAATTTAATTATATCTTATTATCAAGAAGAAGGAAGAATTTATAGAAAGAAAAGTGAGTATAAGAGTTTGGGTTGGAGTTTTTGAGGTAATAACTAAATGTTATATGCCGATGAAGTGAAGTATTGTATGTAAATTGGCTCAGATATTTCTTTTGATTTGTTATTGAGAAATTAATTTTCATTTTTTTCGATTTCCAATTTCATGGTTGTCATTATAGTTGATGTCTCATTTGTTGTGTTTAGCCATGCAACACTATACTTTTCTTTCTTCCTCACTATAGATGGATTCTATCTTGTAACTTTTCATCTTCATTTGGATCTCAAGAGGTTGATAAAAAGAGTTGTATTACTTGCTACATGAAACTAACTATACTAAATAAATCCAAACTTTTAATGGGGATATATTGGTTATGAGGCACGGCTATGCTAGAAGATAAATGGGTGAAATTGTAAGCACATCCATGATATTCAAAAAGTAATTTTATCAAAGAAGTGATGCAACAACTTCTACAATGTCAAGACTAGTTATTATCTTTGTGATTGTAGGTAGCAACACTTGTAATTTCTTCTGTTACAAATAAAGGTCCATTATTAAAAGAAACATAGATCACACGAAGAAGGAAATTTCTTAATGATAACATTTCTCATGTTTGCATTCCACCATTCATTTAGAAATTGTAGTTCAAGATGTAATTGAGCTATAAAATATTTTTATCAAAACATACTTATAGAATTAAGATAGACTTTGACCATGAGTTTACATTCCATAAAGTCTTTTTTGTTTTTTGGATTGTTTGCATATTTTAAACAAATCATTGATAACTAAAATGCATTTTTGGATAACAATGATAGCCTTGTTAAGGCCAAAATCATGGTACAATTGATTCATCAATTAATAGAGCCTAATTGTGAGGAAATCAACTTTAAAATATCACATGAAAATATTTAGTGATTAAAAAGAGATGTTGTTAAAATTGATGCATTGGATGTTTTTTATACGTAGAATGTTGGGCTATTGACACCACGCCTTAAATTCTTTACTATGGAATGTTTCTTCATAATTTTGTTGTCATCGATGCTTCCAGTAGGGATAGTCAATATTCACATCCATTCAAGTTAGAGAAAAGGAATAAGTGTAAAGATCTATGTTATGTATGTGGCACAAATGTTGGCCACTTGTTATAAATAAAATCAATCACATTGATGAGTAGTATTTTTAGATAATTTTATAAATATAATCATGTTTAAAACACCAAAGGTCATATTAGTGATCTTTCACAATTTTCAGGATTTAAATCCTATATCTATCATGATGTTAGAAACATAAAGATTGATACAAATATAGGTTTTTGAGTATTATCTATAGAAAATCATCGTTTAAATATACCTTCATATGAATTTAAGTTTTCAATGCAATTACAAATGATTTTGTTCAATTTTTTTTTTGATAATTAACTATTTGAAATCATCATGTAAGATTAATACCTTACTTTTTTATGATTTTATACGTTATATTAATTTATACAATACATGCATCTTAAATTAACTTTTTTCAGATTTTAATATATATATATATATAATCTTAATCTTTACCTTCTTTAAGATTTTCTATGCTTAAATACTATCCATATTAATAAGAAAAAGAGTGAAGAGATAGGAATGTTATGAGGATAAGAGAAGACCCGGTAGTCTATATGTAAAAAATATTCAAGAATGTGAAACTATTCAATTCAAGCATGTCACATATGGTGTAGCTATGAAAATCTAAATATATGCCAAATAGGTAATGCATAAAGATAATATTGTGTGAAACACATTAAATTTGTTGAAAAACATAACTAATAGATAAAAATGTTTGAGATCATTCAATAAACATTTTAAACTTAATTCTTATTATAAAACTACAAATTGCTGCCTATCAACATCATATGGAATTGTTAGTTTATTATTAGTCATTCCACAAGATGAAGACTATTTTTTGGACTTGTTTATTCTGCTAGGAAATTTTATTTTAACAAAAAGTGTGAAAGGAAAATTTTATTAATTCTTTAAAATAAGGTTTTCTAAATTGTTATTGGATGAATTACATATATGTTTTCTAAATTGTTATTTGATGAAACCATACCTATAATAATTAATAAATAAATGGTAATAAATATTTATTTTAATTTAAAAATATTATTTTAAATTTAATTATTATATAATTTTTTATATTTATTTATAATTTCCAAATTGTTTTAAATACATACAAGTATTACTTTTCGTTATATGTTTTCAATCAATTGGGCTAGGTTCAGATGGTTATCGGAAAGATTTTTATCCTCCTCACCCAAGCCAAATCCAAAAAGTACTTAATTATATTAAAAGTAACTGTTTTAGTTCTCTTCAAAATCTATTTAAATTGTTTAATTATATTGTTAATATGTGATTAATTAATGTATCTAATTATGATACTAATATTAATATTTTATAATAATTTAAATATATACCATTTTGAAATTAATATTAATATTTATATAATATTTCGAATGGGTAAAAAATACGATAATTTAATTGATTAGGTTTATTTTTCCCTCCATCTAAATTTTATTTTCAAGAAACTATTAACCAATTTGAAAAAAAATTGAATGCCATATCTGAGAAATCAAATGCATAAAAAAATCAGCACTGTGAAATCAAATAAAAATGACATCATCAAATGAAAATGGGATCGTTTCTTTTACGTATAATATGTTTCATGTCAGTAAACATCACATAAAACCATCATACAATCTTTGGTTGAGGTCATAGAGAAAGGTCTTAGAGAAAGCTCTTAGAGAAATTCGAGTGTCCCCGGAACTTGGTTGTATTATGTTGTTGTATTATGTTTAAGATAGGACGGACTTCTAGTGAACTTTATTTCCTTAGTTATTTCAGGGTGCCTATAACTTGTGTCATGATTCATTTACCGACAGCTTTGCATTTCTTTTTGTCTTGAGTTTATTCCGTTTCTATTATATTAAGTTTATCTAGTCTGTAGATTTTTATGATCGGATGGATTACTCACAAAGTTAAGTTGATGGTTGACTTTGTAGTGCTCCTCCTAATTACCTGAATCAACTATCAGAATCCGGATAAGGACGACTCCATCCTCTCGGTCTGGATTTGATTAATTTCTTATATACCATGAAATCTTATTAGTATCCTTCATTAATATTTATATTTAGATATCCACTCTATAGAATGGAAGTGGCCCTTTTCCATGTATCAAAAGGTTTACTCCACAAGATGGATTTCTTGGTATTCTGAGCTTATGAGCTCTCTCGATTATAAATTCTATTCTAGTAAATTGGAAATACCACCAAATAGCCATATATCACGAATGGGGTACTGAAAACTACATTGAACTATTCCATCTATACCATGAAATCTTATTCTCATAAGATAGAAAAAAATGTCAAGATAAATGGTAGCGGCACTCAATTTATGTATTAAAAGCATTGGTCCAGAAGTTTTATTAAGGGTTGCTCAGAAAAGTTAAGAAAGAAAAGAGAGAACGTATATACACCAGATTTGCAGCAGATGATAATATATCAATTACTCAGAGAGATTTCCAATTAATTCAAGAAATCTCCACCACGAATGCTTTTATTAGTGAACTTTTCCATGCTATTCTCAAGAATTTAATTAAACATGTCCTCTGCGAAATGGCCCATAAAACATCCCCATAAATTCCTTTAAACGGATAGCGAGATTATTCATAAACAACAGAGTTAACACACAAATTGTTTCTCAGAGTCAACTTGCGCCTCAGCTTATGGAAAGTAATTTGCGTAAAAAACCAAAAAAACAACCTTTCATGTAAAGTTCATATTTATCGATTAATGCAAACGGATCAAACACACAAAGTCAGTGGGTGTGTAGAGTAATCCTGAATTACATCTTGATTTTCACGGTTATGATTGAAACTCTAGAGAATGGATTGTGTAGCTAATTAATGATTACCACTTTTTCCAATCTAATGTCACTGTTCCGGAGATGTGAAGTGAATAACAATGGGTTAATTTATCGGCTTATCATTCAACAGACTAATATCAATGGCGGGTGTTTTATCGGCTTCTTTGATAAAGGCTTCAGATATTTTATTGGTATTCGTTGTGTCCCTAATTTTGGAGTCAGCCGTGACTTCGTGGAGGAAATTAGGCCTGGAAAGCGCCGTGGAAAGTGCGCAGAGATTAGCAAAACGCATATTATGGTGCCATACACCACAGTGACTGCCATGTTAGAATTTGAATAAGTGCCTCGGCTTCGATGGAGTGGACAATATAGACGAAATACAATGGACCGTCGGAAGTAAAATAAAATGATGAACGAATATGTTTATTGAGATAAATGTAACGAGAGGTTGGCTTGAAAAGTGATGCAGAGGTGAGATAGACGGCGAGTGACTAGAAAGGGGAAATAAAGGTGTATATATATACGTGATTCATACCCGTCCTTTGACGAATTCGCCGGCCATGAATTCAGGGACGAATGAACAGGCTGCGAAATCAAACATTAGCTTTATAGAATACGCGTCTGATGGACCAAACACAGAATGGACTTTAAGTTCGATCAGAAGGGCCCCCGCGTTTGATTTCTTCAAATCAAAGGCCCTGTAAGCCAGTTTGTAACATTACGAGTATTGAATATGAAATGCATTTTCTTTTCCGATTATCCATCTTATACTCCCATTTTATTTAATTTTTAAAATACTTATCACACTACAAACTTTTTAACTTTTTAAGTAAAAAAAGCTATGATAATCGTGATATTTTAAATAAGCAAAACTATGATAATTGTGAAATACATCTCTAATCGTCTTCTAGAGGGATCAAATCTGTCGTGGCAAACTTCTTAGTCAATATTTCTATTTTAAAAAAATTACACTTCAATGAATATAATCTCTCTGCTCTCTTGCTAGATCCATGGTTTATGGTTTAAATGAATATATATATATATATATAGATAAACAAATATTTTGTAACATTATTTAAAAAAAAAAACTAAATCCCAAAAAGAAGAAAGAGAATATGAATAAGAATTTAGAGTACATGAATTTTCAGTGGTTTCTTCAATTCAATAAATAAAATAAGGTGAATAATTAGTATTGACTTGATATACTAGGGAATGTGAATAAGACTTTAAAGCGCATGAGATTTTATTGGTCAATTCAATGAAGATGATAAGTTATGTAATTAGTATTGGATTGAGATATTTGTATTGCATTATTTCCTAATAAAAAAGAAAATGTTCTTTTGAAACAACTTATCACAAGAAGTATTTAATTATAACTTATTATCAAGAAGAAGGAAGAATAAAAAAGAAAATGTTCTTTTGAAACAACTTATCACAAGAAGTATTTAATTATAACTTATTATCAAGAAGAAGGAAGAATTTATAGAAAGAAAAGTGAGTATAAGAGTTTGGGTTGGAGTTGTTAAGGTAATAACAAAATGTTATGTGCCAATGAAGTGAAAGACCGTATGTAAATTGGCTTAAAAATTTCTTTTTACTTGTTATGGAGGAATCATTTTTCATTTTTTTCATTTGGTTCTCATTATAGTTGATGCCTCGTTTGTCGTGTCCAGTCATGCAACACTAAGATTTGATTTCTTCGTCACTATAGATGGCTCTTTACTTGTAAGCTTTTATCATCATCTTGATCTAAAGAGGTCAATAAAAGGAGTTGTGTTACTTCTTACGTGAAACTAAGTATACTAAAGAAATCCAAACTTGGAATGGGGATATATTGGTTATGAGGCATGGCTATGCTAGAAGATAAAATGGTGAATTTGTAAGTACATTCATTATATTCAAAAAAATATTTTTATTAAAGAAGTGATGCAACAACTTCTACAATGCTAAGACTAGTTATTATTTTTGACACAATCAAAATTGTAAGTAGCAACACTTGTAATAATTACAAATAAATGTCTGTTATATAGAGAAACATTGATGACATGAAGAAGGCAATTTATTAATGATAGCATTCCTCATTTTTGCATTCCGCCATTCATTTAGAAATTGTAGTTCAAGATGTAATTGAGGTATAAAATATTATTATGAAGACATGCTTATAGAATTAAGATAGACTTTGATCATGAGTTTACATTCCATAAAGTCTTTTTTGTTTTTAGGATTCTTTGCATATTTTAAAGAAATCATTGATAACAAAAATGCATTTTTGGATAACAATGATAACCTTGTTAAGGCCAAACTCATGGTACAATTGATTCATGAATTAATAGATCCAAATTGTGAGGAAAATGACTTACAAAATACCAAATTGTGAGGAAATCAACTTAAAAATATCACATGAAAATATTTATGTGATTAAAAAGAGATGCAATTAAAATTGATGCATTGAATCTTTTTTATACATAGAATGTTGGGTGATTCACACCATACCCTAAATTCTTTACGATGGAATGTTTCTTTTGTCATTGATACCTCTTGCCGGGATAGTCAATATTCACATCCATTCAAGTTAGAGAAAAGGAATAAGTGTGAAGATCTACGTTATGTATGTAGCACATGTTGGCCACTTGTTGTAAATAAAATCAATCCAATTGATGAGTAGTATTTTTAGATAATTTTCTAAAGATGGTCACTTTTAGAAGACCAAAGGTCATATTAGTGATCTTTCCCAATTTCCATGCTTTAAATCATATATCTATCATGATGTTAGAAACATAAATATTGATACAAATATGGGTTTTTGAATATTATCCATAGAAAATCATCGTGTAAGTTTTGTAAAAAAAAAGGCCTCATTTTTTTTTGTCTACTTTGGAGTCCTTTTGGAAAAATTTGTAGTTTTGATTGATAAGAGAGCTCTAGATTTTATTTTGTAGATATAGCTACCCAATGTATAGATATAATTTGAGTGCTAACTCTTTACCCATATTTATAAAGAGTTCAATTCTTTAACTAATCAATTTCCAAAGAAGCACTAGAAACGAAGATTGGTCGAGTTACCATCTAACCGTTTGTGGAAAGAGAGCAATTAAATGTGCGAAAGTTTTTTGTTATGATACAAGGCTTAATATTTAGTTTTTGGTTTTGTCATTTCCTGTTGTTTGATATAGTTCCTTTGCTATAGTCTATTAATTATACGTATAATGACACAATTTAGTCCAAAAAAACTCTAAAATATTTATTATGAAGTAGTAAATGAGAAAGAGAGAAAACGATTTTTATTTTTTGTTAATGAAATTGATATTTTAAATTTGATGAGATAAAAAGATATATATTTTATTTATATAAAAAATTATAAAAAAAAATTAACATTTCATAGTATAAAATATTTCAACTACTCATGCAAAATCATTTTTATTTTTTAAATAAAAAAATAAAACTTTTATTTTTCCATTAGAAAAAAAAACCATTTATAATGGAAGTAGAAATGGTTATTCAATCACGGGTTATGATGCATATGGAATATTTTCTTAAAAACCTTGTTTTTTATTTCAAAATATATTATTGAATTCTATGATGAACATATCTTGGTAGGTTCCCTTCAATGATATTTAAACATCAAAAATAAATTAGTTTGGCTTGTTTTTTATTTCAAAATATATTCTTGAATTCTATGATGAACATATCTTGGTAGGTTCCCTTCAATGATATTTAAACATCAAAAATAAATTAGATTGATACCAGATGAAAATTCTACTCACTTCTTCATCATCTAAAACATGGGGAACTAAAAGTATTTGACATCAAAAATAAATTAGTTTGATACCAGATGAAAATTCTACTAGCTTCTTCACGGGGAACTAAAAATATTTGAGATCATTCAATAAACATTTTAAACTTAATTCTTACTATAAAACTACAAATGGTAGCGTATTAAAATCATATGGAATTGTTCTTCTATTGTTAGTCTTTCCACAAGATGAAGACTATTTTTTGGGCTTGTTTATTCAGCTAGCAAAATTTATTTTAACAAAAATGAGTGAACATAAGTTTTTGGAAAATTTTATTAATTTTTTAAAATGAGGTTTTCTAAATTGTTATTTGATGAAATTATATATATAAACAGTAATAAATTTTATTTCAATTTAATTATTTTAATTTTTAAAATATTATTTTAAATTTAATTATTATATATAATTTTATATTTATTTACCATTTTCAGATTATTTTAATGACATAAAAATATTACATTTCGTTATATGTTTTGAATCAATTAGGTTAGTTTTAGATGGTTATGGGAAGGATTTTTATCCTCACCCAAGCCAAATCCAAAAAATATTTATTAATATTAAAAATAAGTGTTTTAGTTCTTTTCAAAATTTATTTAAATTGTTTAATTATATGGTTAATATGTAATTATTTAATATATATAATTATGATATTAATATTAATATTTTATAATATTTTTAATATATACCACTACGAAATTAATATTAATATTTTATAATATTTCAAATGGTTAAAAAATACGATAATTTAATTGATAGTTAGTAGGTTTACTTTTCCCTCCTAAGTTTTGTTCTCAAGAAACTATTAACCAATTTGAACAAATTTTGAATGCCATATCTGAAAAATCAACTGCCTATAGAATAAAATAAAAATAAGCTCTATAAAATCAAATAAAAATGACATCATCACATGAAAATGGCATCGTTTCTTTTGCGTATAATATGTTTCATGTTATTAAACATCACATAAAACCATCATACAATCATTGGTTGAGGTCATAGAGATAGGTCTTAGAGAAATTCGAGTGAACTTGGTTGTATTATGTTTAAGATAGGACGGACATCTAGTGAACTTTATTTCTTTAGTTATTTTAGGGTGCCTATAACTTGTGTCATGATTTATTTACTCACAGCTTTGCATATCTTTTTGTCTTGAATTTATTCCGTTTCTATTATATTAAGTTTATCTAGTCTGTAGATTTTGTAGAAATTTTGAATAATAAATACATATTCAACAGAGATTATTCTGATTATACACTATTGCGGAATACATGCATAATACATAACTTCTTCTACGTTGATCATCAATTTAGCAGCACCAAAAACAATGAAACATCAATAGCATGCACACATTAATGCAGTATGTATCCCAAGGAAAGCTTACAGCTGAAAACGCCACACTATTTGTATATTAATGATTGAGAACATCTAACATTACATAGTACAATACTCCTCACAAGTATCCAGCACTATCTCCACCTGTTACACACAAAAATAGCTTAGATCCGAACAAGTTACAGGTTCAAATCTCCTTTCCTGCTTTGCCTGCCTCCACTACACAATGCTTGAGAATCACTCACACTCGAAATCACGTGAGCACAGGCTATTCTACTGGGAATATATAGGGCAATCCTCATGGGCATACTCAATACATTGCTTGTGCAAGATCTCATGCACAACTATAGTCACAACTGATAGCAATCTCAACCTCTAACACCTATCTCCACTGAACTGTACATGCATTGACATGCAACTTAGTTAAATGATGTATTCTTTAGTTACTTTATGAGTTAATAATTAGTGAATTAATTAACAATCAATTCACACAACTCATCACTAGTGTATTCTCCAGTTAGACTGAATACAACTAGTTCAACTGAACACAACTCCATCAACTCCACCAAACTCAACTACTTGAGTTCTAACTGAAGTCCTACATGCAATAGCTCAACTGACCCACAAAGAAAGCATATTTCCTTCTGACACCCGCATGTGCCACATCTGTAGCTCAAACTGAAGTGCTCCAAGAGGATAAGATAATGTTTATAGTCTAAATATTATTATGAGACAATAATATTTGGCTTTTTTTTATTTTTGACTAGCAGTATAAAAATAGACTCTGATCACTCCTGCTGTGATCCAAATATAGAAGTCCATCTATTTTTCCCAACATGACCAATCATCCATAAACAGCATCCTGCAACTCATAGGCCATGATCCATATGTCTAAAAATAGACTTTGCGCCATAATTTTCCTGTGGGCCCACTTAGTGAAGGCGACTCCTTTCCACTAAGCTCCATCATATTGTTGCATTCTCAACACTCCCTCTCAACAAGATATGGATTATCAGCAACCCCTATCCTACCTCGATGGTATTCGAATTTTCTCCTCGTGAGCGCCTTCATCAAGATATCAGGATCCTGATCCTCCGTTGGAATGTATGAAAGTAACATGATTCTCCGCTGCACACAATCTTTGATATGATGGTACCTGATGTCAATGTGCTTACATCTATCATGAAATACAGGATTAGCCAAGAGTTTAATGCAACTCTGGTTATCACAGTAAATCACAGTAGGCTCCAAGTGAGAACCGAACAAACCGATTAGGATCTTCCTCATCCATATAGCCTCGCATGCAACCAAAATTGCTGCCATATACTCGGCCTCTGCTGAACTGAGTGCCACGGATCTCTGCTTCCTGTTGTACCAAGAAACTGTTGTCGACCCGATACTGAAGACCCCTCCTGATGTGCTCTTTCTGTCCGTTGGGCTCCCTACCCAATCTGCATCCTTGAAGCCACATAGCTTCACCTCATCCTCCTGTTTGTACCACAAACCATATCCCTATGTGCCTCTCAAATAACGCAATACATGCTTGCCCGCCTTCTAGAAGAGCTTGGTTGGCTTAACCATATCTTGTGAAAGTCGGTTAACAGCATAGCATATATCGGTTCGTGTATTGACCAGATACATAAGCGACCCCACCAAATATCAATAAACAGTGGCATCCACTTCTTCTGTTGAAGTGGCATCCTCCTTCCTCCAACCTCCAGGAAGAGGAGTATCAACAGGCTTGCAGCCATGCATGTTGAACTTCTACAGTATATCCCGACCAAACTTACCCTGAGAAACAAATGGTCCATCACTGCGCTGCCAAATTTCCAATCCCAGGAAATAATGAAGGAGGCCCAAGTCCTTCATCTCAAACTCCTTAGCAAGATCATCCTTGCATGAAAATATCAACAGCTCATCACCCGTTAGAATCAAATCATCTACATAAAGTACAATGATAAGCAACTTACCCTCCACCACAATCTGGTATAGGTTAGGATCCGCCTCACTCTTGGAGAATCCAAGTCCAGTGAAATAACTGTTTATCCATGTGTACCAAGCACGTGGTGCTTGTTTCAACCCATACAACACTCTCTTGAGCCTGCACACATGCGACTTGCTGCTAAAGATCTCAAAACCTTCGGGCTGTTCTATGTACACCTCCTCCTCAATGACTCTGTTGGGGAACGTAGTCTTCACATCCATCGGATGAATGTGCCACCCCATCTGCGCTGAGAGAGCAAGAATCGTCTGTATGGAAGAATACCTTGTGACAGGTGCAAAGGTCTCCTCATAATCGATACCCTCTATCTGTGAAAAGCCTCGGGCAACAAATCTTTCCTTGTACTTCTCCACACTCCCATCAGCTGCGTGCTTAACTTTTTAGATCCATCTCGAACCCACCACTGATTTCCCTTCAGGTCTTGGGAAAATCTCCAATGCACTGTTTCTGACAATCGAATCATACTCTTCCACCATGGCGTCTACCCATGCGAGACCCTTCACAGCTTCCTCGAAAGAGGATGGCTCAGTCACAACACATTTGCTCATGAGAGCCATGTATCCAGTGTACCGATCAGGTGACTGTATCTGCCTGCGTTGGGCTATAGGTGGTCCTACAACTTTCTTTGAATCTTGAGCCAGTCACCCAGCTTCTGTCAAGTGCTTTCGCCCTGTAATGGTTGGTGCTGGATGAGTGGTCTCTTCCACTCCATAAACGTTGTCTTGTGGCTGATCCACATCCTGAAGCTCATCCTTAGGAACTAATAGCTCCTCATCTGCATGCAAGTGTAGCTCCCTCTCAAGCAAACACTTCATGGCTTTCTCCTCTTGAAATTTTATATCCCGTCGACAATAGTTTTACCACTGTCTGGCAAATACACACGATAGTTGTGGGGCGTATCAGTGTACCCCACAAATATGCCAACCTCTGCGGTTGGCTCTAACTTCTTCCTGGAATCCTTCATCACATGCATGTAAACATTAGCACCAAAAATCCTCAAATGAGAAAGATCAGGCTTCTTACTAGAATAAGCCTCCTCGGGTGTACTCATGCCAAGTATCCTGTGAGGACAACGGTTCTGCACATAAATTTTTGTATTGCATGCTTCTACCCACAAGTGAAGGGGTAGGCCCTGATCATGCAACATCACCCGTGCAACACCCACGATCGTTTTGTTCTTCCACTCAACAACCCCGTTCTGCTAGGGGTTATGGGGAGCTATGAGCTCTCTTCGAATCCCTTCTGCACTACAAAAGTCCTTGAACTCACCAGAGATGTATTCACCACCATTATCGCTCCTAAGAGCCTTCACCTTCTTCCCCAACTCCTTCTTGACCAGTGCTTTGAACTCACAGAACTTTGAGTATGTCTTGCTCTTCTTCTGCATGAAGAAGATCCAGCACTTACGAGAGAAATCATCAACAAAAATCACATAATACCTGTGTTTTGCTGTTGAAGCTACTGAGAAAGGTCCACACACGTCTGTGTGAATTCTCTCAAGGATCATCATGGCACGACTATCCTTCTCATGAAAGGTGGCTTTCACAAATTTTCCTAAAGTACACCCCTTGCACTGATTTGACTATGCAAGAGTGCCTTTAGGAAGCCCTATAGTGATCTGCTGCAGTATCTTCAAGGCTCCATGGTGAAGCTGACCCAATCTCCCGTGCCACAGCTCGCCATCATCCCGGCTCACCAATCCTTCTACCTTGCATGCCATTGCTGCACATCCATCTACATGAAGCTGATAAAGGTTCCTCACTCAAACCCCTATCTTCTGGGTTTCTCCAGTTGTCTTATTGTGCAGGAAATCCTTTCCCTCGCTGAAAACAACATCATATCCCTTGTCTTCTAACATCACACAGAGATAAGATTCCTCTTCAATCCTGGGACATGCATCACTTCCTTCAATACGAAGGGTTTACCAGACTCCCTTTCAAAGGAAATGGTACTGATACCGGTCACACTGTATCTACCATCATCGCCCATCTTGATGTGCACTCCAAGATCTTTCTCCTCCAGATCAGAAAACAAATCTCGATCTCCTATCATGTGAAAAGACACACCACTATCCAAGAACCACACCAATCCCATCACACTTGAAACCAAGCATGCGATCAATGAAAAATCAAGCTCAAACTGCGAGGCTAGAGCCTCTCCTACTACAGATCGAGTAGCTTGCTTGTTCTTCTTCTTCTGCAGACAATTTGTGGCAAAGTGTCCGTGCTGGTGACAGTGAAAACACTTCACCTTGGACATGTCTTGCTTCTTGCCTTTTGCACCATACTGAGAAGCTTTCTTGCTCTTCCCCTTCTTTGCTTTGGCAGCCAAAGCACAATTTTCTTCATCAGGTCCCTTTGATGAAGATTCATCCCTGGTATTCTGCCTAATCTCCTCTTGCACAAGATCTGACCAAAGTCTCTCCCATCGTGGCAATTTCTCCCAACCATTGACAGAGTCCTGATAGGAATGCCAACTCTTCGAAAGACCAAGGAGATCCAAGCTCACCAAGTCCTCATCATCGACAGTCACCCCCACACTTTCCAGTTCATCCGTGCACTGAGTGAACTTCGTTAGATACTTGGGCATACTGTCTCCCTTCTCACATTTGATGTTTCTGAGTTTATCCTTGAGCACCAGCTTCCTCTGATCACTCTTGCTTTGGAATAGATCTGTCAACACTTTCCACATCAAGCATGGAGAAGCATTTCCATGCAGGCTGGACACAATGTGATCCTTCACGCCCTCCAACAGAATCCTTCGACACTTTGCCGTCTTCTTTTGCCAAGCATCAACCTGTGTAGCATCAGTAGGCTTTGGGACATCAGCCCCTATGAAATCCTTCAGCCCATTATCATCCAACACTCGCTCCATCTTGTCCTTCCATGCAATATAGTTCGAGCTGCCCTCAAGAGCATACTCCAATCACAATCTGTTGAAAGACATTGCCTCGTTGATACCAAGAAAACACTGCTACAAATTCGAATTCCACCAGCTCCAAGCTCAACCACCTCCGATCTAAGATTCGTGAGAACAAAGTATTTCTTATACAGAGATTGACCGTATGGGCTTTTATCGAATATCTCACCTTCCAAAGGAAGGATGAATCTAGAGGCTACCTGGCCTGATTACAGACTCTGCCTGAAGAAATAAGATGTAAACACTTTCCGAATAATAGATTTGATGATCAACAACTCTGATACCATGTAGAAATTTTGAATAATAAACACATATTCAACAGATATTATCCCGATTATACACTATTCTGGAATACATGCATAATACGTAACCTCCTCTACGTTGATCATCAATTTAGCAGCATCAAAAACAATGAAACATCAATAGCATGCACACATTAACACAGTATGTATCCCGGGGAAAGCTTACAGTTGAAAACCCCACACTATATGTATATTAATGATTGAGAACATGTAAAATTACATAGTACAATACTCCTCACAAGTATCCAGCACTATCTCCACCTGTTACACACAAAACTAGCTAAGATCCGAACAAGTCATAGGTTCAAATCTCCTCCGCTTCTTTGCCTGCCTCCACTGCACAATGCTTGAGAATCACTCACACTGGAAATCACGTGAGCACAGACTATTCTACTGGGCATATAGAGGGCAATCCTCGTGGGCATACTCAATAAATTGCTTGTGCAAGATCTCGTGCACAACTATAGTCACAACCGATATCAATCTCAACCTCTAACACCTGTCTCCACTGAACTGTACATGCACTGACATGCAACTGAGACAACTGATGTATTCTTTAGTTACTTTATGAGTTAATAATTAGTGAATTAATTAACAATCAATTCACACAACTCATCACTAGTGTATTCTCCAGTTAGACTGAATACAACTAGTTCAAATGAACACAACTCCATCAACTCCACATCTAACTCCACCAAACTCAACTACTTGAGTTCTAATTGAAGTCCTGCATGCAACAGCTCAACTGACCCACAAAGAAAGCGTATTTCCTTTTGACAGTTGCATGTGCCACATCTGTAGCTCAAACTGAAGTGCTCCAAGAGGATAAGATAATGTTTATAGTCTAAATATTATTATGAGACAATAATATTTGACTTTTCTATTTTTGACTAGTAGTCTAAAAATAAACTATGATCACTCTTGCTGTGATCCAAAAATAGAAGTCCATCTATTTTTCCCAACATGACCAATCATCGATAAAAAACATCCTGCAACTCATATACCATGATCCATATGTCTATAAATAGACATAGTCTAAAAATAGACTTTGTGCCATAATTTGCCTGTGGGTCCACTTAGTGAAGGCGACTCCTTTCCACTAAGCTCCATCATCTTGTTGCATTCTCAACAATTTTTTATGATCAGATGGCTTACAAAAAAATTTAAGTTCATGGTTGACTTTGTAGTGCTCCTCCTAATTACTTGACTCTACTATCAGACTCTGAATAAGGATGACTTCATCCTCTCTGTAATGCCCATGAGTTGCAGAGCTGAACGCACGAGGCCATCTGTGAAAAATGGCTAAGTGCGGAAGAGGACGGAGGTTTATAAGGTTAGGTGGTCCCGGGTAGCGGCACCCAACATATGGGCCGACATGCGAAACTGCCGAATGGTGGGCTGAACGGAGGTTCGCTGGGGAGCCAACATGAGGCAACCATGGTGATGAAAGGTATAAGTGGATGGCGTGGAGGAGTCATTCATCTATCCAGGAATCAACGCACAGTTTAGAGCGTCCAAGGGTGGAACAAGGTGAAAGTGCGAAGGTTGGTCTAAAATCCGGGCCAAGGTGCAAGCGGACGAAGTGCAGGGCCAAAGCACCCAAGCCGAAACAAAATAGGTCATTCGAAGGCATTTGTACAGGAGGTCGTTCGAAGGCGTTCGTTCAGAAATTCATTCAAGGGTGTCGTGCAGGAAAGTCGTTCGAGGGCTTCGTTCAGAAAATCGTTCGAGGACATCGTTCAGAAAATCATTCGAGGGCATCGTTCAGAAAATCCGGCGAGGGCGTCGTGCAAGGGTGTTCGTGTAGGATCGTTCGAGGGCGTTTGGGAAGGTTTGTTTGAGGTTGTTCGAGGGGATTCATGCAAATTCGTTCGAGGGAATTTGGGTAGGGTTGTTCAAGGGCATTCGTGTAGAGTCGTTCGAGGGCATTCGGGCAGGATTGTTCGAAGTCGTTCAAGTGCGTGTTAGGGCGTGTGGGTGAATGACTTGAGTTGGTGAATGATGGTTCGGACGAAGTCTTGAACGGGCGTGCACAGTGAACGACTCACCGGTGGAGACTTGGTGAGTTGGGTGTTCGGTGAAGAGTGCCCATTGATGGGTGAGTTGGGTGTTCGATGGCAGTGCCAGACGAGTTAGACAAGCTGAACGGAATGTGTTCGGGTGAATGTGCAGAGGCAATCAAGGAGTTGGCTGAGAGTTGTTCGGATGACCATGTCGGCGTGTCGATGAGCTGGCTAAACGCATTGTGCGGTGAATGTAAAAATACTCTAAGTGTAAATCTGGGGTTTCCTCAGGATTGTAACTTACATATATATTATTATTACGAGCACACTCATTACAGGGAGTTGCCCCTCCCAGTTATACTGTTGTGCATTTATGGTTAATGCTAATCAATGTTTAACTATTGCGTTATAATGAATGAAAGTACTTGGTAAAAGAAGAAAATAAACTAAGTATAGACGTAAGGCGTAGTCCACGATCGCATGTATTAGTGGAAAGAAATTGGTCCATGGTGCCGCACCTCCTATAGTGTGGTTGGAAGAGTACCGCCAGTATCAAAGCTTATTCAGAAATTTGGAAGGGTGATTCAGATTTGCAAACAGAAGTGTAATACTTTGTGATAGGTTTAGCACAAGTGAAGCTTCGTGCTTGGGCCAAGCTAAATGACAAGACATGGTAGGTTTGGAAGAATGTGAAGGGAAGCTCTTGCTGACCTTATATAGGTTGAAGTGGATGAAAGAAGAGAACCCACGGATTCGAGATAAACTTAAAGTCTTGGAAAGGAATGTTGAAGTCAAACTTCTTCAACTTGGTTAGGAAATGGAGTAGGTTGCAACTGTAGATTGCGATGACGAAGAAGAGGAATCTGTGATATTTTAGGATGTTGCAGGCATGAAAATGATGGAGGATGAACTTGAGTTTGATCAAGTAGGACCAGGATCGTGCGGTTTGCAGACACATAAGGATGAGGATACTCACATGGAGGAGCCTCATGGTGAAGTAAGTATTATTGATACTTGTGTTTCAATGAGACTTTTGGAAGATGAATCGTATGCAGGGAAGAGCAAAAACAATTTGCCAATGCAAGGGAGGATCTTACCATGGATGTCTATGAAGAGATCGTGTATGGAAAGGCAAGAATCATTGACTGTTGCAGGACTTATTGAGTTTGTTTATGACCTTATGGTAGAAGGTGCAAAGGCCCGTGACAAGGGAAGAACATGATGATCATTGCAGAGGAATGGGTCATTCTTTAGCCATATGGAGAATTTGGCTAAGGCCCGGCATGACTCATGGAAAGTTTAGAGGAGGGCACACACTTTAGTATGGTGATACTTGGGTGGACTTCTCATGGCCGAGACCAAGAGTAAGCATTGGTGAAACCTTTAGTGGGGGAGCTATGATGGAAGAGACTCATATGATGTGATGATGATATGGTTGGGTGACCGAGTTCACTAGATTGAGATTTGCAGACTTGGGTGAGGATGACTGATTGTTGTGATGGGTCTACTTAGTTGGACAACATGGGCAACTTGAGTCATGCACATCAGGTTGGTGACATGGAGCATGGCAGTCTTATGCATGGACATTATGCAGGAGCACTTGTAGAGGTGTCACTTATGGGCATCGAATGACGAGTGCCAAGGTAGGGATGTTTTGCAGGTGGATTTGCTAATGTGACATGGAGATGTTTTATTTATGAGCCGATGGAGATGTTGTGCACTCTTGTACAACAAGGCCATGGACTGATTGGAATTGTGAGCAGACTATGGAGTAGTCCTACTACATGGAAAGTTGAGGCATCTTGCAGAGACCTTTGGGCCGAGACATGTATGCTTGCTAAGGTGTTGGTTGGCGATGACTCATGGAGCTCATGATGACATGAGGTTGTGACTTTTGGGGACTTCATATATGGTGGACTTAGAGGATCAGATTCATTGAGGAGCTGAGGTCAGGAACTTTGATGCAGGATGGGGTGCATACTTTTGATACATGTATGCATGTGCTTGAAAGAGTGACTTGATGTGGAGGATTGATACAAGACACTTTGGAGTGATGGAGTTACAATGATGATGATGCCTTGGTGGAAACACTTGAGCATGGGTTGAGCCGAGACTTAACTACTTTTGATACATGGGAGATGAGATAGGTGTATACTTGTTTCTATGGCAACCTTGAGAGATGGCACATTGCAGGTATGATGGAGGGTTGCTTCATGAACCTCGATGTGGCACATCGAGAGTCGGAAGGTGATCTATTCATTTTGAGGAGATGGATTTTACACATATGAATGATGATGTTGGATAGATGCAACCGATTTCTTGCAGCACATTAATACCAAACATCATGGACGACATGTTGTAGATGAGATGGAGACTACCTCATGGACCTGGGCATGGCTTACTTAGATGGATATGGATTCTTGATCAAGTTGATGTTGTGACAGGACTCTAAGAAATGACTGATGATGGCACAAGAATGTTCACTCTTATGGTTTGAGCGTGACAGTTGGACTGATCACCCGACTAGTTCGAATCATGGGGGTCAATAGTGTGCAGAGATATGCTAGCAGTGCGTTGGAGTATCATGACAGCAGTTCACACAATGATGGTACATGACGAGGTCGACATGATATGTTGCAATAAGCATGTAGCTTGAGATGGAGGGACTAGCCTTCCACATGGGGAGTAGGATGTGGAGATTGCGACGGATGTGGTTGATGATCATGGATTGAGATGACTTTCCAGTGTATGACATATCAGTGGGTTATATGCCTTGGTATGGGTATCTTGGTGACAGATGGTTGCTGGGATGAGAGATTGTTGAGGACGACAATGATTTCAAGTGGGGGAGTATGTAATGCTCACGAGCTGAATGCACGAGGCCATATGCGAAAAATGGTTAAGTCTGGAAGAGCACGGAGGTTTATAAGGATAGGTAGTCCCTGGTGGGGGTGCCCAACGTATGGGTTGACGTACAAAATTGCCAAGCGATGGGCTGAACGGAGGTTGGCTGGGCGAGCCGACGTCAGGCAACCATGGTGATGAAAGGTATAAGTGGATGGCATGGAGGAGTCATTCATCCATCAAGGAATCAATGCATAGTTTAGAGTGTCCAAGGGTGGAACAAGGCGAAAGTGCGAAGGTTGGTTTGAAATCAGGTGAAGGTGTAGGTGGACGAAGTGCAAGGCCGAAGCACCTGAGCCGAAATGAAATAGGTGGTTCAAAGGCATTCATACAAGTGGTCGTTCGAAGGTGTTCATTCAGAAATTTTTTCGAGAGCTTCAAGTAGGAAAGTCGTTCGAGGGAGTCGTTCAGAAAATCATTTGAAGGCATCGTTCAGAAAATCATTCGAGGGTGTCATTCAGGAAATCGGGTGAGGGCATCGTGTGAGGGCATTCATGCAGGATTGTTCGATAGCGTTCGATAAGGGTCGTTCAAGGTTGTTCAAGGGCATCCATGTAGAGTCATTCGAGGGCATTCAGGTAGGGTCGTTCGAGGTCGTTTGAGGGCATTCGTGCAGAGTCATTCAAGGGTGTTTGGGCAAGATCGTTCGAGGTCATTCAAGGGTGTGATAGGGCGTTCGAGAAAATGACACGAGTTGGTGAACGGTGGTTCGTGCGAAGTCTTGAACGGGCGTGCATGGTGAATGACTCGCCGGTGGAGACTTGGCGAGTTGGGCATTCGGTGAAGAGCGCCCGCCAGTGGGTGAGTTGGGTGTTCAGTGGGAGCGCCCGACAAGTTAGACGAGCTGAACGGAATGTGTTCAGGTGAACGTGTGGAGGTAAACAAGGAGTTGGATAAGAGTCATTTGGACGACCATGTGGGTGTGCTGACAAGCTCGCTGAACCCGTTGTGCCGACGAATGTAAAATTATTCTAAGTGTAAATCTGGGGTTTCCTAAGGATTGTAACTTACATATATATTATTATTATGGGCAGACTCATCACAGGGAGTTGCCCCTCCCAGTTATACTGTTGTGCATTTATGGTTAATGTTGATGAATATTTAACTATTGTGTTATAATGAATGAAACTACTTGGTAAGAGAAGAAAATCAACTATGTATAGACGTAAGGCATAATCCACGATCGTAAGTATTGGTGAAAAGAAAGTGATCGGTGGTGTCGCACCTCCTATAGTGTGGTTGGAAGAGTACCGCTAGTGTAGGGGCGTGACACTCTCGGTCTGCATTTGATTAATTTCATATATACCATAAAATATTATTAGTATCCTTCATTAATTTTTATATTTAGATATCCGCTCATAGAATGGAAGTGATGCTTTTCCATGTGTCAAAAGGGTTACTCCACAAGATGGATTACTTGGTATTCTGAGCTTATGAGCTCTCTCGATTATAAATTCTATTCTAGTCATTGGAAATACCACCAAATAGCCATATATCACGAATGGGGTGCTGAAAACTACATCGAACTATTCCATCTATACCCTGAAATCTTATACTTATAAGGTAATAAAAAAATATCAAGATAAATGGTAGCAATCCTCTCTTTATGTATTAAAATCTATGTTGCACAAGTTTTTGGGTATTTTCGATATCCGGGAACGAGTATCAACAATTTCTCAATCAAATTCCTTCTGAGCAAAAAAACATGCAGAACTCCCAAACCAGAAGAAAAGTTATTATTACTCAATTATTAGGTGATTTCATGCAATGCTATATGTTAAGTCATTGGTTCAATTCTTCGCCCTTTATGTAACGTCACCAATATTATATATATTACATCTAATTATAATAGAAATAAGAAAAGATAAAATACATATTAATAGTAATTAAAAAAAGTAAAACAATAAAGTTTAAATCCAATGTTATTTTAAAAAGAGTTTGTATAATAAAATTATAAATTTCCAAGTTAATATATATTTTATACTTAAAAAAATGTGAATTCTTTTTTCATAATATTTATATTTCATAATTTCAACTATTTTTTTCTTTGGTATTCTATCTTTTGTCCATTCAGGGTGGGCTATAATGATGGTTTTGCCAATGGCCAACAATCTTCCTAAATTCTTTTATATCCATGAGACTCCTCATCTTCATTTTGATAGAAAGACTTTCCATAACCAAGTTGTTTCTCTTAGTTCTAGACCCATATCCAAATCTGAACCCTGCGACATACCCTTTGCTTCCCAAATTTCTATTATTTTAAACAGCACCCAAGCTGGCAAGGTCAAATACACTTAACTTTACACTTATTTATTAAAGTGAAACAAACGTCAAAAATCGATTACAGTGAAGCTCCCTTAAAGCTCCAAAGTACCGGTTAAAGCTCCCAGCGTTACTCGTTGGAGCTAGCGGCTGTTTTGGAGCATTGTTTCAAGTACGTGTTCTCAAACGCTGGTGGCGGTACCCCTGTAACTCTGATTAAAAGCGTTGGTCCAGAAGTTTTATTAAGGGTTGCTCAGAAAATTTAAGAAAGAAAATAGAGAACGTATATACACTAGATTTGCAACAGATAATAATATATCAATTACTCAGAGATTTCCAGTTAATTGAAGAAATTTCCACCACGAATGCTTTTGCTAATGAACTTTTCCATGCTATTCTCAAAAATTTAATTAAACATGTCCTATGGGCAATGGCCCATAAAACATCCCCATAAATTCCTTTAAACGGATAGCGAGATTATTCATAAACAACAGAGTTAACTACACAAATTGTTTCTCAGATTGAACGTGCGCCTCAGCTTATGGAGAGTGCTTTGCGTGAAAAACAACAATCTTTCATGTAAATTTCATATTTATCGATTAATACAAATGGATCAAACACACAAAGTTAGTGGGTGTGTAGAGTAATACTGAATTACATCTTGATTTTCACGGGTATGATTGCAACTATCTTTGATCGCATCTTGAGAATGGATTGCGTAGCTAATTAATGATTACCTCTTTTCCTAATCTCATGTCACAGTTCCGGAGATGTGAAGTGAATAACAATGGGTTAATTTATCGGCGTAATCTGCGTCAGCAGCTATAACGTGCAGCGCCAACGGTGTCTATGACCATGTTATGGCAGGCTGAAGGAGCCGAGGGAGTATAACCATTCTTTGGAAGCTTATCATTCAACAAACTAATATCAACGGTGGGTGTTTATCGGCTTCTTTGATATAGGCTGCAGATATTTTATTGGTATTCGTGGTGTCCCTAATTTTGGAGTTAGCCGTGACTTCGTGGAGAAACTTAGGCCTGGAAAGCGCCGTTGGAAAGAGCGCAGAGATTAGCAAAACGCATATGATGGTGCCATACACCACAGTGGCCGCCATGTTAGAATTTGAATAAGCGCCTCCGCTTCGATGGAGTGGACAATATACACGAAATACAATGTACCCTCGGAAGGAAAATTAAATGATGAACGAATATGTTTATTGAGATAAATGTAACGAGAGATTGGCTTGAAAAGTGATGCAGAGGTGAAATAGAAGGCGAGTGACTAGAACGGGGAAATAAATCTGTATATATACGTGATTCCTACCCGTCCTTTGACGAATACGCTGGCCATGAATTCAGGGACAAACGAACAGCCTGCGAAATCAAAGTTCAAACATTAACTTTATAGAATACGCGTCTGGTGGGCCAAACACAATGGACTTTAAGTTCGGATCAGAAAGGCCCCGCGTTTGATTTCTTCAAATCAAAGGGCCTTTAAGTACGACTACGATTGGTTTCATCACGTCAAAGTCAAAAGGCCCTGTCGAGTCAATAACAAATATTGTATGTGCTGGAAATGCATCTTTATTTTTTTAATACTTTAAATTGATTTATATTAATGATATTGTTCTTTTAGAACGTTATTATAATTTTGGAAAGTAATTAAAAAGTTTATACGATTTTTGCTCCAAAATAAGTATAATTTAATAATGACAAAACTAAAGCAATACAAATTTTAAAAGCGAAAATTAATATCAAAATTACCTTAATCATATTAATCTCAAACTATATAATCTCTAATAATATTTTTTAAAATTATTTAAATTTAAATTTATTTTATATAATTCTATATAATAATATTTTTTAAAATTATTTAAATTTAAATTTATTTTATATAATCTATAGAATTATAGTAATTTTTAAGGTAAAATAATTTTACTATATAAAATTTGAGTTAATAATTTTTTGATAAAAATGAAATTAGAGAATCTTGTTTTTCAGGAAAAAACATGGTGAATTTGAAACCCAATTTTTTCTCAAATTAAATTCACAATAATTATTCACATAAAGATCACATATGATACTTTCATATATGATAACAACCACCGGTAGATGAAATATATTTTGGAATCAATATCTATAACAAGTTCAATTTGAAATTATAGTATTGAAAAAATGATAAATGGAGTGTGAAAATCTTTTTATGGGCTTGAAAGGAACTGTAAATTAGAAAACCTTTGGATATGGGATTGGAAGAAAAATTATTTGAGACTCTCATCACTCTAGTTATTTTATATGGATGTGAAACTTTGGGTTACATTATCTCTAGAGAGACATGGATGAAGATATAATAGATCCAAAAGAAGTTTATAATTTATAATCTCAAGATTAAAAGAAATACTTCATATTCTATACTTTTGATTATAGGAACCCTTTCCCTCTTTGAAAGCATGGTTATGTGTAGGTATCTTATGTAAAAGAAAAAGCTAAAGACATGGGAGCCAAGTAGATTCCTAAAATTGCTTTTAACTCTAGCCAAAAACCCCATCTTTAGAACAATTGAGGATGACATAAGGATGCCTTGTCTTCGTCACACAACTAGGGGATGTACTTCATTTTGCAAAATAAGGATGCTATTAAAAATATTATTACATCAAAATTTAAGAATAAATTGTGGTGTAATAAAGAGCTAGAGGTAAAACAAAAAAGAAGATATTATAACAAGGTGATCACCTTCAATATTGAAAATAAAAATATCTCTATCTCGGCTAATACTATGGAGAAAATAAACATTGCTAAAATAAGAACAAATTGCAATGAAATTTATAGTGAAACTAGGCATTGGATAATTCCCAAAACACCATGGAATAAAAGAGTTTGTCACCTTTTGTAACATTAAGAGGATTGAATATGAAATGCATTTTCTCTTCGATAAGCCATAATCACATTCTATTTAATTTTTAAAATATTTGTCACGTTACAAAGATTTTTGAATTTTTATGTAAGAAACACTATGATAATTTTGAAACACATCTCTAGCCGGCTTCTAGACGGATCAAATCTATCGTGTGCAAACTTTTTACTCAATATTTCGATTTCAAAAAAAGTTTATACTTCAAGAGATATGATCCCTCTTGGCTTTGGCTAGATCCATAATATAGATAGATTTATATCTATATATCAACAAACATTTTGTAACATTATTTTTTCAAGAAAACTAAGTCCCAAAAAGAAAAAAGGAATATGAATAAGAATTGAAAGCACACGAATTTTTAGCAGTTTCTTCAATTCATTAAATAAGGTGAATAATTAGTATTGGATTGAAATATTAGGGAATACGAATAAGACTTTAAAGCACATGAGCTTTTAGTGGTCTATTCAATGAAGATGATAAATTATGTAATTAGTATTGGATTGAGATACTTGTATTAGATTATTTTATAATAAAAAGAAATATGTTTTTCTAATAAAAAGAAATATGTTCTTTTGAAACAGCTTATCACAAGAAGAATTTAATTACATCTTATTATCAAGAAGAAGGAAGAATTTATAGAAAGGAAAGTGACTATAAGAGTTTGGGTTGGAATTTTTGAGGTAGTAACTAAATGTTATATGCCGATGAAGTGAAGTATTGTATGTAAATTGGCTGAGATATTTCTTTTGATATGTTATTGAGAAATTACTTTTCATTTTTTTCGATTTCCAATTTCATGGTTGTCATTATAGTTGATGCCTCATTTGTTGTGTCTAGCCATGCAACACTATAGTTTTCTTTCTTCCTCACTATAGATGGATTTTATCTTGTAACTTCTCATCTTCATTTGGATCTCAAGAGGTCAATACAAAGAGTTGTGTTACTTGTTACATGAAACAAACTATACTATATAAATCCAAGCTTTTAATGGAGATATATTGGTTATGAAGCATGACTATGCTACAAGATCAATTGTTGAATTTGTAAGCACATCCATGATATTCAAAAGGTAATTTTATCAAAGAAGTGATGCAACAACTTCTACAATGTCAGGACTAGTTATTATCTTTGTGATTGTAGGTAGCAACACTTGTAATTACTTTTATTACAAATAAGGGTCCATTATTCAGAGAAACATAGATCACGCGAAGAAGGAAATTTCTTAATGATAACATTTCTCATGTTTGCATTCCACCATTCATTTAGAGTTCAAAATGTAATTGAGCTATAAAATATTGTTATGAAGACATACTTATAAAATTAAGATAGAATTTGATCATGAGTTTACATTCCATAAAGTCCTTTTTGTTTTTAGGATTCTTTGCATATTTTAAACAAATCATTGTTAAGGAAAATGCATTTTTGGATAACAATGATAGCCTTGTTAAGGCCAAACTCATGGTACAATTGATTCATCAATTAATAGAGCCAAATTGTGAGGAAATCAACTTAAAATTATCACATGAAGATACTTAGTGATTAAAAATAGATGTGATTAAAATTGATGCAATGAATGTTTTTTATACATAGAATGTTGGGCTATTGACACCATGCCTTAAATTCTTTGCTATGGAAGGTTTCTTCAAAATTTTGTTGTCATCGATGGCTTCCAGTAAGGATAGTCAATATTCACATCCATTCAAATTAGAGAAAAGAAATAAGTGTAAAGATCTATGTTATGTATGTAGCCCAAATGTTAGCCACTTGTTATAAATAAAAGCAATCCCATTGATGAGTAGTATTTTTAGATAATTTTCTAAAGATAATCATGTTTAAAAGACCAAAGGTCATATTAGTGATCTTTCACAATTTCCAGGCTTTAAATCTTATATCTATCATGATGTTAGAAACATAAATGTTGTATAAAAATATGGGTTTTTGAGTATTATCTATAGAAAATCATCGTATAAGTATGTCTCTATATGAATTTAAGTCTTCAATGCAATTGCAAGTGATTTCGTTCAAGTTTCTTTTGAAAATTAGCTATTTAAAATAATCACGTAAGATTAATACCTTATTACCTTAATTTTTTATGATTTGATACCTTATACTAATTTATACAATACATAAATCTTAAATTAACCCTTTTTAGATTTATATATATATATATATAAATAATCTTTACCTTCTTTAAGATTTGCTATCCCTAAATACTATCCATATTAATAAGAAAAAGACTAAAGAGATAGAAACGTTACGAGGATAAGAGAAGACACGGTAGTCTATAATGACAATATTATGGTAAACGCATCAAGTTTATTGAAAATTTTTACTAAATAGATAAAGCATAAAAATATCCATGATGTAGCTATGAAAGTCTAAATATATGCCAAATAGATAGTGCATAAAGATAATATTGTGTGAAACACATCAAATTTGATGAAAAATATAACTAATGGATAAAAATATCTGAGATCATTCCATAAACATTTTAAACTTAATTCTTATTATAAAACTACACATGGCAGCGTATCGACATCATATGAAATTGTTAGTTTATTATTAGTCTTTCCACAAGATGAAGACTATTTTTTGGGCTTCTTTATTCAGCTATGAAATTTTATTTTAACAAAAATGAGTGAATGGAAACTTTTATTAATTTTTTAAAATAAGGGTTTCTAAATTGTAATGTTTTCTAAATTATTATTTAATAAAATCATACATATATTAATTAATTAATAGTAATAAATATTTATTTTAATTTAATCATTTTAATTTTTAAAATATTATTTTAAATTTAATTATTTTATAATTTTTTATAATTATTTATAATTTTTTAATTATTTTAAATACATACAAATATTACTTTTCGTTATATGTTTTCAATCAATTGGGTTAGGTTTAGATGGTTATCGGACGGTTTTTTATCCTCCTCGACCAGCCAAATCCAAAAAATACTTAATTATATTACAAATAAGTGTTTTACTTCTCTTCAAAATCTATTTAAATTGTTTAATTATATTGTTAATATGTGATTAATTAATATATATAATTATGATACTAATATTAGTATTTTATAATATTTTAAATATATATAATTTTGAAATTAATATTAATATTTATATAATATTTCGAATGGGTAAAAAATACGATAATTTAATTGAGTACGTTTATTTTTCCCTCCAACTAAATTTTATTTGCAAGAAACTATTAACCAATTTGAACAAATTTTGAATGCCATGTCTGAAAAATCAACTGGATAAAAAAATCAGCACTGCAAAATCAAATAAAAATGATATCATCACATGAAAATGGCATCGTTTCTTTTGCGTATAATATGTTTCATGTTATTAAACATGACATAAAAACATAAACATATATATGATGTGATATATGATGTAGCTATGAAAGTTTAAATATGTGCCAAATAGATAGTGCATAACAATAATATTGCAACAAACACATTAAATTGATTGAAAAACATAATTAATAAATAGAATATAAAAATATCTGTGCATGTAAAAATATCCAAACATATGACATATGATTTAGTTTTGAAAATCTAAAAATGTGCTAAATAGATATTTGTATAACTCCAAAATGCTAACAATGTCCTAAAATAAAAGATTTTATCTAAAATATAAACTCAAGACTTCTATGAATTATATTTGAATCATTGTCATTACCAAACTAATAAGTAAAGTAAGCTATATAATCTCAAATATTTAAAAAAAAAATGGAATTTTTCAAATTGATTACTAAAATGTCTGATCACAATAAATAATAATTGATTCTCAAAATAAATATGATTTAATAAAAAGTTGAATTCTCAAAATAAATATAAATTAATACAAATTCGAAAACTGAGAAAAAAAAGTCATGGCATTCATGTGACCAAATGTCCATGTCCACAACCAAATCAAGTAAATAGGCTAGTGTCCCTTGATTGAATGACGTTAATATTATTTAATTAAAATACTTCGACAGTATATGAAATATTTTAGGAAGATTTGGTTGGCTTTATTTTTTCATTATGGTGCGTGAGGTTTATGGATCTAATCTCATTGAATTTTGTAATTTGATCCACTGTTATTATAACTTTATTTATTATTACTCTTTCTCCATTAAATTAATGAAAAGCAAGAAATCCGGATTATTGACAAAGTTTCGACATTTTTATTTGGAATGGGCATGCACATGCAAATAGTTTTAATGTTGTTTTTTTTTTCATATAAATAATTTGAAAAAAATAAAATATATTATTTTAAATATTTTTTTATTATCATAATTATTTTAAAAAATATCAATATATATTTTTAAATAAATTTAAAAAAATAATATAATAATATGTAAATAAGTTATATTTATATAATTATGTGAATCAATTATATTTATTTATAACATAGAGTAACACAATTATATTAGTAAATGTGGCTGATATGGACTTAAGGCTTCATTTTCCATCATTTATAAAGACGAGTTTATATATCTAGGCAACAATAGCCCAAAGTTTTTTTGGCACGAAATTCAACCAAGAAGAAGAAAACTAAAAATAATATTACAACCAATCAGTGACCTGATTATGCAAGACAACTCTATGAAAAAGAATTAGAGATTGAGCCTCTTCCCAGGATCAACACAACTACAAAGATTTTCACATTACAAGAGGTGGAGGGAGGAATTAAAAAGTTGAAATAGGGAAGGCAACGGACTTGGTTGAACTTCAATCAAACTTTATAAAGCGGGGAATGAATATTCTCACACCACACATCATGGAAGTATTTGACAACATCATTCGACAATGATTCCCAAGAGATTGGACAACTAGTGTAGCAATATCCATTTTGAATAGTGGAGACATTAATAATCCTTCCAACTATAGAACCATCATGATCATTCCTCTGTTTGTAAAGATTTTCAATGGCATAGTAAAAAATAGAATCAGTAAGTGGGAAAAAGTAAAAGAAAAGAGGCGCAAAGGTAAAATGGGTTTTAGGCTGAAACATTCTACAGTGGATCATGGTATCATGCCGAGACACAATATTAAAAAGGCTTGGGGGGACAAAGAAGAAGTATTTTTTCTATTTTGTTGACTTCAAAAAGGCATTTGACATGGTCCCTAGAGATAAGTTATGGTGTAGAATGGAGGAACTTAAAATTCCTTTACAATATAGAATTGTTTGCCATAGACTTTATGAAAAGGTGAAAACTAAAATTAGAACTTCAACATGCATTTCAGAAAGTTTTAGGAGTGACATTGGAGTCAAGCAAGACTTCCCTTTATCCCCTACCCTTTTTGGTTTATATATTAACAAATTGGAAGAGTGGCTAAATTTGCAAGGTGGGGATGATATTCAGTTGGGGGAGTTTGTGATAAAGCTTTTTTTATATGCTGATGATATTGTACTGATTAATAAATCAATCCATGGATTGCAGATGCACCTATATGACCTTGAGCATTTTTGTAAAGCAGTTGGGATGCAAGTCAATACCAGTAAAACCAAAATAATGAATTTCTCTAATAAAAGGAAGCAAAGCCAACACACGTTCTTCTTTGAAGGAAACACTCTTGAAGAAGTAAATGAATACAAGTACCTCGGGATCAATTTCAACAAGAAGCTTAATTGGGAGGACTGCAGAAAGAAGATAATTTTAGGACGGTGGAAAGCATTACATGCACTTCAAAGGAGATGTAGAGAGGTAAAGTTATGGGATTGGAAAATGATTAAAGTGCTTTTTGGACTTGCAGTTTTTTTAGTGACATTATATGATGTGGACTAGCAACATCCTTATTTCAAAATGGAAACAAATTGATAAAATCAAAAAACGCTTCATCATGAGCAATTTCAAAATAAAAAGATCGGTTCCTTATGTGATCATATTGAGTGAAAAAGGAGTATTTTCCATCGAAGCAATTGCTATGGTGTGCCTTATAAGGTACCTAAAAATAATTGAGCAAATGAGAGTAGGTAGATGGCCGGAAGTTTTCTTCAAGGAAGGCATGAGTGAAAGAAATAAACCATGGATGAGACAAAACAACAAATGGATGCAAAAATGGAATAGTTACCTCAATGGATGTCCCACAAATATGAAGTAGCTAAGGAATTTTGTTATGGAGAGGTTCCATAAGCATATATGGGGAAAAGAGTTGGGTAGAGAGAAGAAGTACTAATGTTCAGGAATTCAACCCCACTTGTGATCTCTAACAAAAAGAGTACATTGGAGCCAACATACCATGGAGATAAAAGATTCTTATTGCTCAATTAAGAACTAACTCACATCAACTTTAGTGTGAAACGGGACGGTGAAAGCAACCTAAAGAAGCTTGGGAAGAATGAGTGTGTACTTTTCGCACTTATGGGATAGTGGAATCAGAAAAGAATTTCATTTTGGCATGTGATACTTTTAGAGACATCAGGGACAATTATGGTAGTATGTTAGCCTCAATTCTTTGGCATTGTCTTTTCAGTGACGGGTATGTTAGAATGTTGGGTCAACTCATCATTAATTTGAATAAGAAAACAATTAAATTGTAAAAGAAAAACAACTGGTATACAAGATATATCTATCACATGTACAACTACATTAGTAAATGTGGTTAATATATCTTAAAAATAATTATGATATGAATTTAATATTTTTATTAATATTGATTTCACTGTTATATATATTAATATTATGTTAATAAATTAATAATATATTAAATATTAATAAAGATTAAACCTCATTACACTAATTATTAATAAATTATTGTTTTAACTAATATATTAATTCATATTTTAATTGATTAAATTATATTTATATTTAATTATTATTATGGATTAATAACTAACTTAAGGTAATAATTTCAATATGTTATTGTTGATTTCAATAAATAATAATATTATCATAATAATTTCTTATATATTTATATAATTACCGTATTAATTTATTTTGATTACTTTTTTATATTTAATTATAAATAATTTGAAAGTAAACCCTCAATACTATTTTAACATTTTATTATTACTATTTTTTTTTTTTTTAATTTCATTTCCTTTTAAAAAACAATTACATTATTTAAATGGATAAATCACAATCAATATACTATCAATATTCCTTTAGAAAGTGATTTTGAATATGAATCTCTTAAATTAATATCAATATTCCTTTAGAAAGTGATTGTAAATATGAATCTCTTAAATTAATGATTAATCTCACAATCTCTGAAGTGATCTGGTCAAAGATTAATAATATAAACCATTTTTTGCATATACGCACGCCTCAGATAAAATTAACTTTCTACAATGGAATCATGGTTCGCAAATAAGTTTTGGAAGCTATAATAGTTTTGTCATACAACCTCTCTTATTCAATCAGATCTCTATATTATAAAAGCAATGTGGAAATTCCCAATCAGATTCTGAATTTTTTTAATAGTTAACTTTTTTTTCTTTCTAAATAATTACATTATTTAGATACAATAAATCACAATCAATATACTATCAATATTCTTTTAAAAATTTACATTGCAGGTTTCCCATATAATATCAATATTCCTTTAAAAGGTGATTGTAAATATGAATCTCTTAAATTAATAATCTCATAATCTCTTAAGTGATTTGGTGAAAGATTAATAATATAAAACAATAAAACGAACTTTCTACAATGGAATCATGGTTGGCAGATAAGTTTTTAAAGCTATAATACTTTTGTCATACAAGCCTCTTTTATTCAATGAGATCTCTATAATATAAAAGCAATGTGGAAATCCCCAATTGATTCTGAGCATTATAAACCCCAACGGAGTACGTTAAGGACGAGTTGTTGTATAGCATTGTAATGACGAATTTACATTGAAACCTCCGTTTCTTAGGGAGTTTTACGAGCTTGAGACAATTATTCAAGAAAGTAGAGTTAAATATAGAATAATTTTTTAGTTGTTTATACCAAAGTTAAATTGTGGTAATGTCATTGCTCTCTTTATTTAGTTAGATGTTGCTATCATATCTTCCCATACAAAAAAAACAATATTTCAAAATAAACTTTCAATTATAGTTTTAGGTATATATAGTAAACATTAAATACCATATAATATTTTAATGATTAGTTTATTATCTTTTAATCAAATAAAAATAATATAATAATAAAATTAATCATTATTATTAATATATATTATTTTATTCTTGAATGCGGGTGTTTAAGAGTGCTGGTACTAAGTAACAAATTTGGGTTGGCAAGTGGCACAACCACCTGGCCACTCACGCTTCCACCCAGAAGATCACCGCCAACATTAATGGCATTTTAATGCACTGCGCGGGCCAAGGATGGATCAATCTCGTTCTTAAGATGGCTTCTTTGGACTGCCTTCCCCCTGTTCTGCCTCCTCTAAACTGCAATTGTCTCCCTACTGCTGCGGAGCCGAGCTAGCGCATGACAATAAGGAGATGCTGCCAAATTATGTGCTGCATTAAGATGGTGGATGGTGCCCACTTCTCGCAGAGTCTTCTTTGTTGCCTTCGCACTGATTCTTCGGCCTTGAATCTTGGTTTTGAATCATGGATTATAGGTCCACATGCTCCCATTGACCATTCAATCTCTAGCACTACTCCTCCTCCTCCTTGTCCACTCAATCTTGAACAGGTGAGCATGCCTCGTCTACATCATAGGATGCACTGCAGGAGGGGCAGTAGCAGAGGAAGAGCAATTCGCCCCCCCCTCCTTGTCCATCTCTGACTCATCCCCTTCTGACTCTTCCTCCCCTTCGATGGCTCATTCCATGGGATGTTATCCAACCACCCGTAGCGGTCGAGGGCGAGCTCAGACTGCAGGTCCTCGGCGTTTTGAAGCTTCTCCTCAGCCTCCTGCTTCCTTTGTCTCGTCTTTGTAACCTAGTCATTCTGCCTAATTCCAATTTCGCTACATGCTGGAACGTCCTTACATAATAGCGACCATTTCAATGGCTTTTAGAGAGGAGCCACAAAGCTCTGAAGTCCTAGCTTGCAATATTCAGGAGCAGACCACCACCAGCAAAAGAAAAACCCTTGGAAGTAGCTCTGGGATGCACAAAAGCAATGAAGCAGCTCAGGGCCACACAGGTGCAGCTCAATGATGCACTAATCCAGGCCACTTTAAGACCATCGAAGCAACTCCGAGAGATCAACAGGATGCGGAAAAATAAATGGAGATGTACAAGTGTCTGATAATGGAAGAACCTTATCTTACTAATGACACCTAGCTGGTTAAAGTTTTTCAGGTTTTGGGTTCCCGGTTCCCAACATTATGAGTCTATTCTGTTGTTTATTTTATGTAAATGTTGTTAATTTTGATGTTTGCTCAAAAAACTATTCCACTCTGACATTACAGGTTGTTACCCTTGCGTGGGGAGCAAACACTTCTAGTTTTGGACTGGTTTCCCCAGTGTGGCCAGTCTCTTTCAGTTATTTTGTTGTTCAACATGCATAATTTAAGGCTTACTCTATAAAGGCTGGTGCCTCCTTGTACCATTTTTGTTACATCAATAAAATTAGTCAAATTTAGAGAATATATATATATATATATATATATATATATATATCTTATTTTTTTTTAAATACGTGAAATTATGAAGTTCACACATAAAATAAAGAAATGCAACTTTTTCTTTTTCTTCTGAAATTTCATAATAAAATTTTTGGGATTGTATATTTTAATTATTTAAAACATTATTTTACTATATTTAAAATTTTATTTTTGTGGATTACAAATTTATTTTTGATCTTTTTTCTCTACATAAGAGATCTCACTAGAGATCTTTATAGCCCTGGAAATTATAGTAGTGTCACGAAATACAAGGCTTAGATCCTTTTGTGGCCACATTATTCTTGTAGGATGTTTAGGATATCTAGTTTTATTGACAGTATACTATTTATGAAATGTTTTGTTTCTATTGCTTCCCTCATTCCATATCAGAGTCATATCATGAAAACTTTCCCTTAATGCTTCATCTACAATATTAGAATACATCATTGAATTCTTAAAGATCATATCATGTATCACAGTGTTGGACTTAGGGTAAATATTTCTTTCTAGTACAAGGTGCTATAAGTTATGATGAGGTTATAGATTTGCGTCCATAACTTTGGTGTTTCTTAATTGCCAAGTGGGTTTCCATTTTTTAGGATAGATTGGCCATGAGGTGTTGTCTGGGTTATTTCTAAGTTCTTCTTGCTATGTTTTAGGGTCCCATTTAGTGACAATAACCATTAGATGATTTTCTTTTTTCAGATACTCCCAACTCAATAAATCTGGTAGATAGTATCTTTTTCCCTTTATATGCTCAACATCAAAATCAAAATTTGCAAACAAAGCTTGCCATCTGACAAACATAGATTCTCCATGCCTTTTGATGTCTTTTGTTAACACTTTATTTAGAATAGAAGCATCAGTCCTGAGAAAAAACCTTTTATGTATGAAGTTGATGTCAAATTTGTCTATACAATTCCATGCAACTTTTACCTCTTTTTAAATTGTAGAATAGTTTTGTTCTACTTGGTTCCATGTGCCTAAAACGAACAATATAAATTGTTATTCTCCTTCTTTAGTTTGCTTGAGAAACTTCCCCATCCAATGTTGTTGGCGTCATTTTCTACAATTTTTGGCATATCCTCATCTACAATGTAGAGAATAGGTAAATTTTTTACCTTAGATTTTATTTTTCTTGATGGCATTGGTATGTTCTGAAGTCCAAGGCACTGGATATTTTTTCAATCTTTCATTTAACAATTTTCTATTATGGGAAAATCCTTCATAGAAATTGTTGTCGTAGTTCAAACAACCTAGGAATCTCTGCAATTGTTTTTTATCTGTGATCATATCTGGAAATTTATTAGCAAATTCAATTGTATGATTTTGTAATGTGATTTGACTATCCTCAATAGTATGTCCCAGGAATTTGATCTTTGTCTGAAACAATTCCATTTTCTTCTTGCTTAGTATGAGTCCACTTCTCTTAATTACCTGTGTAAGAGTTTGTACATGTTTGAAATGTTCTTCTATAGATTTAGAGAAGATTAATATATCATCAATATATACAATGAGCCAATCAAAGTATGGCTTGAAAACCTGGTCCATGACCTTTTAAAATTTGGATGGTGCATGTTTTAGGCCAAAGGGCATAACATTCCACTCATAATGACCAGCAGGAATGCTGAAGGCAGTTTTGAATCTATCTTCTTCTTTTATCGCAACCTACCAAAACCCAAATTTCATATCAAATTTGGAGAAAACTTTAGCTCCTGCCATTCGGCTTATTAGGCTTCCTTTGCGAGGAAAAGGATATTTATTATCTATTAGTACAAAATTTATAGGTTTGTAATTTATGACTAATCTGGGAACACCTCTAATCCGTTATGAGTGTTTATTTACATAAAATCCATAGTAGTTGCAAGGACTGCTAGATTCACTGATCAATCCTATTTTTAAGAGATATGAGATTTCTTTTTGGCACAGAGTTTTGTACTCATTGTTCATTGGCATGGATCGGCTCTTGCATGATTTTCCATCATACTCTTATTTAAACAACAATGAAAATTTGTGTTGCTTTCTATGCTAGAAAGAATTTGGGTTTTGTGAACAACAGTCCTTTTCTAATGGATCTCTGAGCTCTAATATTTCTTGTTGTACTTTTAGGGACTGTATATTTTCTTTTATTCTAAGAGAGGACTTGTATTCTTTTAATTCTCCCAGTTTTCTTTCTGTCAAATTAACTTCTTGCATGGTCTGGGCCATGGTGGATATTCTTGGTGTTGAAATAAAAGGCAATGTGATGGTTGGTAATAAACCTTTTTTATTAGGTATAGATATAAAATAACCATCTTTTCATTCCCGTAATATGGTCGATCCATGTGGTTCAACATCAGTAAGAAAAATATTGCCTAAAATACAGTCAATTGGAATATTTCTGACTGCAAACTTCATTTTCATACAATATTTTGAAAAACAAAGAGTTGCACTAGAGAATTCATATTGAAAATCCTGTGTACCTACCCTAGTGACTTGCTTGTATCTAGGTGTCTAGTATTTTTCTCGGATCACTTTTTTGTTTAAAACATTTATGTCTACACCCGAATCTATTAATGTTATGAGAGTGAAGTTTTCTCCTTGTATATTAACATTTAATAGTACTTGGTGTTGCTCATACTAGATGGTCACGAGATTCATATTTCTAAACCCTATGCCACTATTTTACATATCTTCAAAAATATCGACATTAGGATTTTCTGCTAGTTCTTGTAATTTTCCCTTTTCTATCTGATATATTTTTTCTTTCAGCTCAACTATTTCCTTTTTTAAAAGATGAATCTCATGGTTGACTTCTCCTAGAGTCAACAACCTTGGTTTTGTATGTTGTTGGTTTCTTTGAAAATATTTTGTGTTTTTCTCATAAGAAGCGTCAACAAACAATCATTTATAAATATTATCTGTTGAGGTATTACCAAAATCTCTCTGTCTCATTTATAAAAAAGTTTCTAGAAGTTTTTCTTTCATTTCTCCTTCTGCGAGCATCTTGATGTCTGCCATAACTTTTGATTCATCATCATCAATAGTGTGTGCCATACACACTTTCTCTTTCGCTAGTGCCTTTTCTATCTCTGTTTCTGACCTAAATTCCAAGTCTATCTCAAAAGGTTGCAGTTGCACTCATCAATATCTGTGTAGTTTCACTGTTGGACATTCACCTATTCCTTCACCAGGTGTACTTCTTCCTTGAAGTGGATTCTAGGTCTTCCAGAGGCATATTCTTGTGTCTTTTGGCCTCTATTTTCCCTTGATTATCTTCCTTGAGGACATTTGTTTTAGTATGTCTAGTCTATCCACATTACCAACAAGTAATCATTTTTTTAGTTGATATTTAAGATGGATGTATTTCGACTTATAGTAGTGTGTTCTAGGTACTATTTTATATGATCCTTTCTTGTGCCTATTTGACTTATGAGGATGACTTTTAGTCGATTGTTTATGACCTTTCTTCTGGGCTTTTCTATGTTTTCTTGTTTTCACAATTGGATCATCATAATCAATCCATATTTACTGCTAAGGGATTTGTTGTCAAGTAGTCTGGATATATTTCGTAAGGACTTATTGACTTTCTTGTGGGTGCAAATTCCTACCAAGGATTTTGTTATTTTGCAATATATCTCTTCCCATGTATAGTTTTCAAAAGAAGTTTGGAACACTTCTTGTTGTTGGATGCATTTAACAAATTTGGAGGGTAGTGCTGCTAAATATACTTGTTTCCACAGGTCATTCTGACTTTATTTTACTTTGTAAATTTTTTGTGTCCAATCTCTATGGAAATATTCATATTGGGACATTTTATTACAATTGAGATTCATGAGGATCAACTCATGTTTATTTGCAATTTCTATTGTTTCTCCACAACAATGTTCTAGGATGAAGGAGGTTAATGTTCCAATCATATTATTTTGGGGGTAACCATGGATAGAATCTCCAACTTCATCCTTAACAAATTCTTCTTCCATTTTTGCAAGAAATTTAGGGGAAGTTTTGTTATGAAACCAACTCAAGAAAAGATAGAAAAGATAGATCAACGCCTTAGAATTCAGCCTCTTCGAGGGGGCAACCTCCTTTACATTACATAAATGAACAATTCTTTGATGATACAAATGACAAAACCTCCTTTCTATATATAGGAGTCTAAGGAGTCGCAATATAATCCAGCCGACCTAACAATAATAATATAAAGCCACAAAAATAACAACAGAGGGATTCTATGGGGCACAGAAATAACAACATGGGGGTAATAGGGGCACAACAGTATAAATAAGGGGTATAACTACAATAGTAATGGGGTAGTCACTAGTATTATAGGGACCCAACATGCCCCTCTCCTTCAAAAAAGTGTTGTCCTCAACGCTTGAGTAGTTCTGGATACTTCTGCATAAAATTCTCATCCTCCCATGTGGAATCTTCAGCGGATAAGTTCTTCCACTTGATAAGATACTCTGAAATTGATCGATTTTGTAGCTGTCGAGTTCTTGCTTCTGTGACTGCTTCTGGTTCCAATATAATTTTTCCTTCCTCGTCAAGTTCTGGCAATATTGTTTGAACTGGGAGCTTGTCGCCTATAACCTTCTTTAAACATGAAACATGGAAAACTGGGTGCAATCGAGAAGCTGCAGGAAGCTCCAATTTGTATGCCATAGTACCAATCTTTTGCAACACCTTGTACGGACCATAATACTTTGGTGATAATTTATTATCCTTCTTAGCTTGCTTTAGGGACATTTTCTTATATGGTTGTAGCCATAGGAATACCCAATCACCTACATCAAAACTTCTTTCACTGCGATGTTGATCTGCCTGTTGTTTCATTCTATTTTGTGCCAACACGAGGTTATCCTTTAAGAGTTGGAGGACTTGTTGTTGATGTTCGATGTGATGTTCCATTGCCTGAACCTTAGAATTTTCTCTTAAATATGATGTGATGGATGGTGGTTGATACCCATAAAGTGCCATAAATGGGGTCATTTTTGTTGTTGTATGAAAGGAAGTGTTATACCACCATTCAGCTAGAGGCAACCATTTGACCCATTGTGTCTGTTTATCAGATACAAAGCAACGAAGATATCCTTCCAAACATTTGTTTACTATCTCATTTTTCCCATCAGATTGAGGATGATAAGATGAGCTATGAGCTAACTGAGTACCAAGACAAGAAAATAATTCTGTCCAAAAATTTCCAGTGAAAATGGGATCTCTGTCACTTACAATAATCTTTGGGTTTCCATGTAGCTTTTGAATTGTTTCCATAAATGCAGTAGAAACTGTACTGGCTTTAAATGGATGTGATAATGCACAAAAGTGTGCATACTTGGTAAGTCTGTCAACTACCACCATGATGACACTCTTTCCCTCAGACTTGGGTAAACCTGTGAAAAAATCCATTGAAACCTCCTCCCAATGTTGGCTTGGAATGGATAAAGGTTGTAATAGACCCGGTGTCTTAATTGTTTCAACTTTATTTTGTTGGCAAACCAAACATTCCGCCACAAACTTTTGAATATCTGATTTAAGGCCATCCCAAAAAAATTCCTTCTTAACCCTGTGGTAAGTTTTTAAAAATCCTGAGTGCCCTCCTAAGGGAGAAGTGTGCAATTCCATAAGAATCTTTTGTTTTAGCTGGGAATTCTTACAGAGGTATAAGCGATCTTTGTACCATAACGAATCATTTTGCCAGCTAAATGTATCAGACGTACTGGAATCTTGTTGTAGCTTTCGAATAAGTGCCCACACTTCTTCATCATTCTTCCATTCCTCCTTTGCTTCGTTTATCCAATCTGGTTGGATAATAGAAATGGCGCACAACAATGCTTCCACATCCTCATCCTTTCTTGAGAGTGCATCTGCCACCACATTTTGCTTCCCTTTTTGTAGATGATTTCAAAGTCATAACCCAACATCTTTGTGACCCACTTTTGTTGCTCTTCAGAGGATAATCTTTGTTCTAAAAAGTATTTAAGGCTATCATGATCCGTTTTTACCTTGAAGTGTCTTCCCATTAGGTAGGGTCGCCATTTCTTAAGTGCATGGAGTATTGCCAACATTTCCTTCTCATAAATAGCTTTTCTTAAAAACTTTCCCTTGATTGGACGACTTTCAAAAGCAATGGGTCTTTCATCTTGCATTAGAACAACACCAATTCCATTTCCTGAAGCATCACATTCCACAATAAAGGTTTTTGTGAAGTCTGGTGTAGCTAAGACCGGTGCTTGGCACATTGCCTCTTTAAGATGTTCAAAGGCCTTTGTTGCTTCCAAAGTCCATGAAAATACATCTTTCTTCAATAATGTTGTTAGAGGTGCTGCTATTCTCCCATAATTCTTAAAAAATTTGCGATAATACCCTGTCAACCCAAGAAATCCTCGCAGATGCTTTATGGATGTGGGGATTTTCCATTCCTTAATGGCTTTAATTTTGCTAGGGTCTACCTTAACTCCTTCATGAGATACAATATGACCCAAATATTCCACCTCCTGAACTCCAAAGAAACATTTGGATCTTTTTGCATATAATTGTTTCTCCTCCAATAGTTGTAGCACCTTGTCAACATGTTCAACATGATCCTTCCAAGACTTGTTGTAGATTAGTATATCATCAAAAAATACTAACACAAATTTTCTAAGGAATGGTTTGAAAATTGAATTCATCAAACCTTGAAATGTTGAAGGTGCATTGGTAAGGCCAAAAGGCATGACCAAAAATTCATAATGACCCTCATGAGTTCTAAATGCCGTTTTCGGAATGTCTTCAATCTTCATTCTGATTTGATGATATCCTGAACGAAGATCCAACTTGGTGAAGTAAATTGATCCATGCAATTCATCCAGTAATTCATCAATGACAGGAATGGGGAACTTATCTTTAATAGTGAGCTTGTTGAGCTCCCTATAATCCAGACACATGCGCCATGATCCATCCTTCTTGTGCACCAATACTACTGGAGCAGAGAAAGAACTTTGACTTGGTTGAATTATACCAGCCTCTAGCATTTCTGCAACCATACGTTCAATTTCACTTTTTTGGACATAAGGATATCTGTACGGCCTGATGTTTGGAGGAACACTTCCTGGAATCAGATGAATAGCATGATCATGATCACGCATAGGTGGGAGACCCTTGGGAGTCTCAAATACCTTGGAATGATTGTCCAGGACTTTTTGGAGATCTGGAGAAATAGATGATTCCAATGTGGAAACATCTAGCGAGCATAATTGTGCAATTACACCTCTTTGCTCCTTTTTTAGAAGCTTTGTCATACCATGAGAGCTGATTATCTTTCCTGGTTTCCCTATAATACCCCTTAATTCAACTTCCTTTCCTTCCATAGAAAATTTGATGAAAAGTTCTTGAAAATTAAAAGCTATTGTACCCAAGGATTGTAGCCATTGGACTCCTAGTACAACATCAGCACCTCCCATTGGAATGGAAAGCATTGGGCTAGTCAATACATATTCTCCCATGGATAGCTTGATATTATGGCACTTTCCAGAGCAATTTATTGTTCCTCCATTTGCAATCATCACTTGACACTCTGGTGCTGGATATAGGAAGCAATTCAATTCTTTTGCTACCCTACAATGAATAAAATTGTGGGTGCTTCCTGAATCAATCAACACTATTACCTTTTTCTTCTTGATTTGTCCTTCTATCTTGATGGTTTGAGGAGTGGTAATTCCCACCAATGCATTACAAGATATGGTCGGATTTATTTGTTCTTCATCTAGGCTTTGTTCCTGGAGTATATCTTCTTCTTTTGACCTTTCTTGCTCCTTTTTTTCTTCCTCTTCACAATCTATGTAGAATAATTTCTTCTCAGCACACTTATGACCTTTAGTGTATTTGCTATCACAACTGTAACAAAGCCCTTTTTCTCTTTTTTCTTCCAATTTTTGTGGTGTCAACCTTATATGTTGTGGAAGACTAGGGGCAACAACACTTCCGTCTTTATAGTTGTGAGTGGTATGCTTCCTGGTTGCCATAATTTTGCTTTCCATTTTTCTTGCTAACCTGAATGCCTTCTCTAATGAATCAGGTTCCCAAAGGCGAACATCATGTTGGATATTATCCTTTAAAGACCCTATGAACACATCAATCCTATGCTCCTCTGGAATATCTTTTACCCTTATGTTCAATTTTTGGAACTCCTCAATGTGCTCCATTACTGAAACCTTTTGTTTGAGACTTATCAATTGGATAAAAAAAGTGTTGTTTTTTGTATCTTCATAATGTGCTATCAATTCTTCCGTAAAAATTGCCCAAGTGATAAATTTTTTATGAGAGCAAAGCCATTGATACCATACAAACTGATTTGGTTCCAAATATACAGTTGCCATACGTACCTTTTGTGTGTTTTGCACATTATTGAGATCAAAGAACTGCTCCATCTGTAATATCCATGTGGCGGGATCCTTGCCATCAAACTTCCTCATATCGATTTTTGGAATATGGTGGGTCTTCAATCCAACATTAGAGTCTATGGAATCATGATTAACATTACTTTTGTTCACATCATGAGTTTCCTTTACAACCTTTTCACCATTAGTAAGTATTTCTTGTAGAAAATTTGTCAAATCTGTCTTCAAATCTGCCATGTCTCTCTTCAAATCTGTCTTCGAATCATCCATCTTAGCTTCCATGCCCTTTATCTTAGATTCCACGCCATTTATCTTAGATTCCACGCCACTTCTCTTAGCTTCTGTTAGCTTTTGTGAGCGTGACATTTGTTGCACTTGTTCTTTTAATTTTGATATATCATGTAGCATTTCTTCCTCTTCTTCATGAGTCATGCTAGAGATTTCAGGTTCCTTACTAGGTGTTTGCATTTTCTTTCCTCGGGGCATCAGTTACCGATAATAATTCTTTACTATGCCCTTTGAATTCCTTCAAACCTAGCTTACACAAAAATTAAAAAATTAAAACTACACACCTTTTTTCACTTTGTAGAATCATGATATTGAATTTGATGTACCTCTGTAATTCCAGATCCTCCAATTCTGAAATTGTGACTTGTAGTAGCGTTCTGTGTCCTTTTACCAATGCCACAAGTCTGACCCAATTTGGATTCTCCAAGGAAGAGTTATGCGAAATCTCCCACAGTGACTTGATTATAGACTAGTTCAGTAGAGCAAACTTGTACAACGTGCCACAAGTCATTGTTTCGACCTATGGATCTGAAAAATGCATACAAGAAACTATAGTCCGTCCTCTTTCTGTACCTTCTTACGAAATTTTAATCCGATCCCCAGAGAGAAAGTTATGACGATTTTCCCCAGGTCACCTGTTTTGAATGTAATTCAGGAGTCTACAAAAAGACCAACTTCCTCAGATCATATCTCCGCAAATATCACGCGAAAAGATCTGAAATTCGGACCCAAGGTTCAGCGAGATTTCTTCTCAAATGGGTTTTTTTGTGACTTCTGAAACGTCACTGAAAAAAGTTATAGCGAAAATGCCACGATGACCTGTTTGGAGCAGCGAAACCCTAGAATCCAAAGCTCTGATACCAAATGTTATGAAACCAGCTCAAGAAAAGATAGAAAAGATAGATCAATGCCTTAGAATTCAGCCTCTTCGAGGGGGCAACCTCCTTTACATTACATAAATGAACAATTCTTTGATGATACAAATGACAAAACCTCCTTTCTATATATAGGAGTCTAAGGAGTCACAATATAATCCAGTCGACCTAACAATAATAATATAAAGCCAGAAAAATAACAATAGAGGGATTCTATTGGGCACAGAAATAACAACATGGGGGTAATAGGGGCACAACAGTATAAATAAGGGGTATAACTACAATAGTAATGGGGTAATCACTAGTATTATAGGGACCCAACAAGTTTCTACTTCCAGCCATCTCAATAGGGTACCTGTAAAGCATTGGATGAGAGTTTTGTAGCATTCAATTTCACATTTTCCTCTCATACACATAAGCTTATATTCAATGTACATCTGGTCAATCATTTTCCTGATTTAACTAGCAGTCAAGCCATCATTATTCCATTATTTATAAGATACAGACTGAAAGGTATGAGTTTATGGCATATTTCCCTTGCCATTGAGATTAGGATCTTGATATCTAGTGTATTGGCTAGACAGAGGTTTGTATATAGGCAAAAGATGTTTTCCTGAGGATCCTGGCTCTTCTTCTTTGGTCATGGTCCCTGTGAAAAGAGAATAGGATTCACTAAAATAATCTACGGTGCTAGTGTGTTTCTTTGGCTTTTCTTGAGGAAATTGAAATGGAAACATTTCTACATGTTTTGTGGCATACTGAATGGGTACATGGTGGCTAAACAACATGGAGGTAGAGATATCCTTATATTTGGGAGATATTGAAAGTTGCTTAATTTTTTCATATAGTTTACCCATAAGAGTCTGAGTAGATTTGAACTCATAATCTACCTTTCTCTCCATGCTTTCAATTTATGATGTTGATTCTCTGACAAAACATTTTAATAACAAAATTGAAAATTTGACATCATTTAAAGTTTTATTCACACTATGTAAAGTGACTGATAGTGAGTCAAAACATTCCTTTTGTTCAGAAGTTTTTACCATATTCAACTCTAGCCCTTTAACTGTTGTATTTTTCCAGTTTATTCGATCATTGCCCTTTTGGATCATTCCATCTATTCCTAGGGTTGAATCATATTTTAATACTAAAGGAATGGCCTTGGCTGAGTTGCTAGCTTCTCCTAGCATGATTTTGTTGTATGGAGGGAATGTGGTATTTGTTTCTAGCTTGCATCCATCACAAACTATCCATAAATGTCTTTGTGATATTTCTATAGCTGCTCAAATGGTATTAGAGCCAGTAACATGTGGTTCATACGAGTATTTATCTTTTAAACTCTCTCAAAAGATAACATGGAACCAGGAAGAAGATTTGTTTCTTTCAGAGAAATTCAGAAAGAAGAAACAAAAGAAAATAATTTTGATATGGAAAATTTGTTTCATATTGCATCATCTTCAATGATTAACTTTGAAGAAATAGAGTTAATAGAAAGCCATCCATCAGCCCGATGGGCTCTCCCTTCCATAAGCCCATCATAAGTTTATGGTGATTTATCTATGTTTCATTTGAAATTTATAATTAGAGTCAGTGTTAAAGAATATGTCTCTCAGATCCAATAAATTGTTGAACCCATTCAAACCATTTCCCTTTTAGATCCTAAAAAGCTTTAGGAAGAAGCTTGAAGACATGGTACATCTTATCTACATATTTGTTGTATCCGGGTGGGCATAAATTTTTTTAATCCACAGAGGGACTAATACATATGTGTTGGATACTATCAGAGATCTCACACATAATAGATATACTGATTCATTAATTGGTGGTATCGTGGCTCCTTTATCAAATTGTCATGTATGGTTTGATTGCCACCAAAATTTCTTAGTATATTTGTATGATGAACACATTAAGGACATCCTCCAATTGCAAATCAAAACTAGTGGTTTTGAAATGAAAAGAAAGAGGACAAACATTTCAGTTCATACTAGAGAGTGTTTCAGACACACTAACACATTATATATAATCATTCTGCATACACTGAGTCAAGAGTCAAAATCCAGCACCCTGGTAATCATTAATGCTCACAATCAAAAAATTGAGCATCAGACCATCAAATGTGAAGATCTCAGCATTCCTGAAAACTGGGTAGTAGATCTACCTTACTCATCCAAAGTACAAGTATCACGACTGCTCAGATACAATAAGGACCAGCTAAAGCTACTTTGTCCTTCTCTAGAAGATCTACTTTGGATTAAAAAAGAATACAAGAATCCTGTCAAGCCACAAAATACCATATAAACTCGGATCATATTTCATGTCATCGATCTACTTCCACATCTGTAAATAATCGATCTATAAACTTCTCGCATGTTGATTTATTTGAAATCACTCGGTTGTTACAATTTTCCACTCTCGAAGTAAAATGTCATGTCTACCAAACAATAGTTTCCTTACACATCACTTGCAAAACTTGTTCTCCACAAAAATCATAAACCTAGGACTGGAGAGGCATATTCTATTGTTACTACAAATTCATGTCCAAATCCAAAATTCTCTGACATTCCATTTCCTCATGACACTGTCCTAATCTTTCATGAATTACCCACTCTGGAGAATGAAGACCCCCATATCACTAAAATGTTTAGCAAGATGAGACCACACGTTTTTCTCGTGTTGGAAAGAGGCCAATGAAGAGCATTATTGCATGAATATCCAGGGGTTCGTGTACGGGTTCATGTAAGAGTTCATGTATTCATCACAAAAGACATAAAAATTTCATAGCAAGCTTCATTTTCTCCTTCGAAGGAAGTCCCTGCTTCAAATTGTTATCAAAGCCAGTAACATCTAGTTCATACAGGTATTTATATTTTAAACTATCTCAAAAGATAACATGGAACCAGGAAGAAGATTTTTTTCATTTAGAGAACTTTAGAAAGAAGAAACATAATAAAATAATTTTGATATGTAAAATCTGTTTGATAGTGCATCATCTTCAATGCTTAACTCTCTAGAAATAGAGTTAATAGAAAATAAGCCATGACCCTAATGGGCTCTCGCTTCCATAAGACCATAAAAAGTTTGTGGTGATTTATTTATGTTTGATTTGAAAGCTATAACTACAGTCTCTGTTAAAGACTGTGTATCTTAGATCCAATAAAATGTTGAATCCATTCAAACCATTTCCCTTTTAGATCCTAAAAAGCTTTAGGAAGAAGCTCAAAGACATGGTAATTCTTATCTACATCTTTGTTGTATCCTAGTGGGCATAAATTATTTAGCCCACAGAGGGCTTAATACATATGTGTTGGCTACTATTAGATATCTCACGCGTAACAAATATACTGATTCATTAATTGGTTGTATCATGGCTTCTTTATCAAATTATCTTGTATGGTTTGATTGCCACCCAAATTTCTCAGTATATGTGTATGATGAACGCATTAACTACATCCTCCAATTGCAAATAAAAACTAATGGTTTTGACGTGAAAATAAAAAGGACAAACATTGCAGTTCATACTAGAGGGTGTTTCAGGCACACCAAGACATTATATCCAGCCATTTTGCATACACCCAGTCAAGAGTCAAAATCAAACTCCTCGGTAATCACTAATTCTCACAATAAAAAAATTGAGCACCAGACCATTAAATGGGAAGATCTCAACTTTCCTGAAAACTAGGTAGTAGATCTACCTCGCTCGCCCAAAGTTCAAAGTATCATGACTTCTCAGATACAAGAAGGACCAGCTAATGTTACTTTTTCCTTCCCTAGAAGATCTACTTTGAATTGAAAAAGAATACAAGAAGCCTGTCAAGCCACAAAATACCATATAAAATCACATCATATTTCATGTTAGCCATCTACCTTCACATTTGTAAATACTCCATCTGTAAGCTACTCACATGTTGATTTATTTGGACTCACTCAGTTATTACATTTTTCCACTCTCAAAGTATAATGTCCTGTATGCCAAACAATAGTTTGCTTACAATCTCTCACAGATCTTGTTCTCTACAAAAATCATAATCCTAGGATTGGAGAGGCCACTTCTACTTTTACTACAAATTCATGTCCAACTCCAAAATGCTCTAACATTCCATTTCCTCATGACGCTGTTCTAATGATTCATGAACTACCCACTCTGGAGAATGAAGACCCCTGTCTCACTGAAATGTTTAGCAAGATGAAACCACCTGGGATGCCAAAATATGGCTTGGGATATCTTGAAAGACTAGGCAGTCTCATTCCATCTTCAAGATTTCAAAATCCTATTCCACCAGACTGCAAAAATCCATCAACCCCAGAAATGTACAAATTCTTCTCCCTCATGAATGGGTGTCCCAAACATAAGATCAATAGAGACTAGATGAAGAACATGCTAAATTGGGATATATATACACATCACGAATCCAAATAATTTAGTCTTAGAACACCTGTTCATGAAAAATATGCTCTTTCTCTAGAATGGAAAAAGTACATGGAAGAAACAAACTCATGGACTTCTTTTTATGTCTGGAAGAAATTAAAGGATGACTAGAAGTACATATGGCAGATGCAGAAATTTCATCTACATAAAAACATTTCTAGACAGCTTGTGATGGAAGCAAGTTAGAAACAAATACCACAATCCCTCCATACAAGAGAATCATGCTAGGAAAAGTGAGCAACTTAGCCAAGGCCATTCCTTTAGTATTAAAAGATGATTTAGCGTTAGGGATAGATTGAAGGATCTAGAAGGCCAGTGAACAAATAAAATGGACAAATACAACAATTAAAGGGATAGAGATCAATAGGGTAAAAGCTTATGAACAAAAGGAATGTTTTGACTCATTATCAGTCATTGTACATAGTGTGAATAAAACTTTGAATGATGTCAATTTTTCAGTTTCTGTATTAAATGGTTTTGTTAGAGAATCAACAACACAAATTGAAAGCATGGAGAGAAAGGTAGATTACGAGTTTGAATATACTCAGACTCTTATGGGTAAACTATCTGAAAAACGTGAGCAACTTACAATATCTCCCAAAGATAAGGATATCCCTACCTCCATGTTGTTTAGCTACCATGCACCCATTTAACATGCCACAAAACTTGTAGAAAGGTTTCCATTTTTATTTCCTTAAGAAAAACCAAAGCAACACACTAGCACCAAAGATTCTTTTAATGAATCCTATTCTCTTTTCACATGGACCAACACCGAAAAAGAAGAGCCAGGATCCTCAAGGCAACATAATTTTCCTATTTATGAACCTCTTTGTAGCCAATTCACTAGATATCCAGCTCTTGACCTCAAGGGCAAGGGAAAGATGGCAACAACTCATACCTTTCAGTCTAGATCTTATAAAGAATAGAATATTGATGGTTTGAGTGTTGTTCAAATCAGGCAAATGATTGACCAGATGTACACTGAATATAAGCTTATGTGTATGAGAGGAAAATCTGAAATTGAATCATTGAAAAATTTGATGCAGTGCTTTACAAGTACCCTACAAAGATGGTGGGAAGTAGAATCTTCCCCTAAATTACTTTGCACAAATGGAAGAAGAATTTGTTAAGGATGAAGCTAGAGATGTTATCCATAATGAGAATGGTGACCACCAAAATAATAGGATTGGAACATTAACCTACTTCATCCTAGAAAATTTGTGTGGGAAAGCAATAGAAATTGCAAATAAACATGAGATGATCCCGATGAATCTCAAATGTAAGAAAATGTGCAATATGAAAATTTCCACAGATATTGGAAAAAAAGAATTTACGAAGTAGAATAAAGTCAAAATGACCTGTGGAAACAATTATATTTAGAACCATTACCTTCCAAATTTGTTGAATATATCCAGCAACAAGAAGTGCCCCAACCTT